>VMDO01001525.1:0-203707 GCA_007922755.1 Pedetes capensis | reverse complement strand
CCCCCTTTCCTCTCCCCTTCTTCCCCTCCTCCTCCATACTTAGAGGTTGACCCAGGACCTTGTGTATACTTTGCAAGTTATCTACCACTGGACTGCACCCCTAGCCCATTTTTTTTTTCTATTTTTAGTCAGGGTCTTGCTAAGTTGCACAAGCTGCCTTTGGCCTGGAACTTGTGGTCTTTCTGTCTCTGCCTCCCTGGTCGCTGGGATTACAGGTATGTGCCACCCGACTTGGTGCTTTGAATTTTATTTTTGATCTGACCTGAGATAGTTTCATCAATAAACCAGGTTTCCATACTTTGCTGTCCTCTAATAGTCTACTGATTTTTAAACTATCTCTGTTTTGCACCTAGACAATAGCCCATCCTTACAAATTGTGTGCATAGCTCATGCATACTAAAAGAAGATGACTGAGATAATTTATTTCAATTGCAACATACCTTTCCAGAAGTCTTCTAATGATACTACTTTCCAGAAGTTATAACTCTGGTCCTCTGATGGGTAAATTATAACTTACCACAGTCTTGTTTGGAATAGCGTGCCTAGTCTTCCAGAAACAATCATACTCTGCTGTTCCAGGAGTTGTTGGAACCACCTTGATTAGGTCACTTTTGGGAGATCCAGGGTTGGCTTATGAATATAAAGCATATAGGCACAAGAAAGAGGGAGCCCTCATTCCAGCTTCTGCTCTAATAATCACCAGCAAAGCAACATATTGCTTGGTTGGTTTTTCTCAGAAGTATCCTCCATGACCTCACTTGTATAGTTGTCTTTAATTTTTTATGTATTTGTCCTGTAGTGTCATCAAGAGCACTCTAGTAAGAACAGGCACATTTTTGCCTACCACTCTTCAGCATCATTAATCTTGTTAGCATAGACCATATTAACCATAGTTAATGAAACTGTGGTCATCAAGATGAAAAAATACTGTCTTCTACCCTCACCCAAACACCTTTATGCTGTGATTTTGAGGTGTTAATGTACTCCACATGCATGTGTTCTAGGTTTCCTTTCTTACTGATTTGGGTTATCTCCTTCTCTGTCCCTGGTTTGATAGTCTTAACTATCAACTTTTCAATTTAAAATGCAAGAGTTTCATACAATATCAACCAAATTTATATAATTTCCTTTGAATTAATTTTCCTTGGACAGTCCTAAATTTCTACTGGGTACCACTGTCTTTTTGAGTTGCAAAAAAGGGGACTGTGGCCTCTACTACCTTGTGTCATGAATATTCTAACTAGTGTTATTTTGGGTCCTGATATTTTTAAACATATAACTCATTACTTGTCCTCTCAAACCACCCCATCAGGGCCACAACTCAGCTGGGGGACTGATCTCTCACCACTGAAGAACTTGAGTCTTAGTGTTCTGTCCATATGGAATTGCAATACTTCTGGATAATTTTACTCCTGGACATTGTTGTACAAGTGGTACTCCAGTTTGTTACTTTTGCATATTTATGGCCAAAATACCTGTTAAAAATAACTTAAGGGGAGGAAGGATTTATTTTGGCTCATGATTTTACAGGGCTTAGTCTATCATGGTGGGGAGGGCATGCTTGAGCAGAGTGGCTCACTTCATGGCTGCCAAGAAGCAGACAGAAAGGGCATACAGGAAGGGGCCAAGGCAAGATACAGCTGCAAGGACACACCTCCAGTGACCTACTTCCACCAAAGGCTCTCTATCCTACTTTTTACCACTTCCTAATAATGCTATTATGGGGCTGGGATTTAGCTCAGTTGGTAGAGCACTGTTCTGCAGTCTCTGAGGTCCCAAGTTCAATTCCCATCACCTCAAAAATGGGAGAAGGGCCTGGCAATCCACTCCCAAGGCAATCTCAAAACAGTCAGCCATTGAAAAACCTGTGAGGGTCGCTATGAGTTGGATGCCGACTCGACGGCACCTAACATAGTCAGAATGTTAATCCATTGATTAGGGCAGAGCCCTTATGATCTAATCATCCTTGGTAATATCATCACAGACACTCCCAGAGGTGTACTTCACCAGTCCTGAGTGTTTATTAATCCAATCAAGTTGACAACCAAAATTAACCATCACATCCAGGCTTCATCCACACTCCCCATGACAAAGTAGCAAACTCACTTTCTCTTGCTTGTCAGGATCAGTTATGTAAACTAAAAGTAATTTCTTTTTATGTCAGCTTGTCCAGTGATGGTTGGGTTGTTGGTAGATGCCACTGAGTTGGCATCCAACTCATAGCGACCCTCATAGGGTTTTCAATGGCTGTTTTGAGATTGCCTTGGGAGTGGATTGCCAGGCCCTTCTCCCACTGTCCAGTGATAAGAAGAGCTAAAAATGGCCAGGGGATGGTTATATTTCTAATTAAATGGAATCATTTTTATTTTCACATGTAAAATTTTCTTCCTTTAATCCAGGGTTTAGCAAACTGTGGCCTATGGATCAAATCCAGACTATTTTTGTAAATAAAAATTTTATTGCACCATGGTCAAATTAATTTACGTACTATCTATAGCTCTTTTCTTTTTTGGTGCTTTGATCAACTTAGGGCCTTGCACATGCTAGATAGGTGCTTTACTAACTGAACTATATCTTTGGTCCTCTCTATTTTCATGCTATAGTGGCAGAGTGGTTGCTAAAGAGACTGTATGCCCTATGACGTGCATCTGAGTGAGTCACAGAATATGGTGTGTGGAGGCAAGGAGTCAGGAAGTTAAAATACCATGTTGGTGTCTAGCTTTCTCTGTTCACCTCCAACCTACAAAACAGCCAAGAAAAGCTTTTCTTGCCACAATATCCTGACGAAGTGGATCTGAGTGGGAACTTTAATTCGTCTTGTTCTCTGTGTGTGCTCCCTTCACCAGATGCTGTAGCACATGGTTTGTGCCTGGTGAAATCTCATTCCCATCTCCAGAGAATAGCTTGCCTTTTAACTTTCATATTGTGAAATAGCCAATTAAATAAGATTTCCCATTTTTCATGCAGTGTTAGGGTGTTGTCTAGATAAAATATCTGTCGTCATATCATATCGGCACATCTGTTGAGTAGATTTAGCTGAATCTAAAATTATAAAGTGGTTAGAATAGCAGATTTGGAATAGGCTGAAAAACAAGTCAGGCAACTCAGGGAAGCCATGGAGTCTTCATTACTTAATTACTTGGTGCTAGCTTTTAAAAAATGACAGGTATAGTTCAGACAGCTCTTTTCATACAAGTTTCAAAGTATCAATTAATTTTAATGGAATCTCTATTGATATAAAATGTTCCACACACACACATCCCTAGAGACACTCCAACTGTACTTAACATCTGAAGCAGTATTGGGCAAAGCACATCCTTAATTCTTGGCTTCAAAGATATTTTGGAGGGAATCTTTTGTAAACTTGAAGGAAGCTATGAATAGTTACTAAAGAGTTGCACTTTTCAATATATTGTAATGTCTGAGTTATTATTGGGTCAGATACATGAATGTCTCAATTTGAAGGCAACTGGAAGCTTAGAGGAAAGGGAAAAATTATCAGCAAGAATGCAAATAGATTAGAAAAGCTAAATATACTATTGTACTAGTGAAAGATCTCTCTCCCTCCCTCCTTTCCTCCTCCCTTGCATTCCCCTCCCCTCTTTTCCATTGTTATTTCTTTCCTTCTTTCTTCCTTTTCCCCCTTCCCTTTAAATCAGCAGCCACACAGTGCATACTTAAAAGATGAGGTTGACCCTTTGACTAATTAGAAGAATGGAAAACTTATAGACAAGCAGAAGAACATTAAAATCTATCTCTTTATGTTGAAGCATGAGGGCAGTGAATGGGAAAGGAAAGAGAAGTGAGGAAGAAAGAAAAATGAAAATAAGCCTGAGAGGAACTACAATAACAAAAGAGGCAGAGGATAATAGACAGAAGCTGAGAATAGAGTGGCAAAAAGCAATGTAATGATGCTCATGAGTTACACCAGAATCTAAATAATCATTAATTTCTTAATTCAAACTGTTTATTCAGCCAATACTATGTTCCTAGCATTAGAAAAATTCAAATGTGAATCAGAACTTTCTTCAGGTGCTTATTGGTGCTGTGTAGAGGAGTGTGGGCATATGTTTGTGATGTGTTTATAATGCTACATACACATAAATAATACAGTAGGAGCATGAATGAGGAGCTTGTCACTTTTCCTAGGAAAAGGGAGAAGGATAATATAAAAGATTCCATGTAAGAGGAATTTTTAGCCTTAAGGATTGTACACATCTTCACAGTTTCTGGTATTGTCCAATAGAAACATTCAAAATAGGAATTAATAATGCTACTAGGCCCAGTAAGTAGTGACAATAATGATGTCTAAGCCCTCTAAGTTTTTGTGTTCAATATAATCTGCATATTCTTTAAGACTTAAGTCAATAACTCTTTACTCTGTGAACCATTCTTTGATCACCCTGGCTTGAAAGTGTCCTTATGTGAATGACCAGTGTACTTTGTACTGTGTTTAGTCTGTGAATTTTGCTTAGATTACACTGCTTTCTAATCCATGTACTTTCTCCCACTACTGGATTTTAAATTCACCAATGTCCTTGAAATACTTCTCTAGTATATTCTGGTATAAGCCATTGAGTCAATGGTTGTGAAATTAGTGAATAAATCTGGTAATCCCTTTGTCACCCAATGGATTATTTTTGGATTATCTGGAAAATGCAATGCTAGTATCTAGGCTCTTCTGTATTACAGAATTTTGAATTGTTTTCCTAGGACACATTCCATCCTCTATCCTAGGACTATTTTATTTCACTATTGAAAAATAAGCTTATCTACATGCTAGAGAAGATGAGTATTGGCATTGGCTTTGGATCAAATAGCTTTCAGGAAAATATTGCCTGTGATTGAAAAATTACTGTTAGAGGGCAGGTTGTGATACAACACTAGCCTTCGATTGCTACTCAGGATACATCACAGAGGGAGAGTGAAAATGATTTACAATAGTATGAAGTTCATCTGAGAAAACTGCTTTACTACTGTCCTATCTTGGCAGGAATGTGAATGAAGTTTAGCTCAATTGGTAGATTGTTGCTCTGCACTCTCTGAGGACCTGCATTCAATCCCAGCACTGCACAAAAACGGGAGAAGGATGTGGCGGTCCACTCCCAAAGCAATCCAGAAACAATCAGCCACTGACAATCTTATGAGAGTTGCTATGAGTCCCACCCGGCTCGACTGCACCTAACAACAACCTTGGCAGGAAGATGGGTAATTCAAATATCTATACTCCTTTCTCATACTTGGGTCTGTAACAGTCTTTAGATTTTTGTTTGTTTGTTTTGAGGCAAGGTCTCTCTGTGTAGCCCAGGATGGCCTCAGTTTCTTGAGGGCTGGGATTACAAGTGTGTGCCACTACTCCTGGCTAGGTTTTGTATTCTTTAGAACTGTGATTCTTCTAGTTGGATGCACATTTGGACCCCATAGTCCTTACTCTTGTTGTTAGGTGCCATCAAGTCATGTCTGTTTCATAGTGACCCTCATGGGGTTTTCAGTGGCTGATTGTTTTGGGATTACTTCAGGAGTGGACTGCCATATCCTTCTTCTATTTTTGTGGTGCTGGGAATCAAAACTAGGTCCTCAAAGTAGGGAGCAGCTCTCTATGAAGTGAGCTAAACCCCAGCCCCAATCCTTACTCAAAACCTACTAAATCAGAGTTTCTGAGCCCTGGGCCAGGGAATTTATATTTGTATAAATTTCTTTAAGTAATTTGGCTGATTAGCTAGAGTGGCGAACCACTGGTGAAAAACATGTGAATTGTATTACTTAAATATATGACATTGACTCTAAAATATAAAGCTGTAAAGAAAAGTTTAGGAGGTATCTTCACATAATTTTTGCTTGATTATAATTAACTATCTTCACATACTTTTTACTTGGCAATAATTAATAAAAACTATCTTCACATGACCTGCAGCTGTACCACTGGGGAGTCTGATCCCATCAGATCTCGGAAGCTAAGCAGGGTCAGGCCTGGTTAGTACTTGGGTGGGAGACCACCTGGGAACACCTGGTGCTATAGGCTTGGGAGAAGGACCAAGCAACCCACTCCCCAAAATCAGTCCACCATTGAAAACCCTATGAGTAGCAGAAAAGCACTCACAATAGTGTTTCGCTTATTGTACGTAGGGTCGCTATGAGTTGGACACTGACTCGATGGCACTTAACAACAACATCTTCACATACTTTTTGCTTGATAATTAGTAAAAACTATTTGTAGAGAATTTCCAAAAACTGTACTCTAACACATGAAACTCCATCAGTACTTATAATTGCTTTGTGTATAAATATATATAAGTATGGAATTTGTGTATTGTATATATATACACATAACCCCATCTATACATATATGTGGTAATATGTTAATAGATTATCAATATGTATATATGAGAGATTTCTCATTCTTTGTTCACAATATATTTAATTAAAAGAGAAAAAGTAAAGTTGCAAAAGGGGTTATTTCTTGATTAAACTCATCCATCAGTCATCATTATTGGCAAATAGGAGAATATCCAAAGACCTGAGGTTTAAATATCTGTTTGCCTTATGAGGTTCATATTTTCACCTAATGTTGTGGAGTCCTATACATCACTCTCTTAGAAGTTCACTTTACTTCTTCCATAAAATTTCTGTGGGTATGATTTTTTTTTTCTGGTAATTCAGAATGTAGGTCAGAATATTTGTGAGACCTACTCACTTTGCAACTGGAAAGCATTATAGCATATAAATCCAAGATATTATGATTGCCATTATCTCTGACTACTAATTACCTGAACCAGTTCATCCACCAAATTCCAACTCTTAAATTGAAATTATGAGGTATTTATAATCTTATCTGACCTGCTATCTTTTTAAAATTTGCTTTTTAATTTTATGTGGTCAAATATACCAGGTGCAAAATTGTGTGTATTGATGAATAGGCCACTCATATGAAGAGAGAGCCTCTCTGGATTGCTCTCCAGTTCTTTGGGAAGGACAGAGGGGAAGTAAAAAAATTCAAGTATGAAGGAATTTTAATTAAATAAACTATGACTCCAAGTTTTACAAAATAAGATGCCTTTTCAGATTATTTTTGGTTAAATATATTTTAAAAATTATATTAACGATAAGGGAAATAAAGAATAATAAAATTATCCTTTAAGATAAAATTTTTCAAATAAAGACTCTAAAGATTTAAAACATAAGTAGTGGTTTCCCAACTAAGAGGAAAAGAAAAGAAATTCCTCCCTCCCAAGAATCTGATATTGCCTTAATATGTAACCCAAATAAATATTTAAATTGTCAGAAAAGATACAAATAACCCTGCCATCCATATAATCAACCCTGCCATCCATATAATCAGAAATCATAGCATAGATTTAAATGGATGTAATAGCACTTAGACTGGTTAAATCACCACTGGATTCATGAAAACATTTTAGATATAGGTCAATATACTGATTTTCTAAGATGTTTGTATCTCAGAAATTTGCATCAAGACACATTGCTAATCACTGGATGTAATGAAGTAGGATTATTATAAAACCTTTTCAAGAATACACCTTGGATTTCTATGCTGCTACTAAAAGTTATTACTTACAAAGATACAGCAGCTATATTTCTCCATAGTGAAATCCTTGCATAAGAGAAATATGCAAAATCATGGCCAACAGAAATTATTTAAGACATATTTACTATGTTAATAAATGAAAACAAAATTATTCTTGTCAAACTGTAGCAGAATATTAATTTGATATGACAATATCTTTCAAAAATTAGGTATTAGCTGTAGGTTTGCAGTTTTACAAGTATGATGAGGTTCAATGAGTAAGACATTAAAATATATTGGGCCAGCAGAAATCCACCATGAGCTGAAAATGTAGTTAATTTATATCCATTAACGAAGAGATGGCTACTTCATTATACTTATTTAATAAAGGAAACAATTAAAATATGGAGCTAGTAATATGGTCACTGCTAGGG
Organism: Pedetes capensis; assembly: GCA_007922755.1. Classification (NCBI taxonomy): domain Eukaryota; kingdom Metazoa; phylum Chordata; class Mammalia; order Rodentia; family Pedetidae; genus Pedetes; species Pedetes capensis. Next base: position 195,748 of record VMDO01001525.1, on the reverse strand, counting down.
AGTAAAGAACTTCACATTAGCTGCTTAGATAGATAACTATATTAATACATATTAGGGTGTAATGTTTTATTTCTCCAGTGCTTATGTGTATCTGAATATTATTGACCTGTGTAATTATATGAAGAAGTAAACACAACCCAAGACAAATACTTAACTAATAAGACATGGCTACTAAATAAACACTCTTTTTACAGAATTGTACAGCTTACTGTTCTTGAATATTTTTGCCAGAAGTAGGATTTAAAGCTTGGAAATTCTAGTTATCCATTTTGAAATGACATTGCTCATGACTTTATTCCTTATCTCTTATTTTCCTGTGAACAAGCCTACATTTCTTTGGGCCCTGTAGGAGAAGAAAATAGAATATTGTATCAGAATTCTTTTAGCTGATAGAGATCATGATGTGGTTAGCTGGGCCACATCCCAGGGTACTTGGCTGGAGAGATGGATTTGCTGAATAGGCAGTAGGAAGAGTAGAGTATTTACCTTAATTCTAATGGATGAGAGCCATACCATCACTATGATCTAGAAAAAGATAAAATATAGACATTTTAAACAGGAATGCCCATTCAGAAGCATTTTCTATGAACAATAGGAGGACCAGCCTCATCATATTCCTGTTTACTGATCCACATCTGCTGGAATGTGGACAGGCTGGCCAGGATGGAGCCCCCAATCCAAACAGAGTACTTGCGTTCTGGGGGAGCTATGATCTTGACCTTCATGGTACTGGGTGCCAGGGTTATGATTTCCTTCTGCATCCGGTCAGCAATGCCTGGGTACATGGTGCTGCCTCCAGACAATACAGTGTTGGCATACAGATCCTTGCGAATATCCACATCACATTTCATAATAGAGTTGAAGGTTGTCTCGTGGATCCCACTGGACTCAATGCCCAGAAAGGAAGGCTGGAAAATGGCTTCAGGGCATCGGAAGCGTTCATTCCCGATGGTGATCACCTGACCATCTGGAAGCTCATAGCTTCTTTCAAGTGAGGAGGATGCTGCAGCACTGACCATCTCCTGCTCAAAGTCTAGGGCTACATAGCACAGTTTTTCTTTAACATCTCGCACAATCTCCCGCTCAGCTGTGGTGGTGAAATTATAGCCTCGTTCTGTCAGGATCTTCATTAGGTAGTCAGTCAGGTCTCTGCCTGCCAGATCCATACGTAGAATGGCATGAGGCAGGGCATAACCTTCATAGATAGGCACAGTGTGAGTGACCCCATCCCCGGAATCCATCACGATACCTGTGGTCCGTCCTGAGGCATAGAGGGATAGCACAGCTTGGATAGCCACATACATGGCAGGTGTGTTGAAGGCCTCGAACATGATCTGAGTCATTTTTTCCCGGTTGATCTTAGGGTTGAGGGGTGCCTCGGTGAGAAGGATGGGATGCTCATCTGGTGCCACACGGAGCTCATTGTAGAAAGTATGGTACCAGATCTTCTCCATATCATCCCAGTTGGTGACTACTCCATGCTCAATGGGATACTTCAGGGTCAGGATGCCTCTCTTGCTCTGGGCCTCATCCCCCACGTAGCAGTCCTTTTGACCCATGCCTACCATGACCCCTTGGTGTCGGGGACGCCCCACCATAGAGGGGAACACAGCTCTGGGGGCATCATCACCCCCAAAGCCTGCTTTACACATCCCTGACCCATTATCCACTACCAAAGCAGATAGCTCTTCTTCAATCATGGTGCTGGCTGGAATCTTCCCAATGGGTGAACAGAAGGGTAAATTTTAGACTCTGACGAGCAACAGAGAGAATGGACAAGCCTTGAACACTGCAGAACTGCCTTCAGAGAAGGGATCATGCCCTGCGATCATGGGTATTTAAAGGAATAAGTGACCCCACCCATGTCTTGTACCTCAAGTTCCCAGAATTTCTGGGTGGAGTTACCTTTGAGGTATTAATTATAATGATTACAGAAATCATTAGTAGACTTTCTTTCATAAAGAGAAAACTGGCTACCAAGTGACCAAATCTCAGGTTACTATAATTAGGCAACCCACACACAGCTGCCAGCATGCTTGGTGAAGTCTCTAGGTCACAATGTGCTGCAATGACAGTAATAAAGGCAAGATGAAAGGGAGCTAGTGGTGGGATGGGTAACATTGCCAGAAGGACTATTCCCTCCTTAGTTTGCTCTCTGGGTCCATTTTACCTATACTAACATTAACTTTTCAGTCTTAATATATTCTTATGAAGACTTTCATTCTGCAATCTTCACTTTTTCAAGATTTTCTGTTTTATTAGATTCCTAATCCCACAGGATGTCATCATGATAGAAGCTGTTCTTATGAATGAAAATAATGAATGGACAAGGGGGACCTGGCAGTTGTATTTACAATGCACTTGTGCCATGCAAAATGTAAAGAACTTGTTGTTGTTGTTAGGTGCCGTCAAGTTGGTATCTGACTCATAGCAACCCTCTGTACAACTGGGGAAACACTATTGTCAGTGCTTCTCTGCTGTTCATAGGGTTTTCAATGGCAGATTGATTTTTGGGAGGGGGTTGCCAGGTCCTTCTCCCAAGCCTACAGCTTCTGATGTTCCCAGGCAGTCTCCCATCCAGGTACTAACCTGCTTAGCTTCTGAGATCTGACGGGATCGGATGCCACAGGGCTACAGCTGCAGGCATGTAGAGAACTTAATAGACTTTAAATCTATCAGAGATAAGTAAAAGCAGTACAGTGGTCAATATAGGAAACCACTATAGATTTTTTTCTGATATGAATTTCTCATAACCAAATTTTATTAAGCACTTATTGTGCCTAGCTATTGCTCATAGAACTCAGTTTATTGGATCAGTGTTGACTGTACAGAGACTGCCTAACAACTTTCTTGCATGATTTATCAGTTAAAATGTGCTTTATCAATTAAAATGTAAATTATAAATTTATTTGCAATAACTTGAGCTATACAATGAATAAAAGTAAGTGATAAGATAAATATGAAAATTATATATTTAGCTGGGTGCGGTGGTGCACGCCTGTAATCCCAGCGGCTTGGGAGGTGGAGGTAGGAGTATCGCAAATTCGGGACCAGAGGCAATCTGTGTAATTTGGCGAGACCCTGTCTCAAAAAAGTAGAAAAATCACCTGAAAGTGCAGCTCAGTGGTCTAGCACTTACAGAGCATGCAAGCGTGAGGTCCTGGGTTCAACCCCTAGTACTGAAAAAAAATTATATATTTGAACTCATTACAATATTTTGATCTTCAAGATATATATACTGTAACATCAAACCTCTCTGTAGTTATTAAAATCTATACAATTGGAATTATATTACTTTTTTCCTATTCTGAGATGTATTACTCTGATCATTTCATAAGAACCATTTGGATTTTATGTTTAATATAGAAATATACACAACTTGGTTATAAGATGTGTGCCATGATAATACGTAGGCATCAGTAATGTGTTATAGAAAAACAACAATTAAGATTGCTCATTACTTCTCACATGCGTTAGGTAATTAGGATATAATATGTCTGATCTTCCAAAGCAGTGATTTTTTTCATATCTATGAGTTCTCCAGTGGTACTTTTATTTTGGTTCATTCATTTAGTCATCCAACAAAGCTCACTTTGTAAGTGGTAGCAGCAGCCCCTTATTATAGAACATTGAGATCAGCTACTTTCGTTACTTGGTTCCTTCCTTGTGCCCCATATGCTCTTTCCTTCTGTCCTTGGTCAGTTTTGAACATGTCTACTTTTCCTCATGTGCTAATAGCTCAAAGAGCAGCTATACTCTGCTCTTAGTGGATTAAAATGTGTTTAATCAGGGATCAGATCCAGGGATGAGTAGCCAGTGTAAGGTTTTCATTACACACTCATCTATTCAATAAGAGGTAGATATAACTATTTACTTATTTTACTTTATTTTACTTAACAATACTTGGGCATTGAGCCTAGGGTCTCACAATCTTCGCAAGTTCTTTACACTGGGCTGCACCCCAGCCTGTTTTTCATTGTTTTATTTGGAGATAGGGTATCAATAAGTTACGAAGGATACCTTTGGCCTTAAACTTGCAATCCTCTTGCCGCAGCCTCTAAGTTACTGGGATTAAAAGTGTGTACCACCACACCTGATGTGGCTGACCACTTTTAAGCATTAAAAAGCTCATTGGCTTTTTGGCTAAGTAGTATCTAGTGATTAAATTTCATATCAGTAAAATGGTTTAATCAAGATACCTTATGAACCATAAATATTCACTCTTGAGAAGTCTTCAACATTTGGCCTTAATTATAACTTACAAATGACAAATCCATCAATAATAATTACTGATAAAGTTCATGGTAATTTTCTAATTATTTGTTTTACTATGTAGAATGTTGCTTATTTAAAAAATGGTAGTATGAAAAATTTAAAGTACAACAAATTCTCCCCCAAATGAAACGTGACTGTCCTATTTCCAAAGCTGACATGGACAGGGAGGAAAACTTGGTTTTGGTGAAGTACATCTTGACCAGTTCCAGGATCTGCTTGGAAGGAAAATCTGAGCATAAGAATTGTTTTCATGGTGCAACTGACCACAGCTCCCAGCGCCCAGCCTGCACTAGCCCACTGTGAATGAGACCAATTCTCTCTCCTTAGGGCAGTCAAGCTCTCTTCTGTTGTTTAAAAAGGCCTGAAGTTGAGTTGATAGCAGTTCTTCCTTACCCAAACTTTTAAAACGTGCCACAGAGAAGCTTTTGGCTATTTAAGTTAACCTGTAAACAAAGTTAAGATTTATGTATGTAATAGATGGGCCTTTGAGAATGTTTTGATTCTGAGGAGAGAGGAGAAAAAACAGTGGAGGGCAATTTTGTAATCAGCAACATCCACATTCGCAGTAGCTCATCCATTACTGATGGGAACCACATATCATCCAAAACAGATAAGCTCTGAGCTGTGCTCTGATCGAAAATGTGAAAGAACAAGAAAAATAGTGATTACCTATCATTTGGTGTGTGCTGGTTTCTGTGCTAAATGTTCCACTTGCACACATCATTCCTTTAACCTTTGCAACAATCCAGATGACGTATGTGGGGTCATCTTTGCCATTTCAGAAGGAGTAAACTGAAAGAATAAACTGACCAAAGCAATTCAGAAGGACAGTGTCAACTTTAGGATTCAAGCCCAAACAGGCCAAACCCAGAGCCCAAGCTGTGTCCAATAATAGGCCAAAAGAAAGAGGTCAGGACATCTGGCTGGCCCCCAGGGAGAGAGGCAGCCAACAGGCACCACTTTGTGAAGTCTCTGTATTCCCTGTTGGGAAATATCATTTAAAGTGTCCAAATGCCATTTCAGATGATTATTGGGAAAACTCATCTTAAAGGGTCCAAATGTCATCTCAGGTTATTAGTATTAATATCAGGACATTCTACTTTCAAAAGGGAGGAAAAGAAATGATATGTTAGTGCCTGGAAAGAGAAAGAAAGACATTTGCAAGCAAAGGGGCAAATCTACCATTATATAAAGTTAGAAAATAGTAAAATAGTTCTAGAGGAAAACAGTAGGCTAGGTAATGAACCATTAGAAGGAAAAACCTAAATCAGGAAGACAAATGCATCCTATGGATCACAACCAGGTGGGAAGTGGAGCCTGTCGGGTGCCAATTTTCAGATCCCCAATGGTACTGTCTTCAAACATCCAGACTTGCCCATTGTATGCCATGATGTGAACACTAGAGAGTAGAACAGGGGCTTTGGTGTAGGAAATGGAGTGAGCTTAGGGTAATTGAGCCTTGGTAATTGAGTAATTCTGATGGTCTCTAAAGCAGGCCGAGTGTAGAAGCCACCCAAGATGGACAAGACCCACCAGAGTATAGGGGTGAAGGTGACAAAACTTGAGAATGAAGAAATCAGGTCAAAATGAATGCCTTAATGATCAGACCATCAAAAAGAGTATGAGTTAGTCAGGAATAATACACTTGGGAGCTGAGATAGGTAATTTGTATAGTGAGTGACCCTGGTCCTTCAAGGGTTTGAAGGGAAGATCTCACAGAGTTGGCAATAAAGCAACAGGCAATTGTGACCTGAGACAGGTGGGACAGAGATCACAGGTCCTTACAGGCTAATTTAATCAATCCAGGCTGTCATGAAACTACCACACACACAAAAAAAAGTGCCTATTTAGTCAGTGTTTGTTTTTCATTTGGGTGAACTTAGCTTTGTGACTGTCTAAATGTCACTCCTGATTTCTTGTGTAGTTTCATTTAAATCACAGAGAAGCCTATGTCTACTTATAACTGGCAAAACAGGATTGCAGATTGTCAGACTAGCACATGCCCAGCTCCCTTCTTGTACAGAGGGACTACTGCTACAGAAAGGTGCTGTCCTGGGTAAAGGACTTTGAAGGTGGATGATGATGTATGAAAAGGCTAATTCATTTTTGGAAGCTGCCTAATTCACTTCTAGGGGGAGGGAACCTTGATTGGTATGATATGATACAATGTGGATATATATATTTTTCAAAGCTAAGAGAAGCATCCTTTTGGAGATCTCAGGAGACACTGGAATGGAGTTGTTGAAGTCATAATGCCTCCTGAGGGTTTTGTTAGATCCCTTCTTGCTGACATGGAGGCAGCATGTAACCTGTTGGCCGGGAAGGACGAGTAGGCAGGAGTCCCTGTCGGGTGGGATTCAGGATGGAGGGGAAAGAGAACTTAGAAAGTAGGAGACCTAGATGAAAGCAAGGGTAGTGGGATATCAGGCCTAAAACCCACCTACAGAAGGCTTCCCTTCCTTTAATTGTCAAATCTCCAAGACCAGGAGAAATGACACCAAGGAGATGGGAGAAAAGGTGATACTAGTATGTGGTGCAGATTCAGGATTGCCTTCTGGGGCCAAAACACAGCTCAGTGCAGAAACTGGAGACTGGGGTCACATTGTATGAGTTCTTTGGCCCATAAAGTGTTCTATAAACATTTTTGAATTTTTAGTTTTGAACATTTGTGGAATAAGTAGATTTTTGAATTCCTACTTCTTCTGAAAAACTAGAAAAGCAAGTAACTTTGGGGCTCATTCCAAATTACAGCTGAATAACAGCTACCCCCTGGAAGGGGTGAATGTTCTCTATTTCCCCTGGGCTCTGGAGTCCTCCTTGCCTTACTCTTAGCCTACTCCATTTATGATGCTTGTAGGCTTGTGAGTTGGATGTGTTCTAAGAAACTAAAGAGGACTGTGCATTCGAGGGAGGGATGGATTGGGGAAAAAGGTAAATGGGAAGTCCTTTCTTGTTTTAGGGGTAGTTTGTGTCTAGCAAGAGCAGAATATAAAATACTAAGTGATTGAGTTTCTTTAATTATATGGAAAATATTCAAATATAACATTTAGTGTTTAAGACTTAAAGAGGAATAGAATTCAGCTGAAAGTAGGGCAGGAAGGAAAGTTGTTTTTCTTTGTTTTAGTGAGGATGGGACAAAGTGGAATGGATTTGTCATGGAAGGAATTGTAACTAACAACTACAGTAAAATCACTAAGAATTTAATAAAATATTGTGCTCTTTTGGGGTGAACTGTTTCTGTTGCTTCTTTGGGGAAAAATCTTAGTGGTATGGTTCCTCAAATTTTCTCTTATTTTTGGATAAATGTTCTTAAATGAAGTTTTTATGTTCTGGGGACTTCCTCCCTCCCCTGCCTCAAATAAAAGGGCCATCTTTAGTGGGGAAATGGCTGCATTTTTCACTTCTTTACATCCCTTTCCTCTAAAAGTGAGTTCTTTGGAGAAGGGTACCGAGATGGTACAGTATAAGAACTTGCCAAAGGAGAGCCTTGGTTAAAGGATTCAGATTGCATCTTCTTTTTGTTATATCCAGCTGAAAACGGGATCTGGGTTAAACTACTATAGGATCAGAAATAGACTTTAGGATTAAAAGTGGAAGAATTTTTTTGCAAGAATTTTTTGTTGACATTCTTGGTTGACATTGATGATATTTTCAGTTCTAACCAGAGAGGAAAGGACAAGAAAGAACTTCAGGTTAGATAACAGGTTAATTAGAAATACTGACTAGAATATAAAAACTGCAAAAGACTTTAGGAATATTAACCCAATGATAAGATTTCTAAAGAAAGTAGAGGGATTAGGGAGAGAAATGAGGCAGAATTTCGTTTATTTTATGAAGAACATACATTTATGTATGGAAATAAATTGAAGATTAGAATATGACTCATATATGAACAAGCTTTTGATGGCCTCAAATTAGCTACAGATCAAAGTCTGAACTCCTCAACATAGACTTTAAGGCACTCTATTATCTGGTTCCAACCTACTTCTCTTACCTGATATTTTTCTATTCTTTCACCTCCCACCATCCACAAACCTTTTGCTTTAGCTTACTGGACTAATTGCATTCCTAGACAGCTTGTTCCTTGAAACTGCTGACATTGTTTATTCCACTAGGAACCTCTCTTCCACATCTCTATCCTTTGATGTTTGATCCATCATTGAAATCTCATGTTATATGCTCACCACTTTCCCCGGCCTTCTCTAGTTTCCCTAGGAGAAACAGATCTCTTGTATCTCTGAAGTCCCATAGCACTTTATATCTCTATTATACCTCTTTTCTCTTTCTGTTTGGTATTATTTATGTACATAGCTGCCTTCCTCATTCTAGTCTTTCTATCACCTTCACCTATTATTTCTGATGTTTCCTGTAATAGGATCTTGTAACTCTAGTTGCTCAATTATTGACTAGTGATGTGTAACTTCCAATATTAGAATGAAACACACAGTGGGTTGGGTTAACATTCCAATATGTTATGTATTTTAGTTGTAAGTTAACATTCAAAACCAAATTCAATAGCTTTCCCCAAGTGCTCTGTTTATATAAGTGATCTCAATAACTCAATTTTCTTTCTTTTTTATTGGAAATTTTAAATGTACAACTTAATGTGTTTCATTCTGAGATGCATTTCATTGTGACATTTCCATATATGCATTTCATTGTACATTGCACAGATAACTTCCCCCTTACCCTCTTGTGCACCTGCTCCCCCCTCTCCCACCCCTCCACCAAAGGCCTCTCTTCTACTTGCATGTCTTTTTTGTGGTATTATTTTTCTATATACCCTTGCATCCCAATCATGATTTAAGTCAAAACTTTTTTCTGTAGTGATCTTTTTACATTATCAGTAGTATTACATGAATAATGTAGCCCATTTGCATTATTAACATGGTTTGGTATTATTGGTAATATTATAATTATTTCCTGAACTATTAAAGTTGGGTGCTATTTACTTTGAGGTCACCCTCTCTCTCATTCCTTACTCCTCCGTGTCCCTCCTCCCCCTCCTGTCTTCTCCCATCATTGCTTCCTTTTGCTAGATCCCTCCCTCCTCCTTTCTTTTCCCTAAATTGTCCCTTCTCCACTAAGTGGACTTTAGCTTTTTATTATGTTCCAATTTCTGTATAGGATTTTTTCCTTTTAAATTTGATTCAGCTCCCACATGTGAGTGAGAACATGTGGTATTTCTCTTTTTGGGCTGTGTTCATTCACTTAAAATAATTTTCTCCAATTCTATCCATTTTGCGGCAAATGACATTTATTTCATTTTTTTGATTGCTGAGTAGTATTCCATTGTGTATATGTACCATAATCTTTTTATCCATTCTTCTGTTGACAGGCTCTTTGGTTGACAGGCTCTTTGGTTGATTCCATACCCTTGCTATTGTGAAAAGTGCTGCATTGAACATGGAGATGCAGGTATCTCTGTGGTATGACTCATCTCCCTTTGGGTATATTCCCAATAGTGTTATAGCTGGGTCATATGGTAAATCTATTTTTAGTTTTCTAAGTATCTCCATATTGATTTCTAAAGTGGTTGGACCAATTTACAACTCCACCAGCAGTGTAAGAGGGTTCCCTTTTCTCCACAGCCTCGCCAGCATTTATTGTTTGTTTTATAGATCTTGGCCATTCTTATTGGAGTAAGGTGGAATCTCAACATTGTTTTGATTTGCATTTCCCTAATGGCTAGGGATATTGAGGATTTTTTCATGTGTTTCATGGCTTTATGAGTCTCTTCATTTGAAAACTATCTGTTCTGTTCCTTTACTCATCTGTGTATTGGGTTATTTGTTTTCTTGGGTATTATTTTCTTGAGTTCTTTATAAATTCTGGAAATTAGCCCTCTGTCTGATATATAGGATGCAAAGATGTTTTCCCATTCAGTGGTGATTTTCTTGACTCTGTTGATTGTTTCCTTTGCTGTACAGAAGCTTTTTAACTTCATGTAATCCCATTTATCTATTCTAAAATAAATCAAAATCTAATTTGGGGATCATGTTGGACTGAATCATTTAATTCACTTTTTAAAAAGAGAACTTAGCATAACATCAAATTCTATTGAATACTTTCTGAGATATTTCTTATAACCTCTGCTCATTTATGCCCCTATTTGTTTTGCCTTAGTTTAGGCCTTGGTCCCTCCTTAGCTATATTCCAGAGTACTTTGACAAATAACTCTTCCAGCCCCAAACCCCTCTGAAGACCACTGTCACCAAGCTCTTAAATCATGCATATTAAAATTTCCTGTTCTGCCACATAAAACCGAAACTTCTCTGCCTTGATTTGGTCCTGCAGTAACTATGGAAATATAGTGGTTATAAACATGACTTTTGAAACTGGTATTACTTGATTTGTCCCACACTTGCCAGACTTGTAAACTAGGCCCTTCAGAACTTTCCAAGGTCTCTGTTTCTGGCTCCATAATGGAAGATAATGATTATATCTGCCTCATAAATTGTCTTGGGGTTGATATTAGATGATGCCTATAAAGAATCTAGCAGAGTGCATTGTAAGAGCAAGTGTTCATTAAGTATTAGCAATAATCATAGCATTTCTCATTTCTCTCCTGGAAGCCTACTTATCTCTGGCCAATTGAGCTTCCTCAGTGTGAAGAGGAAAAGAGTCATGAACACAATGCTGGGAAGAGTCTTAATGGGAACTGAATAGACCTTATGCATGAGGCAGGAATCTAGGGTTAAGCACTAAGGGAAGGACAGTTTGGGGTGACTAAAGGGAGATGCACAACTCATGAAAGACCCTTTTCACTTGAGTATTTTGAATTCTCTAAGCCCAGCAGAGTTGCTCATACTATTGTGTCAGGGGTGGCGACATTTTGCATAGTGATGGAAGCTAAATGGCTTTTTGGAGTTCATGGATCTAGACAAGTAGATGTGAAGTACAAAATAAAAGATGTGGCTTATTATCTAATGCAGTGCTTTCTTATTTCTGGGGTTCAGAGGTATGGGATGTTCTGTTTTCTTCTTCAATTTCTCATGCTGGCTTAACACCCACTGGAGATGTATGGTGGAGCTGAGCTCAGTCTCTGAAAAAGGCGGGGAGAGGATATGGCAGCCTGTGTGTTTCACTCAAGTGACCCCATGTCTGGACCAAGGTTTTCTGTATAATCAGTGGTGATTGCTGGCAGAAACTAGGCATCTGTGACTGACCTGTGGGTCATTAGACATCAAAAAAAAAATTGTTAGTATTGCTCTGAAGCACCTAGTTCTAGCCACTTCCTACTGGATTGAGAGCCACTTACCTGTCCTGCAAGGTCACTTCATACACTTTGCAATTTTGTGTTATTTTAGAGCACAGGCATTTGTCTATGCAGTTAGAATTTTAAACACTGACTAGTTTCTAATTTGTGTCTGAGAGTTTACAAAATTCACAGTTTTATGTGTATGATCATTTAGATAACAGTGAAGAAATATAATATGTGTTTATTGTATACTCTACAATGCTTACTGAAATGGCTTGTCATATTACTTGTGAAGGCTAGAACAGATAATGGCCCTGTGGAGTCTTGTCTGCCACACAGAAGAAATACAAAGTAGTATCAACCAGGGGTAAGATTTGATCCCATTGCATGGTTTTCCTGATAAAATCATGGAGGCAGCATAGAGTAAAGAACATTGGACTGGCCCAGGGCTGAGGGTAGTTTCAGATTTTTCACTAATCACTGAGTGGCTTTGGGCAACACATTTAGATATCTATGGTCTTTCATTTCCTCATCTATAGAAACGAAATGGCAAGTCAATGAAAAAAAGGAAGACTCTCAACTAGATGGATTAATACAGTGGCTGCCACAATGGGCTTAAACATATAAAGGATCATGTGCCTGGCACAGAATCAGGGAGTGTTTCCTTCTGTTGTACATAGGGTTGGTATGAGTCAGGTAGGACTCAACAGCACCTAACAACAATAACAAAAAATGAAGGGAGGAGATGTTAATTCTGGCAGGTTTAATATATCAGCTCATCTATAACTTTCTCTCCAAATGGCACTAAACTTTGAAGTAAGGAAATAAAAAGGCATTAAAAACAAGTATAAAGAAATCAGGAAAGGATATCATAGCTATAACATTTTTAAAGCCGGAATGATCAAATAAGTGGTAACTAAACTGATTGAGGAAACTGAACCTCATCTGGGAGTGGGGAGGCCCAAAAGCAAAAGTGTTCTTCCTGCAGAGACCCAGAAAGGCTCAGGAATAGAGGCCTCAGGAACTGCTAAAAGTGGGGGTAAAATAGGGTCAGAAATAGGAAAATAAACTAGAGATATGAATAAAAATGCCTGCAGCTATAGCACTGTCTTCTGCTCCGGTCAGATCTCAGAAGCTAATTAGGGTCGGTCCTGGTTAGGACTTGGATGGGAGAGGGCCTGGGAACAGCAGGTGCTGTAGGCTTGGGAGACAGACCTGGCAACCCACTCCCAAAAATCAATCTGCCATTGAAAACCCTATGAATAGCAGAGAAACACTGATAATAGTGTTTCGCCTGTTGTATGCAGGGTTGCTATGAGTTGGATACCGACTCGATGGCACCTAACAACAACAACAACAACAACAACAACAACATGAATAAAAAGCAAATAAAGTATCTTCTCTTCCTCTACTCCACGTCCCTGGGGCTTTGGTTGGGAGAATGTGGACTCACTGACTTCTAATTGTCTGTCATTCTCCAGCAGCTGAGCCCAGGCTTTCATTGTGGCTGGGCATGGTTCCCAGGGAGAAGCCGAGGTGTACAAGGATTTTCAAGGCCTTCACTTAGAACTAGCACAATGTTCTTCTATGCAACCAGTTGGGAAAAGCCAGTCACAAGGCCAGCTCAGATTCAAGGGATGGCAGAGGGACAGATTCTACCTCTTGATGGACAGAGCTGTAAAGTCTCATTGCAAAGGGATGTAGATGCAGGGAATAGTTGTGGCTGGTTTTCGGAGACAACCATAAGAGAAGTAAAGATGGGATTCCTGAAAAAGTTTAATTTTTATACTAACACACTACAAAAAAATGCCAAGTCCCAAAGGAAAAATGGGCCAGAGAATTAAAAAACCTATGTGAAGCATTAATAAAGGCAATAACTGATACCTAGGGAATTAACTTAGACTATGGAGGCTGGCAGCTTATTGTGGCTGTTATGGCAGGCAACGAGTCAGAGAAAACAATTGAGTGAGAGGATTGGAGACACTTGCAAGAGAACAGGGCTGGTAGGAACTGAGACAATGCAGGCAGGTGCCACACAGTATGACCTGCCAGGAGCCAAGTCACAGAGGTCTAGGGTATAGACTCTTTTAGAAGACCAGATATAGGTGCTTGTTTTTAATTTTCAGAATACAGGCAAACTTGTTCTTGTTGTTAATGCAAAAGAACAAATGAAAACTTTCTCCTTTTCTACTGAAGGTTGTAATTGTGCTCCACATTCTATTTGTTCACGCTTAGGAAATATTGTATATGAGTTATGAATTATGTGACTTCTGCATTATACTCACAAAATTTTTCTATTTACCAATGGCATTTGAGCTAATCTGTCTGACATAATATCTGTAATAGAATAGACTCCACTGAGAGACTAAGTGAAAGTCTAAATAGGGTATAGAGATGTCATCAGCCTTCTTTCCCAACTTGGCTTTGAGAACATGCCCACAGCCAGGCTCACAGCACTTTGGTGAGAGAGTGGAGAGGATAATGCACCCAGTAGGAGAGACCTACCGATACTGATTTTTGGGGATTCCTTAACTGGCAGCCTAGCCAAATCATCCTACAGTGAAGTCTATTATCTCAAGCACACAGAGCATTTAGTCAGCTTTTTATTGTCTCACTCTTCAAGCATGTGTGATGACTCAGAATACCTGTCATATGATAAAAGCTATGAATTTAAAAGATACAGTCAGTTGAAATATTTGGTACAATAGGAACACAAAGAAAACAGACAATGCAAGGAATAGAAAAAAGAAAAAACTTAAGAACGATAAAGCTATAAATGTCCTCCAAGAATAAAAGATTATATTACATCCATAAAACAAGAACAGAATATCATAAAAACAAATATTCAGAGAGCAAAAAGAGCTCAAAACTTAAAACAAGATACACAAGTGTAAATCTCAATAGCATTATTGAAAGGTAAAGTTAAGGATATACACTTCATGAAGTCCAAGAAAAAAAACAAGTAGAAAAATAGAATTTTTTTAAAACTAGAGGATTAATCTAGCAGGTACAATATCCAACTAGTAGAAGTAACAAAACATAAAAAGGGAAAAAGAAAGTAGAATGAAGGATATTATAAAAGATATATATTAAGAAAAATTTCCAGAAACGAGAGGGGAAAACCTCTAGATTGAATTGATTAAATTGCAGTCAGGTGGGAGAACCCATATCACAACTTATCATTGTGTGACTTTAGAATGCTGGCAAGAGAGAGAACTTAAAAACTTTGAGGGGAAAAATTCAACAGTCACAACCAAAGAAATGAGATAAGAATATCTTTAGTCTTCTCAATAGTGAAATGGAGAATTCTGAGGAAAAAATGATAGTCAAACTAGAGTTTAATTACAACCAATCACACAATGAATAGGAGGAGTAATAAAAGCCTTTGCAGACATACATAAGGCCTCAATATTTTATATGCCTCTCTCTTAGTCAGTATAAGCTGATGTGCTTCACAAAAGCTGGAGGATTTACCAAGAAAGAAGAAAACACAAGACCTAGAAAATAAGAACTCGAATCAAGAGATAAGCCAATGATATTTCCAGGATAGTGGTGAAAGGAGATCCAGACATAATTGCTGTAAAGGCTTAGGGAACAATGAATCCAGAGAAGTGAGAAACAGAAATCTCCAGAAAGATGCTACAGAGAAGGATGCACCTTATAGAATACCTGCCCACTTGAATGCATGAAGAAAAGATTTATTCTCAGAATATTAACTGAGCAGAGAAAGTGGACTATTAACTTCACAGACAACAGAAATTGTATATAAGTGGAAATTTAGATGATATTGAGTTGGTCAGAGTACTGTAAATACTGAAGAGTTATATAATATTAATTAATGATAGGATTATACTGGAGGATAGAGAACAGAATTCATGGGTGTGTGGAAGCATCAAGAGTGTAAACCTTTGTCTTCCATAACAGGAAGACACAGATGATATTTAAATCTGAAACGTGAAGAAAGAATGATACAAACATATTTTTTTTTAAATAAAGATATAAAACCCAAAGCAAACACATAAACTGATATTAGTCAATTTTGTGGATAGGGAATTGGTAGTAGAAAGGGATGGGATAGGAGAATTTGATTTTTTTAAAAATTAAGAATGCTCTTGCAATGAAATAAGTTTTAGATATTACATATATAACTTTGGTAAATATTAAAACATTAAAAGCATTGGACTTTCATGAAAGCAGGAAAAGAACTTTTCATAATCCTATCACTCAGGGATAATAATTATTTTTACATTTTTCAATATAGTTGAGGCTTTTGTGTATATTCAATTTTGTATCTTAATTTCCTCACATACTCACATCATAAATATTTCCCCAGTATTGTATAAAACATAAAAAGAAATACACTGACAAAAGATATTCTTTGAGTCATTACCCTCTATAAGATAAAATAATTTAATGAATTGGACTAGATTCAAGGTCTATCCATTTTGAAATTGAATAGGAAATAATATCTCCAATTTTAAATTATCCTATACACTTGTCACATGGGAGAAGGATGTGGCAATCCACTCCCAAGGCAATCCCGAAAACAGTCAGCCATTGAAAACCCTATAATGGTTGCTATGAGTTGGACATGACTCGACAGCACCTAACAACAATATACATATTATACCATGTTTTCCTTTCTTTATCGAGTGCTCATAATATGTGATTTTTGAAGGAATAAGTATCCACATCCATAGAGATAAGATATCACCTTTAGGAAATGTGTCTTCTACAATTCATTTTACTGTATTTGACAATAACAGCAATAGTTTATATATGTATAAAGCCATTTTAAGAAAATTTTAAACCTTTCTCTTATCTCACTTGATTCTCACATAACTTGGTGAGGTGGGTAAATAGACTTTTTGCATCTCAAACACATTAATATTTAATGTAATATAAATGTTAATAACAGTATCATAAACAACACCACACATTTGTTTACAAAAGGGCTTTCTCATGGAATATTGCATGAGATTCTATGTTTAGGAGAAATGAGCTGTAGGAAGTTCACAGAAACACTGGAATTTTAATGGAAATTTTGTGCCTTGCCCATCTCTATGCATCCCTCCATTTATCCATCCACCATTGAAGCATCCATCCATCCATCCATTTGAGGTCTGTAGGCTGTCAGAGAATGGATTGTCAGGGAATTCTTACTGTGAAATCATGTCTTAGTTATAACACGAGTTTCTCTTCTCTTGTTCTGATAGTAGTTTCCTGTGAGGCTTTCCTTTGAATGAAATAATGTCTTGATTGTGTTATTCATAGGGCCCCAGAAAATAAGGATGGTCCATTAAAATAAAGGAGGAAGAGTCACCCCATTTTATGCAATTGTAAACTCAATTATGAACTAATCTGGGGACTAGAGCAGGGGTCCCCAACCTTTTTGGCACCAGGGACCAGTATTGTGGAAGACAATTTTCCACAAATGGAGGGAGGGATGGCTTTGGGATGACTCAAGTGCATTACATTTTTATTGTATAAATACAGGTGAAGCTTTACTCACTCACCTGCTACTCACACTAGTACCTGTCTGTGGCCTAGAGCTTAAGTAACCCTGGTCAACAGGACTGGCTAGGGCAGTCAGAAAAAAATGTCCCAGTCTCAAAACAAAAACAAAAACAAAAACAAATTTCTTTCTGTAAAACACAGAATGAAGCCTGTGCAAATTTGCAAGACCCCTTCCCAAAATAAAAAATAAAGTGTAAGGGGTAGAGTGCAATGGTAGAGCACTTGCCTAGAATGTGTGAAGCCTTAGGTTCAAACTCCCAGTACTATAAACAAACAAATAAATAACAGAATGAATTCAGACTTTTTTCAAATGCATACCACAAAGCTCAAAACAAGTTTTTGCATTATTTTAGGATATTTGGGAATCCTTATTTTGAAGGAATCAGAAGCCTTTTACCACTGGTGCATGAAAAATAATCACAGTCCTTTCTCTGCAATGATGAAGCTTGGGGAAGATCACAGGTAGGAATGAAAATGAGCCTATAGCACTTTTGGGGCTTGTGCCTCCGGGTCTGGCCTGGAGGTTTGGATGGGCAGCACCGCCATGCACATAGGTACTAAACACAATTCACTCAGGACCCTCGGGTGTGGGGCATGGACTCCTGTGGCCCTCAGGCCCTCAGGACACTGGCGGAGATGGGAGAAAGGAAAAGCCTTAGGCACTTTTGCCTTCCAGGGGCAAACACCTGCGTTGGTGGTCTCGGTGGTCATGAGGAGACAGTTCTTGCTTTGTTGGTGATCAAACGGAGAGCAGGTTCTTTCCTTGTTGACAGTTGCAACGGGGAGAGCTTTCTTTCCTCACCAAAGGTCTGAAGGTCCGGGGGAGAGCAGGAAAGCTGTTTCCTCATTGGTGGTTTGGGCAGGAACACAGGCAACAAGGTCTTGCTTAGCCGATGGTCTGGGTGAAAAGGCAAAAAAGGCATAAAGGATTGGGCTGCCCCAGTGCAGCTCCTTATATAGCTCGCTCACAGAATAGCCTGAGCCAATCAGCTTTCAGTCCAATTGTCCAATCAGGAAGGGTTTTGTACAAATGTGCAACCAAGTTACTTTCATTTTCCCTAGATTTCTAATTTACAAACCAGATATTCAAAAGCTGTTTTCCCAGTTTGGGAGTTTTTGCCAATTTCCTCCCAATTTTCCCCCACAGCACTGAGTATATGTGGACTGCAGTCTTCAGGCAGCTTTTCCAGAGACTGCAGAGAGGGTAGGGAAAACCCCTTTCCACTCTTCTCAAAGCTCTTAGAGAATTCCTTTCTGCACTATTGTCTCTGTGGGCTCTCTCTCTCTCTCTCTCTGTGTGTGTGTGTAGGAGTAGCATTATGTTTGGCTGAGACAGACCTCTGTCTTCTGAACCCTGGTTGTTCTTAATTTTCATTTAATTAGAGTTGATTTAAGTTGTACAATTTCTCTGGTTGTGGTGGCATACACCTGTAATTCAAACACTCTGGAGGCCGAGGCAGGAGGATTGATGTGAGTTCAAGGCCAACCTGGGCTGTATAGTGAGTTCCCAGGCAACCCTGAGCTACATAGCAAGACCCTGTATAAAAAAACAAAAAACAAACCCCCAAACAACAACAACAAAAACAAACACAGAGGAGTTCTTTGACTTATACTTTGCCTGCAATTTGTGGTTGTCTTGCTATAATCCAGAGAAAAGGATGTGTAAAAAGGATAGGTCGTGTCAGAGAGCTCTGGAACCATTGATAGATCCTCTCTACCTCAATTAAATATGAGAATGAAAAACAGCCACAAAACACCTGTTATCTTTATGAGAAATCTGGACTTTTGGTTTCATATCACATACATGAAATGGAGAACACACATTAATTGAAGCCACTGTGGACTCTAATCTTTTTAAAAGAGAGTTATAGACAATTACTTTCCATAACCTCTCCCCCCATAATTTTTTTTCCCCTTTCAGTGTTGTGAATGGGAAATGCTTTCCTGTGGGTCGCTTAGCTTTGCGCCCTTGGAGCCCAAAGGGGAGTTTTGAGGAATCCTCTCTTCGTCCCCTAGATGGCAGCAGCATTCTTTAGCACGTAACTAGTCAATTCCTCTGCTGCTAAGCAAACCTCTGATAAAGGGAGCTGCTACAAATCTAGTCTCCTTAGTCTTTCCTCTCAAATTTACACAGTCCCTTTAATGTGCTAGTTACATGACTGCATGGCATAGTGAGTCTTCTATTTACTAATGAAAATAAATGAATTTTCCTTGTATGGAAAAGTAATGGTATTGTGTATCCAGGACCATTTGCAATTAAAGACGAGGGTTTCTCAACACTGGCATTGCTGTGTTGGTGGCCTTTATAGTTTTTTGTAGTGGGTGGGGTTGCTGTGTGTTGTAGGATGTTCAGTAGCATCCCTGATCTCCTCCCCTGCCACCCCATATTCCAGTAACACTCCTACCACTATGCTACAGTTATGACAATCAAAAATGTCTCCAGACATTGCTAATGTCCCTTGGGGAACAAAATCACCTCTGCTTCAGAATCACTGAGTTTGGTTGTTTAACTCATCTCCAAAGATTGGCCTCTGTATTACTATCCATTTAATTTTTATTATTGTAGGTAAATAAAGTCATACCACTTATAATTTAAGTATGATCTACCTTTTTGTTTATTAGCTTAGGGGATACTTTCTCTGGAGAAGAAAAAATGAAGTAGAAAAGATATTCAAAGACACAAGTAAAGATGTTACACATCTCACCCCTAAAGGAGAAGATTGTTTTCTTAAATTATAGTTTCTTATTAATAAATAACCACAGATATTTCATTCCTTTACATTTTATTCCTTTTGATTTTAACTAGCTTGGCTGAATATGAATGATGAGAAGGAGAAACACTGCAAGGGGCTACACTCGAAAATTTTTTCAGTAGATGGAAAAAGCACAAAGAGCTCCAGCAGGATTTTAAGGGTCACTTTATCCCACTTCTGAGCCTTAAATCCAGGGTGCAGTAGTGGAGGGTGTGAACTGAGTAGGAGGAAGGGCACCCTAAGCCTCTTCTTACTGAGCAAGGTGAAAATCAACTTAAAAGTAGAGAGAGTTAGTTTATGTAAAACAAAACAAAACCAAAGTCCCCCCCCCACTAGCCTTCCATTGTAAATTACCAGAGGAAGGGGTGCCAGTGCTGGGGGACATAATTAACATGGGTCTCCTGGATTAGATACACCTGAAAAAGTGCACCGACCCATGTGTGATAACAGAAAATCCATTTTATACCAAGGAGGAACTTGCTTTTGATCTGTTCCAGATGCTCTTAGAGCATTTCAGTGAAGTGAGTTGGCAGAGGAAATGGATGTGAGACCAGAACCCAAATACGAACAAATTCCCTAGGTGAATTCTTCACCCCTCCACCCTTTGGGAATGCCTCCAGTTTTAGAGAAAGAAGATCATTCTCCAAGCAACAAACCAGATCAGGTTTGGACGTGTGTTCGGTGAGCCCCATCAGCTGGGAAGGGACTATGTTCCCACTTTTGGTATAGATGTGATTTCTAGGATAGAAAGTTTGGTTTTTCTCATGAGGAGACAAAGACCAGAAACTAGGGTCCAGGGAGAATTATCTGAGTCATCTTCATCTGAGCCTAAATAGTGGTAATGGAAGCACAGGAGGAACCACATATTATGAAAACCTTTAGAGGCTGCAGAAGGGATGGTATTGGGAGGGTGAAGAGAAAGTCATTTCAGATGGGTTGTTGTTGTTGTTAGGTGCCGTCGAGTCGGTATCTGACTCATAGTGACCCTCTGTACAACAGGGAAAACACTATTGTCAGTGCTTCTCTGCTGTTCATAGGGTTTTCAATGGCAGATTGATTTTTGGGAGGGGGTTGCCAGGTCCTTCTCCCAGCCTACAGCTTTTGGTATTCCCAGGCGGTCTCCCATCCAGGTACTAACCAGGCCCGACCTTGCTTAGCTTCCAAGATCTGACAGGATCGGATGCCACAGGGCTATAGCTGCAGGCTCAGATGGGTAAGATGCATCTATTCTTTGAAGACAGTCACATGTTACTTGAATTTTCCCACACTGCTAGCTCAAGCTCTCTTAAGAATATCCATCCCACTGGGGGATGAGATATTTGCTATAGCCCATTTCTCCTGCCATGATTTCGATCTGTCAGAGGCTGACACTGAGCATCAATTTAGCAACCCCAGAGAGAGATCCTTTGGAGAGCTGGAAACCAGGCAGAGGCATGTCTGAGGTGCCCTCCCACCAGCGGATTGGCTCTGTAGCCTCTGTACGAGATCTCCACATCCTCCCAAGTGGTGAGCCAGAGCTCCATGCACTGCAATGCAGGTCACAAAGCCCTGTGCGAGCTCTGGGAGGCCTAGAATGGAGGGCAAGTGAAGGTCAACAGTGAACTGGGGATGGTGCCAGGGATGGAACTTGATTCCTTAATTCTTGTTCCAGAACTCAAGCAGCTTGGCTCAGCTAGAGCCAGCCTGGTTCTGTTCATGGAGCTGTCATTTGGATTTTGGTCGTTTATGCACTCTTTGCTAACTGTTCCTAATTCCTGCTCAATTTTGCTCTGAACGTTAGAAACAAAGACAGCAAAACAAGGGGCCCTTATGCTTTGCTCTGCTGTTGTCTGAGAGTGAAATTGGCTGGGCAGAGTATAAACTCTTGCTACACTTGAAGGAATTTTTTTTGTTGCAAGAATATTTTCAGGAAGAAAGTGTATGTGTATAGGGTAAGAACAGAATGGCCTGCCAAGTGTTTAAAATATAATGTTTGTACATCTATTTTGGAAGAGAGATGGGCTAGTGTTAGTAGATTAGTCAATCAGCCAATAAATGTTTGAACAGATACAGATCAATCATCACTGTCGGAGCTGCTGCTGATAGCCCACACTGAGTTTTGTGCCAATTAGAGAAGGAGGGTCCTTAGGGCCAAAAAAGCCTTGTGCCTGCCACATGACTTCAGCCCCCAACATTCTCAGTTGGATTCCTTTGTGCAGTGTAACAACTGTACTACAGTACATGACTATACCTTGAGGGGAGAGAGCAGGTCATATGTTATGCCATTGGGTTGGAAAGTTACCTGAAAAGGAAGATCTTGAGCAGAATTTAAAGGAGAAAGCTCTCTTTCCTGGACATGGCAGAAGGAGGTAAGTTATTTATTCTGAGGGAAAAGCTATAAAGATCTATTGGTTTGTTGCACTTGAAGTCTTTACCCCCCCCAGCTGGGCTAATAAAGCCTCCCCTGAGGTGTCGCAGCCATCTTGACTATATGGAGAACAAAAAGAAGGTATTACAGACTCAGAATTGACTGGTGTTTTAAAACCTTTGTAGATTATTCTAATACAGTCATGGCTGCCACACTTTTTGAATTTCATTCCCCATGGGTCCTTTCTTGTGCTGATGAATTGGGCTTTCTTGTGCTTCCAGTTCAGACGTGTGGCTTTGTCTGGACTCCTGAGTCTGGTTGTACCCCTCATTCCAGTTTTCCCTGAGCTGGCCTGGCTCATGACCAGACAAGCTTAGATGATGATTATGTTTTGGAGCCAGAAGGCTGAGAGGGATATCGGGGGACCCAAAGTCGGCATTTTGTGGTTTCTTTATCCTGTAATTCTAGTAAATGCAATCCATCAGCCTTGTCTTACACAAGAAGGAACTTCCTTTGTAGACAGCCTTCAACTTCTGAATGAGTTATGTTACAAAATTAGTTGTGATCAGTTGTTAGGGATGTAGAATCAGATCCCATAATAACAAAGTTGGGAAGGTGGCAGGCTATAATAGTCTAGCTGAATCTTTTAAAAGCTGGATTTTACAAGTAACAGAGACAGAGAATCAAGTCACTTTTTATTATTAGGCAGAACCGTATGAAATTGGAAATTTTGTATGTCAGAAGTGGTTGAATATTGGCAATTTTCTATGAACTCAACCTATAGTATGTTTGTTTC
Source organism: Pedetes capensis (assembly GCA_007922755.1). NCBI lineage: Eukaryota > Metazoa > Chordata > Mammalia > Rodentia > Pedetidae > Pedetes > Pedetes capensis. The sequence continues at coordinate 172,859 of VMDO01001525.1, read as the reverse complement.
AGGCAGGAGAAGAATGCTTTCAGACTGGAATGTTGAGAACAGTTCACTCATTAGGATTCTAACATGATCATTATTTCCTTCCCTCCCTATTCTCCTACCCTCTTCAGTCTGTCCCCTTCTAGCCAGATAAAATGCAGGCAAGGAGCACAGGCCTTCCGAGGCAACAGGTATACAACTGAGGAGGGTGGTAGCAGGTGTGGACTTCCATTGATTCTGATGGTGAATGGGGGTGGGCAGTGAGGCCCTCTAGGTCAGCAGCCTCCAGGTGAGCAGACATTCCCACAGAAGGCTTTAGGGGATTGTGGAGAAAAACTTTTCTTGGAGGCAGCCTCCTGGGGCAGGGAACAGCAATGGCTGGGGTGCTGTCAGAAGCAGGGCAGATGGCAAGCATGGGCTGAAGAGCACCATTATGATGCGTATGGGCCATGTGACTGTTGAGAATGTGTCAGCAAGGCTAGTGAAAGTTATCTGTCCAACAAGTGATGAGAGTGTCCATGGATGAGTCAAAACAATAGTTTTTCTTTGTGTACATTGTCTTGGGGTAGAAACTACACATCTTAGGCAATGCATGGAATACTTTATGGGTCATGAAGCTACCATATGTCCTTTTCCTTACTAAGGCAGGAAAGGCCATGGTGTTTCCAGAGTGCAGGATAAATGCCTGACACGTGGTACATAGTATGGCTTGTCTGGGAACCAAACAGGGCTGGTTATTTTTCTTTTCCTTCTCTTTTGTTTGCTATGGAAAGCCCATGGATCATGTATATGATTTCTCTGGAAGGAAATGTAGCAGGTCTCAGAAAAATTTTCAGTCATTCCTATTGCCTAGGAAACTGATGACTTTAGAAGAAGGCTGAATATTTGTTTAGAAAGCAGTGTTTTTCTTTATTTCAATTTAAATTGTGCATAGTATATAGGAAAATACCATTTTCATTGATGATTGCTTATCTTTTCTCTAGCAATCCATATTCTATCTTGATTTTTGTTGTTGCATGCTATCAAGTCAGACCTGACTTACAGAGACCCTATGTACAACAGAATAAAACAGTACTCAACACTGTGCCAAACACATGTTCTTTTTCTGTTTGAGCCCATTGTTGCAGCCACCATGTTTTGAGTTGTGCTACTTCAGCAAATGGATGTCCCAGGGGCTTTACTCCATTCCTGCCATTAAGGTTGAATCTACTTTGAAGAGGCAACTCTTCCAGTTTCTTGAATATCTTCCAGCCTGGGGGCTCATTTTTTGGCACTATATTCTCTGCTATTCAGGTTTTTCAATGGCTAATTGTTTCAGCAGTGGACTGTGGGTCCTTCTCCCTAGTCTGTCTTAGGCTGGAGGCTCAGCTGAAACCTGTTCACCATGGATGGTCCTGCTAGTATCTGTAATATTGGTGGCATAGCTTTCAGTATCACAGAAGCATGCAAGCTACCACAGTATGACAAGCTGACAGACAGATGGGGGTATCCTGATTCTATAAGAATTAAAATCCTACTTGTAGCTGGGCATGGGTGGTACATACCTGTAACACCAGCACTCAGGAGGCAGTGGCAGGAGGATCATGAGTTGGAGGCCAGTCTGGGCTACCTAGTGAGTTCTAACCAATTTGAGCTACATAGTGGCTAGGGATGTATCTCAGTGAAAAAGCACTTGGCTAACTTGCCTAAGTCCCTCGGTTCAATCTCCAGAACAAATACATAAATAATTAAAAAATCTTATTTGTATCTAATATCCATCCAATAAAGTAGCTTTAGAATGAATTCCGAGTCAATAAGAGGAAATTTCTGCACCACGCTGGAGCTGGCTGTCAGAGGCCAACTGTGGATTCACAATCAGAACAGATGAGATTGGAAGTAGAATGTAAAGAATGAAGAAGACTTGGTTGCTTCCACTGCAATGATTATGGAAGCCCTTTTTTCCTCCTTAGTCAAGCGTAAGTAAATAAAAACCTTAGGGGCTGCACACAGGAGCTTCAATAATAGTCTAGGTCACATTCTTCAAAAGGATTGAATGTAGCAGCAAATGAATGATTACAAATTCCATGGACTCTGAAAAGTAGTCTGATCTCTTAGCTTTTGCAAGTGATTTCCATAATGCATTTTCGTTCACCATGACATCTTAGTGCCATCTGTTGCCTGTTTTCACAAGTGAGGTCAATTCTGAATCACTTTGTGCAATTATGTAAATGTGGTTTCTGTAAAAGTACAAGAAAGTCACGTCGCTGTCAGTGATTTTTCAAAAGGCTTCTAATGATAGTCTCACTTTAGAATATTAACTCTGTGTTGTCCTTTCAACTGTCTAATATATTTTCAGAGGAAAAGTTTGCAAACATCTTTTAAAAATGATTTCTAATTTATCTCTTTCAAAGGTTTGCTTGTTTTTAACACAGTCTGGAATGGTCTTTAATGCTTTTTATGAAAGTTTGTGAGCATGGCTCATTGGCTATTTCTAGACTGGGGCCAACCTGACTGTAGTTCCATTTGTGCATGTTAGCTCCAGGGAAATCCAGACAGACACTCTTGTCCATTCTGTGATTGCAGACACTTGTGGAGCCTTCAGATCCATTCTCAGGCAAAGGGAGAGATCATGTTGAGTTTTCACATCATCATTGTTGTGTGATCACCTCACCTACACAGCAATAGGCATGAACTGATCCATGGCAGGGGGCAGGAAATGACATAATGCCAGTGCTGCTGTCTTGTATTTGGGTGTGTCCAGGGCTGAGATGAGGCCTGGGAGGAAGCAGAGATGAGAAAAGAAAAAATTTTTCTCTAGAGCTGACCAAGATTATGTTCCTCTCCAAAGGAGAATAGTTAAAATCCCCTTTCCCCTGTGAATACATAGGTTTGTATAGGCTATTCAGAGAATAGGACAGTTAGGTGAAAAGGCAGAGATATGGAAATTAAAATAAAAAGAGAAGGGATTTGTGTTGTAATTAGTGAAGCAGGTAGATGTTATTGAAGGAACAAAAATTGAGTAGATAAGAACTATAAACCGAATGAATGTTAGAGAAGTTCCTAGGCAGATACCAAGGATAAGACCATATTCAAAAGAGCATCAGGGCATCACAGAAGATTCTCTTACTCAATTAACACATATCTTGAGTGTGTGCTGTGTCCAAGCACTGTGATGAGCATGAGAACACATTGGCAGATGTGACAGGCGAGGGCCCTTGGAGGTTACATTCTGATCATGAGGCACAGAATGAATATATCAATGGGTGAACAAACTCATTATTGATATAGGTACAAGGACAATAACACAATGAATGCAGGGCTAAATCCTATTATTTCAGAGGACTCTGCCATTAGTGCAAGATAATTGATCATGAATTTGGATGGGACATTCAGGCACCTTCTCTGAGGAGGTTCTATTTAAGCAGACACTTGAGTTAATCTGAAGGGGCTATGTGAAAATCTAGAGGAATAATATTCTAAGAGAAGAAAGAGCCAGTGTAAAATGCTGAGACAGGAACAAGCTTGAAGTACACCTGGAAGAAGTTAGGAGGGCTGGGTGGATGATCAGAGTAAGTAGGAGGTAAGGGGTAGTCAATGAGGTCCAAGGGGCAGGCAAGTCTGTCTCACAAAGCGTGTTATCATTCACTGGATTTTACTGAGTCAGATAGAAATCTAATGGAAGATTTAAGCATGAGTGTGTGGCATAATCTGATTAATTTTTAAAAGGTTTGACTGGCTACCATAAGACTAGATTGAAAAGGGAAAGGAGCTGAAGTCAAGAACCTGTTAAGAAGCTCCAGAAACTGTGTAGGTGGGAGGTGATGTGGGTATGGACCATGGTGGTGTTGATGAGGTACTAAGGTGTTCTGAACTTGATTCATATTTTGAAGATAGAGTCAACAAGATTTGCTGATGGATTAAAGAAGGAATTAGAGGAAAAAAAGATTCAGAATGACTCCTGGGCTTTTTTTCATTAAACAATTATTTGAAAGGGGATTTGGTTTATTGGTGGTGACCTTTCAGATATGCTGAGTTTGAACTGCATGTAGGTGCCAACAGGTAATGTTAACAAGGCAACTGGATATATAGAACAGGAACTTAGAAGAGAGGTTGAGCTAGGAGTACACAATTTGGAGCCAGGTGTATAAACGTCTTTTAAAGCCAGAAGTTTAGAGGAGATAAAGGTGGAGATAACGTAGAGGGGAGAAGTCCTGGAGCCTCCAACCTTTAGAAGTCTGAGGAACCAGGAGGAGCCAGGAAAGCAGACATTGGTATTCACAATGCAGAGGCCCAGCGCATAGCTGGAGACAGTGTTTTAAGAATGAGGGAATTATCAACCCTGCAAAGACTGCTGAGAAGAAAAGCAAGGTGGTGCTATAGACTGATTGCTAGATTTGGTCAGAGTTGATGGAAATTGATCTATTTATCATCTACCTGCCTGCTCATCTATCTATGAATGATATCTCTTTTTTATCTATGTATTTATCTATAACCTATATGCTGTCTATCATGTCTATAAGTATGTTAAGAATATATACGTGTGTATATTACACATCCCCACATGTCTGTCAGTATGCTGTACTGTGGGGGCTTGTGTGTTGCTGTGATGCTGAAAGCTATGTCACCAATATTACAGATACCAGCGGAGTCACCCATGGCGGACAGGTTTCAACTAAGCTTCCAGACTAAGGCAGACTAGGAAGAGGGGCATGGCTAACCTACTACTGAAATAAATAGCCATTGAAAACATATAATTAGCAGGGAAACACTGTCAGATATAGTGTAGGAAAATGAGCCCCCCAGGTTGGAAGGCACTCAAAAGACAACTGGTGAAGAGATGCCGCCTCAAAGTAGAGTCACCTAAATGATGGGAATGGAGTAAAACCCCAGGAACTTCCATTTGCTGATGTGGCACAACTCAAAATGAGGAGCAACAACTGTAAACATCCATTAATAATTAGAACATGGAATGTACGTAGTATGAATCTAGGAAAATTGAAAATCCTCTAAAGGGAAATGGAGCACATAAACATTAACATTCTAGGCATCACTGAGCTAAAATGGACTAGCATGGGTCATTTTGAATAAGATAACCATATCATCTACTATGCTGGGAATGACAAAGAGAAATGGGGTTACATTCATCATCAAAAAAGACATCTCAAGATCTGTCTTGAAGTAAAATGCTGTCAGGGATGGAATAATATGCATAGGCCTACAAGAAAGGCCAGCTAATATGCCTATCATTCAAATTTACACACCCACTACTAAGGATACAAATAAAGATAGTGAAGATTTTTAATAGCTTCTGCAATCTGAAATAGATCAAACATGAAATCAGGATGTACTGATAATTACTGGTGACTGCAATGTAAAAATTGGAAGCAAAGAAGGCGGCTCAGTAGTTGGAAAATATGGCCTTGGTGACAGAAATGATGCTGGAGATCATATGATAGAATTTTGTCAGACCAATGACCTTTTCATTGCAAATAAATTTTTTCACCAACATAAATGGTGACTATACATGTGGAACCTACCACTGTGATGTCTGATCCCATCAGAGCTTGGAAGCTAAGCAGGGTTGGGCCTGGTTAGTACTTGGGAAGGAGACTTCTTGAGAACACAAGGAGCTGTAGACTTGGGAAAAGGACCAGGCAACCCACTCCGAAAAAACAATCCGCTATTGAACAACCTATGAATAGCAGAGAAGCACTAACAATAGTGTTTCACCTGTTGTACATAGGATCACTATGAGTTGGACACCGACTCAATGCTACTTAACAATAATATACCCACAGAATTCACCAGAGGGAGCATACAGGAACAAAATTGACTACATTTGTGGAAAGAAACAATGGAAAAGCTCAATATCAAAAGTCAGCAAGATCAATCAGAATAAGGCCTGGCTCAGAATGGGGGCGTGCTTTGTTCTGTTGTATATAGAGTCACTATGAGCTGGACCTGACTCCATGGCACCTAACAACAACAACAACATTGTACATGCATACACATATACATACACATACAAAAATTGAGTAATATTATTAGAGCACCTGATCGTACAGCTCTACTTTAAGATATTTTTGCAGACTTTGAAAAAAATTATTGATTTTTGGGTTGACAATATATTAGCTGTTGCAAAGTAGTTCAGTTATTCACATATTTATGGAACACTCCATACCTCATATTTCTTGAAATGTCAAAGATATTAGGAGTATAAATTTTTATTGGAATTTTATTGCAATACCTAATGAATTCATTATGCTTTCATTTTTATCTTCCTTGATAAGATTCACAGGCCATATAATTAACTTTTCTCCTATTTGACCTCAACTCTCATTACTTTATCCTGAATCTGAACCCATGTCACTGTATGCAACTGTCTCATCAGCTGAAGGCTGACTTATACATTCAAGGTTCTCTCATCCACTTCAACTTTTACCTAGGGCAAAACCAGCAATGGAGAGACTAAAGCCATACATATCTTCTGGATGGTGCTCTGCTTACATCCATTCATTCATACCTGAAGAAATGATTGCTATTAAGGACCCACAAAGCTGGGCAAAGATGCGTTGGTGAGAGCAGAGTTGAAGTCCAACTAACTTGGGTCTGTGGGATTGAGATGGCCCTATGACATCACCATGTTCAGCAGCCGTGAAGTTATTTATCCTAGGGCAAACTGACAATTGCAAATTATTAGAAACATTTCCTCCCTTGATATCTATCATTGATTTATTTTTAGAAATCTAAATCTTTCTTTGGGCTGGGGTTTAGTTCAGGTGGTAAAGTGCTGTGCTGTACTCTCTGAGGACTGGAGTTCAATCCCCAGCATAGGAAAAATGGGAGAAGGATGTGGCAATCCACTCTTGAAGCAATCCTGAAACCATCAGCCGTTGAAAACCCTATGAGGGTCACTATGAGTTGGACTTGACCTGAGGGCACCTAACAACACCACCACCAATGAACTTTCATAACCTTAGTGTCAGCATTTATAAAATATTCATACTAACATATCCTCTCAAGCCTGTAGCCCTACCACTGTGACATCTGATCCCATCATCTCAGAATCTAAGGAGGGTTGGACCTGGTTAGTACTTGGATGGGAGACCGCCTGGGAATACCAGGTGCTGTAGGCTTAGGAGAAGGACCTGGCAGCCTGTTCCCCAAAAAACAACCATTGAAAACCCTGTGAATAGAAGAGAAGCACTAACAATACTGTTTTGTCTATTGTATGTAGGGTCGCTATGAATAATACACCAACTTGACAGCACCTAACAACAACAACATGTCCTCTTGTCTGTAAGGATTTACAAAAATGAATTGGAAATGCTTCACACACACACACACACACACACACACACACGCACACGGTACTCAGTAAATAATAGTTACATTGTGTTATTTCAAGGGATAGGGTTGAATATAAGAGGATAAGAGGATATGCCTGCCCAAAGGAACCAGAGTTCATAGTTTCATTTTTTCATTTGTTTTTGTTTGTTTATACCATAACTGTGTTCTTGTAAGAACCCTGCTAGGGTTAGCCCAAGATAAATTTCCTATCAGTGCAGAGATGTATAGCTCTCCATTCTGACAACTGAAATGCTTGACTGAAACATATCATTGTTCTGGCCATTCCTAATCTTAGGATGTTTCCCTGGGTGGGTGGAGGATGTAAGTGGCTTGGCACTATTGCCACCTCTTCTGTTCCATCACCCCCACCCCAGAGCCCTGGGTGTGGTCAATGATGGAGTGCAGGCAGTTGTGGGAGTGGAGAGGCATGCCTGCTGGGGTCCAGCCAGTCCCCCATGTGTTCTGACCCCCTTTGAGGTAAATGGAGCCAGATTTCTTTCCTGGCAGCTGTAGAGCCCAAGTGTCAGCAAAGGGCTTTGAAGTTTCCTGGGGAGAAAAGTCATTCTATAAAGAGAAGGAATTATTATTGCTTCCTGACTTTGGTGAGTTAGCAATGGTCTGGTGAATTTGGAAAGCAGCAATGGGCTTCACATTTAACTGTTTTGAATTTGTTAAATAAAAATGAAAATTGCTCTAAGTTAAATATGATTAACAAAAACAAAAAATACAAATTCCAAAGCTGTACAAATATATATTTGTGAATCAGAAAGTAAATTTAAAAATATGATAATGAGTATGACTCTGTCATAACATGCAACAAAAATTTAAATATTGAATTTATTGAAATATGTTTTCAGTGTATCCTCAGGATTTGTTTTTCTATCTCTTGTCTCTTTGAGGATAGGCCTTGGGATAGGAATTATTTGTTTTAAGACTGCCTCAAATTCAGCCTTCCAACTATTACCCTAACTTTTGTAGCATCTCCCTAGCTGCCTCCCTCTCTTCCTCCTCCTGTTCCTTCCTTCCTTCTCCTGTCTTCCTCCTTCCTTTTCTGTCTCTATGTGAGGAATAGTTCTCTTCTCCAATTGCATGCGAAATATAAGTGCAATAGCACTTATCACAAGCAGATATGGATTTTTATAAACATGAATTTTACAGTGGGCCTCTAATAAATTCAAGGGAGATAGAATATAATAGCTGATATATCTGGCATGCTTGATTAGAATACCATATTGATGTGGCTAATATTTAACCTGCCTGTAGCTGTACCACTGTGGCAACCCATCCTGTCAGATCTCAGAACCTAAGCAGGGTCAGGCCAGATTAGTACTTGGATGGGAGAATGCCTGGGAACACCAGGTGCTGTAGGCTTGGTAGAAGGACCTGGCAACCCACTCCCAATAAACAACCAGCCATTGAAAACCCTAAGAATAGCAGAGAAGCACTGACAGTAGTGTTTTACTTGTCCTACGTAAGGTAGCTATGAATCAGATATTGACTTGATGGCACCTAACAACAACAATAGTTAGCCAGGTTTTTCAGGCTTCTTTCCATTGTTTGCACTGTGTTAGGTGAGATGGGGCATTCCACAATAGAGAAGCCAATTAATGAATATTTGCAAAAGCTGTGTCATGAGGGATGCAGATGATGGAAATCCCCGTGTTGACACTTGTACTTGCTCAAGTGATCATGAAAGGAAAGCAGGAGTGGGACAGAGTGATATGTTGAAGAGCTGTAGGCTTTGGTGTAGGGGAAGAGAGAGGCTGTTTCAGAGAGAGAGGCTGCAGAAATAGTCAGGAAGGTCGAGCATCCAGGTGTGTAGCTGTTAGGAGTGAACAGACCCATTAAACTAGAGCAAAACTACTGGATAAGAGCTTGGGAGGCCAGTGGAGAACAGTGAGTTGGGATATGCAAGGGGTAAGGGACAGAAGTGGAGAAAAAAGCTAGGAAAAGGAGTCTCAGGTCAAACATCTAAAAGTAGAACCCTCATTAAAGTTAAGGGATCAAGGATTCATGGAGAATAGAGCACACAGATTAGAGAACTGGGCAACGGGGGAATTAAAAGACAGCCTCACATTAAAGGAAGGGTTGAGAAGAGGGATAAAGGAAGAGTGTTTTTTTCCTGACTTCAAACATCAGCCTCCTCCTCTTTCTGCATGCAGGCCGGCAGTGGATTGGGTTTCTGGAGGACAGTTTAACCTGATGACTAAACACGTGGATTTTGTTAATCCTGGGTCTACCATATGAGCTCTGTGACCTGGGGAAGAATGACCTTGCTATGCTTCAATTTTCCCATTAGTAAAATAGAGGAGAATAACAGTATTACAACAGGATTGTTAAGAGAGCTAAAATTAGAGTCAAAACATGAAGGCTAGATCACAGTTTGGTCACTGGTTGTTATTATTAAGGGTGTTCTCTGTGTAACATTTTCTGGAAACTGGAGATTTGGGATCTAGTTTGGTTTAGAAAGAAAGAACAAGTAGAGCCTCAAAACTGAAAGCCTAGCCTCTCCTATAGTCTAGGTAACTGGTCTTTTAATGTTAAAAATTGTGCAAGGGTTATACTCTCGCCTCTACTTACTTTCTACCACACATGGTACACAGGGATCTTCTTTTCTGTTAGTTTCCAGGGAACAAAAAGAAGGTATGTGGGTTGCAGTTTAGTTGAAATAAGAAGACAACATGCAAATCTTGTAATGCTACCAGTGAATTGAGAAGGGGCCACTGATTTTCCATGTGCAGAGTGCAGTATCAAACATGTGCTTCTCTCTTGAGGGATGGAGAAATTAAATTCCCAGGCCTAGATGATGTGACTAGAAAAGAACTTGGTGCTTTTGCATATGTCATCTCAGCTGGTCTCTAACACCGCCTCAGAAGAAAGGAATCACTGCTTACTTTGCAGCTGAGGAAACAACTTGAGAGCCATTGAGCTATCTGTCTAGGGACAAATACCTAGTAAGTCACCCGAAACTGTGTCCTTTGTGATGAAACCCTTAAAAACAATGCTTCATTTTCCTCCTTCCAAGTAAAGTAGGGGGCTTTCCTTTTGAATTATCAAAGGAGCTGGATGATTGCTCCACATGTATCCCTAACCTCCACCCTTGTGATTACATGTCCTCAATCTTTGCTGATTAGGGCAGCAGATGAAAAGTGTCCATGGGGTAATAACAAGTCACTCCAAACAACTTAGTATGGCTGTTCATAAATTACGGGCACAGATGTCACAACTGCCACACTTTGCCTATATCATCCTTTCACTGCTATGGATAAATACCTTAGATTATCAACTTACAAAAAAGAAAGGTTTCTTTGGGTCACAGTTTCAGAGGTTTCAGTCCATTGTTGGTTGATCCATTGCTCTTGTGCTTGTGGCTGTGCAAGTACATCATAGAGGGAGAGTAGGGCTGAGGAAGCTGCTCACTTCATGGTAGCCAGGAAACTATGATAGAAAGAGAGAGAAAGGGGTCAGGGTTCCAATATGTTCAAGGGCACTCCCCTAGTGACCTAGTTTCTTTCCACAAGGCCTCACCTCCTAAAAGTTCCACCACCTCCCAATAGTGCTACAGGCTAACTACCAACCATTTTATCTATAGACCTTTGGGGGACATTTCAGATACAAACTGTAGCACTGAGTGTGGAATGGAGAAAACAAATTTCATCAAGAGGTAAGCAGGTATGTGAAGGTATGGTTTGTAAATCGCTGTGTGTGGCATGAGCTAGAGTATTTTGAGGGCCAGTTTGTATTGAAAACTGCATGAATGAGGATAGATTTTTGGTAGAAGAGATGGACAAAACAATTTTCTTTGTCTGAGTTCTCACCTTTCAGTAGATTGCATGCCAAGCTGGGTGGCAGTTTTACAAGATTCTTAGTTTATTTTCTGCAATAGCTGTTAGAGAACCTGGCTGGGGTGAGGGGAGAGGACCCTTGGACCTGGGCTGCCCTTCTGGAGATTCATGTTATACTTGCCCCCCCAAAAGTGAAGGGCTCATAATGCCCTTTGCAGCTTAGCTGTGGGGTTTGACATACGTTCATAAATAATACCTAAAGGTTACAAAAAGCATCAGATGAAAAGTGTGTATTGAACCTACCCTCACTCAAACCTGAGTTTCCCACTTTGGAGGTCATCACTTATCCCTTTATTATTTATTTTCTAGAGCGACTGTATAAACAAATAAGACTATATATAAAAGACCTTGCTTTTCCTTCTTTCTTTCTCTCTTTCTTTATTTTTTTCTTTCTTCCTTCCTTCCCTCCCTTCTTCCTTCTTTCCATCCCTTCTTCCTTCCTTCCCTCCTTCCCTCCTTCCCTCCTTCCTTCCTTCCTTCCTTCCTTCCTTCCTTCCTCTTTCTCTCTCCCTCTGTCTCTCTCCCTTTCTTTCTTTCCTTCCTTCCCTCTTTCTTTCTTTCTTTCTTTCTTTCTTTCTTTCTTTCTTTCTTCCCTTCCTTTCCTTTCCTTTCCTTTCCTTTCCTTTCCTTTCCCTTCCTTCCTTCCTTCCTTCCTTCCTTCCTTCCTTCCTTCCTTCCTTCCTTTCCCTTTCCTTTCCTTTCCTTTCCTTCCTTCTTTCATTCCTTTTTCCCTCCCTCCCTCCCTTTTTTCTTTCTTTCCTTCCTCCCTCTTTATTTTTTAACATGTGTGAGTGCTTTCCACTTGAATTTTTTAAACAAAATATCTTGTATGGCAATTTCTATAGACTTGTGCATTCATCCAGGTTATTCAGAGAAATATAGCCAATTGTGTGTGTGTGTGTGTGTGTGTGTGTGTGTCTGTGTGTCTGTGTGTGTGTCTCTGTGTGTGTGTATTAGTTTAAGGAACTGGCTATGGAAGAGGAGAAGTTTCAAGATCCATTGTTGGCAAACTAGAGACTCAGGAGAACCAAGGATCTGAAAGCTGGCAGGTTTGAGACCCAAGGAGAGCTGATATTTCAGTCTGAGGCCAAAGGCCAGAAAAGACCAATGTTTCAGCTCAAGCATTCAGCTAGCAAGAGTTCTTCCTTCCTTGTAGGAGGGTCAGCCATTTCATTTAATTCAGGCCTTCAATTGATTGGATGAGGCCCACTCACATTAAAATACTAATCTTACCTAGAAACATACTCACAGGTATACCTAGAGTTATGTTTGATCAAATGCCTAGGTACTCAATGGCTCTGTCAAGTTGACACATAAAATTAACTATCAAAACAGGTCTTATTCTTTTTTCTTAATTGCAAGTTTTAAAATTGCCTGTATTTTTCAGAGCAACCTACTCCACTATCTGCATCCAAATCAGAGTGGTACATTATTTGCCATCAGTGAACCTTCACTGACACATTGTTATTGCCCAAAGTCCATAGTTTACATTAGGGTTCATTTTTAGTGTTATACATCACATGGGTTTTGGCAAATGTATGATGACCTGTTCTACCATCATAGGATCAGGTAGACTATATTCACTAAAAATCCTCTCTTCACTTATTTATCACTCCCACCCTTTAATACCTGGCAACCATCTACTTACAGACATCTTGCCTTCAAGTTTTGGAAATTATGAATAAAGTTTGGACCAACTTCTGTGTGCAGGTGTTTGTGGTGGACACGTTTTCAACTCATTTGGGTAAACACAAAAGAGTGCAATTTGCTGGGTTGAATGGTAGGAGTATATTTAATTTTGTAAGAAATTACTAAAGTATCTTCCAGAGTGGCTGGGCTGTTTTGCATTCCCACTAGCAGTGAATGAGAATTCCTATTGCTCCATATCCTTGCCAGCATTTCATGTGATCATATTTTAGAATTGGGTCATTTTAATAGGCTTATTATAGTATCTCATTTTTTGAATTTGTAATTCTCTAATGATGTATACTGTGGAGCACCTTTTCATATGCTTATTTACTATCTGAATATCTTTGATGAGGTGTCTGTCTTTACTCGTTTTTTAATCATACTGTTTCCTTAGTGGGGCTGGGATTTAGCTCAGTTGGTAGAGCACTGTGCTGCAGTCTCTGAGGTCCCCAGTTCAATTCCCACCTCCACAAAAATGGGAGAAGGACCTGGCAATCCACTCCCAAGGCAATCGTGAAACAGTCTGCCATTGAAAACCCTATGAGGGTCGCTATGAGTTGGATACCGACTCGACAGTGCCTAACAACAACAACAAGCTTATTAATTGTCTATTTTATGGATTGTGCCCCTTGTACTATATGTAAAAAGTCATCACCATCCCCAAGTTCATCTAGGGTTTCTCCTATGTTAGTGTCTAGGAGTTTTACAGAGTTATATTTTAAATTTAACTTTATAGTGTCCATTTTGAGCTAATTTTAGTGAAGAGTTTAAGGTCTTTGTCTAGATTCATTTTCTTTTGCATGCAGATGTCTAGTTGTTCCAGCATCATTTGTTGAAATGACTATCTTTTCTCTGCTTTATTCTTTGCTCTTTTGTCAAAGATGAGTTGATTATATTTACGTGAGTCTATTTATGGTCTCTCTGTTCTATTGCATTGATTTGTCCAATCTTTTGCCCAAACCACAATGTCTTGATTATTGTGGTTTATAATGATATTTGAAGTCAAGGAATGTCAAACCTGCAATTGGATTCTTTAATAGTGTACTGGCTGTTTTGAGTCTTTTGCCTATCTTATTCATTTTAATTATTGCACAATGCTATATTCTATGAAAATGCCATAATTTGGCCAATCTTCTATTGAGGATATTTATTTTAGATTTAATTACTTGCTCTAGAAATTATGGTTCAATCAATGATCTTATGTCTATTGTTTTGTAAAGTGCCATGAATATATCTATGTTATTAGGTGCCATCAAATTGGATCTGACTCATAGTGCCCCTGTGTACGACAGAATGAGACACTCCCTGACATTGTGCCAGGCACATGATATTTTTTATGTTGAAGCCCATTGTGTGCAAATTGCTAATTATTGCCAAATTGCTCTCCTTAGATATTGTTTCATGTCATACTATTTACATCTTCAATGACACAGAGCATCTGGAAGCTTTTATGTTTGCTAATCTAATGGATAAGAAATGATATTTCATTGCTGTTGCTTGAATTTGTATTTCTCTTATGGCATATTATATATTTAAAAGTGACTGTGTTTCCTAGCTTGTGAATTGTCATCTTTTGCCAACTTTTTAGCTGGATTGCTGATCTTCCTCATAAATAAGTTGTAGGATTTCCTTTCATGCAGTGAGATTAGTTAAATCCTTGTCTGTCATATAATAGCCATTTCCTTCCTCTGTTGTTATTTGTCTTTTGCCTTAGAATATATTTTTTCTTTTATGAATTACCTTTTAATTTTTAAGTAATTAAAGGTGTGCGTTTGCGTGTGTGTGTGTTTTCAAGTGTGGCTTCTGAGTTTATGTCCCACATAAAAAAAAAAATCCAAATTTGGCACTATGGCACATGCCTGTAATCCCAGTGACTCAGGAGTCAGAGGTAGGAGGATCGTGAGTTTGAGATAGACTGCACAATTTAGCAAGACCCTGTCTCAATTTAAAAAATAAAAATGGGCAGTACTGGGGCAGTGTTTACCTAGCATGCACCAGACACCCTGGGTTCAACCCCCAATACTGTAAAAAAAAAAAAAAAACCCAAAACAAGATCCAAATTTTTTTCAGTTATTTTATGACATTATGTTTTTCAGGATGGATTTGGATTGAATGGTAACTTGAGGAATCATTTTCAATTTGCATTTTTAAGACCAAGTCTAGAATGCATTAATCTCAAATTCTTTTCCTAAGAATATATACTTACCACCTACCTCTCTGTCCTTATCTCAGGTTTTCATTCACTAGAAAATGTCTATCTGTTGGAGACATCAGACAATGGAATTGATTGCTTCTTGAGTATCTTTCTGACACAGGACATGGTCAAGTTGAGATTGTTTTATGACTAATGGAGATGGACCCTTTTCTGCACGGGCTGGAACAAAATCTAGAGTAGCACTGACTAATAGAAATAAGCAGCTGGATACTTAATTTCACATTTTGCAATGTCCATATTTAGAAAAATTAAAAGAACAAATGAAATTAATTTTAAAATGTATTTCTTTTAACCTAATATATCCAAAATGTTATTTCAATGCACATAATAAAACCAAAAATTAGTAAGATAATTTACATTTTTGGGTACAAAGTTTTCTTAATCCAGTGTGTATTTTACCCCTATGGCACATCTTTTTTTTTTTTTTTTTTTTTTTTTTGTGGTACTGGGGGATTTAACCCAGGGCCTTGCACTTGCATGCTTTCCAAGTGCTATGCCACTGAGCTGTACCCCTAGCCATGGGTGGTTTTTTTTGTTTTTGTTTTTTTTTACTCTTTATTCTGAGACAAGGTCTTGCAAAATTATGCAGACTGCTTCTGGTCTTGATTGTTTGATCCGCCTTTCTCTGCCTCCCAAGTTGCTAGGATTACAGGATGAGCCATGGTACCTGGCCCTATCACACATCTTAAAACAGACTAGTCATATTTCAAATGCTTCATAGCCATGCATAACTCATGGCTACTGGATACCACATTGGTCAGTGTGAGTCTTGATAGAGCCCATTGCAGTGGTGAGCCTTGTCTCTGATGTCATTCACAGAATAGCTCAGTAAATAGTGCTGGATCATTTACAAGAGGACCAAGTGAGGATGAGTGGAGAGAGGTCAGGATGAAAGACAGGAGACTCAAATCTTGCTCTTGACCCTTGATACGACACAAGTTAATAGAGTGAATGCATGCACTTTGTTCTTCTGTATTTCAGTTGTTGCTGCTGCTTCTGCTATTTCTTCTTTCTCCTCTTCATTCCCTTCCTCTTCCTCCTTCTCCTTTTCATTATTTATTTATTTATTTATCTTTATTTTTTCTTTGTAGACATGGTCTTGTGTAGACCAGGTGGGGCTCAAAGTTGCCATGCTCCTGCCTCAGATTCTCAAATACTGGGATATCAAGAGTGTGCCACCATGCCTGAATTAGTTTCTTCATTTTTGAGATGAAACTTACAAAACAACTTCTTTTACTCACTTTGCAGAATTGTTTTCAGGCTGAAAAAAAAAAAAAAATAAAATGTGTGAAGGTGTTTTGAGGCGTTAAAAACACATTTAAAATGATGCATTTGCTTAAGCTGAGCCAGTCTTTCACTAGTGGCTCTGTTTCCAGTTCTGCTACAGATTTGAAGAACATTCCTAATTTATGACCCAATTTTTTTTTCACCTGTTAAGGAGGAACTATTTGAAACAATCCTTTGAAGTGAATGACATAATGGCACTAGACAAAATGAACCCTTGTAGAGATAGTGTTTCTGGGTGGCCATCCCAGCTCCTCAAGCTCTAACACATTAAGATGCAAGAGTCACAAAATATTAAATATTAGAGAATTAAAATCACATGAACAGGCTCTGACTCAAGGAATACTTAGTTTCAAATACAGTTTTGTTGGGATATGTTAGTCAGCTGGTTTGACTACTGTGGCAGAAAAACTGACCAAAGCAAACTTATGAGAGGAAATTTTACTGGGGGCTCATGGTTAGAGGATCATAGCCCATAATGGTGGCTGGGCAAGTGTGGTGGCAGGAAGCAGCAGGGTCCTTGGCAGAGAACTTCACATCTTGGCAATCAGGAGCAGAGAGAGAAAGCAACCAGAACTGCAGGTCTGGATAAAAACCTCCAAAGGCCCATCCCCAGTGACCTACATCCACAAACTGACATCCTACCTCCCAAAGTGCTATAACCTCCCAGGATAATGCCACCTGTTGGGGACCAAACATTCAAATACATAATCTTTGGGGGACACTTCAGATTCAAGCCATAACTTGGAATGATTTTGTTCCATAGTTTTCACCCCTATAAATTGGACCTCTTAATAATATTTCCTTCATAGAGACTGTATAAGATGCAAAAGGCCCAATATAATAAGGCACTTATCACAGAGCCACATATATAGTAAGCCTCAATAATTGTTCATGATTATCAGTATCATAGAAATTGCCAAGGATGGTACTTGTAGTCTGTATTAGTTGCCTATGGCTCTTGTGAAAAATTTCTACAAATTTGGTGAATTAAAACAACACACATTCATTTATAGTTCTAGAGTTCAGAAGTCCAAGATCAGTTTCACTGGGCTGAAATTAAAGGTTGGCTGGGCTGGGCTCTCCTTAGGAGACTCTAGGGGAGAATTTGTTTCCTTGACTTTTCCAGCTTTTCCAGCTTCCTTCCTCACCTTATATCGCTCATGATTCTTTCTTCCATCTTCAGTGCCATCTGGGCAGCGTCTTCAAATCTCTCTTTTTTGTCATCATAACCTCTTCTCTTCTTTCACTGAGTCCAATCTTCCTCTGCCTTCCTCTTATAAGAACATTTATGAATAAATTGAGGGCCCACTAGATAATCCAGTATAATCTTCCCATTTCACAATCCTTGATTTAATCACATCTGCAAGAGCCATTTTGTCATGTAAGGTAATAATCACATGTTCCAGAAATTAGGATCTGGACATTTCTGGGGAGCCATTATTCAGCCTACTACATAATTTAATTTTGTTTGAGTTTTATCCTTGTTCCACCTTCTCATCTTCCCAAAACAGTGATGTTGCTATTGCTGCAGAAGAAGTAGAGTGGGACATGATTCACATATGATTTTATACACTGTCATGTGTCATTTCTATCTCAGTTTGGAGAGTTACAATTGTTTGCTATACTGGACTTTCACTCACCTTATATATATGTATTGAGAGCTAACTATAGTGCTAGGAACTGAGTAAAACAGAGAGAAACCATACATAATCTTGTGCAACATGCAGGAAAAAAAAACATAAATAAAGTAATCATGCAGACATCAGGCTATAAGAAGTAACTACAGGCAACTTTGAGAGTGTTGAGTAGGTACTTCATGTTCCAATATAATGTTTTTTATGTAATGGGTATGTTCCCAGAAGCCAAGGGCCAGAGTCTTGGTTGCCAGTGGATGAACTTGTGGAAAATAATTGGATCACGAAGCTCTGATCTCATCAATGGATTAATCTGCCACTGGATTCATAATTGAATGGACTATTGGGAGGTGGTGGAAACTGTAGGAGGTGGGGCCTAGGTGGAGGAAGTAGTTCACTGGAGGCGTGCCCTTAAAGGGCATATATTGTCCCTGGCTTCTTGCTTGCTCTCTCTCTTTCTCTTCTTTTCCTCTCTCTCTCTCTCCCTCTCCCTCTCTCTCTCTGTTTCCTGGCCACCATGATATGAGCAACTTTTCTCCATTGTGTCCTTGCTGTCATGATGTTTGACTCACCTTTGACTCAAAAGCACTGAAGCCAGCGCTCTCTGGACTGAAATCTCTGGGTGAGCCAAAATAAATCTTTTTTCCCTTTAAGGTTTTTTCTCAGGGATTTTGTCACAGTGATGGAAAGCTGACTAATACAACATTATGGGGCAATATTATGCAGTTGCCTTCTCCCTCCACAGAGATCTGGTGGAAATTTTCATAATTGTGCTTAGACTTACCTTTTGTCTTGTTAGGTGCTTTTGAGTCATGTCCGATTCATAGCCACCCTCATAGGGTTTTTGATGGCTGACTGTTTTGGGTTTGCTTTGGGAGTGGATTGCTACATCCTTCTTCCATTTTTGCAGTTCTGGGACTCAAACCTAGGACCTCAGAGGCTGCAGAGTGCCTCTCTACCAACTGAGCTAAATCCCAGCCCTAGGTTTACCTAGGAGTAGGAAATTCATCTTGGTATGTAAGAAAAGCATTATTATTGGTGAATAAATTCCTAAAATGATCACCACTCCCCTAAGCAAAACAAAACAAACAAACAAACAAAAAATCTGAGAGAATCATTTGATGGAACAAGTTATTACATTTTAAAAAGAAACTTTGGAGGATGAAGATTGGTTTTTGTTGTTTTATATGTGATAGATTTGAAGCCATGCTGGGCTTCAGATTAGTGTCAAAGAGAAGAGTGTCAAAAGTACCTTAGAATAAATACTATAAGGGAGAGAAATTATTCTTTTTTTTAAGCATTTTTTTCCAAGATAACTCAAGAAATGGAAAGACTACTTTCATGTATTATTGATATATGTATTAGTCCTGTCTGCCAAGGAGCAGATGTTGAGATGCAACTAGATAGGCAAGAAATTGTTTGGAAGAGGGATCAGGAGGCAGGAAGTGCCTTGGACCACATGCTGCTCTTCCGGCTGTGAAGGAGAGAGGATGAGAGGAAGACAGGGTAGGAAGACTTTTGTATTGCAGCACATTTCCAAGAAAGTTTTGGCCAGGCTGATAGGGAGACCCCAAACCAAAGTTGCCCATTACATGAGACCTCTGTCTCTTTGGAATGCGCCTGTGTCCGTACCCTCACCCTGCTGGGGTTGGGAGCAGCTCACAGGGGCTGTGGCCTCTGAATGAAGAAGGTATGGATTTGGAAGGACAGCAGTAGGAAGAGGCCCAGTCAACTCTACTCCCCTGAGCAGGCAAATGAATGACACATTTCCATGGCTGCATGGGAGGGTAACTTCTGCAAGCAAAGATTCAAGACTTACTCATATAGCCTGCACCCCATTCTCCAGAGTCACTCTTCTGATGGTGGAACTGATTTATGACTCTGGTCATATCCATGGAAGTGCAAAAGGTTTGGTGCATATAGAATATATAGTGTACAGAGAGGAGCAATGGGAGATAAAGTTGGTCATAACAAACTGTTAAGACAGTGGAGGGCCTTGGAGCTCGTGCTAGAGAATTTGGATTCTATCTTACGGGTGATAGAGTTTAAATCAGGGGAACAACTTAATATTTGATAGTTTAGAAAATCATTTTGCTTATCACAAAGAAAGTGGATGCAAGGCTGAAAAAAAAAATAAATAAAAGAGAGAGAGAGACACCAGTTGGGAGGTCTCTGCAATACTCCAGGCAATGGATTTTGAAAGTCAAATACGCCAAAGTGAATGGGAAGAAAAGAATGGATTCATTAGAAAAACTGACAGGATTGAAAGATCAGTCATCAGTAATGGGATAAGTGTTGGTGGGGGGTGATATTAAATTTCTAGCCTGGGGGAGAAGGATGGTGTGATTAGCCAAGATTGTACATACTTGAGGAGAAACAAATGGAGGGGAGAAAAATTTTACATGTGTTGAATTACTACTGGTCCTAGCAACTATTTTCCTGATATGGTCTAAAGCCCTTTTTTGATGCTAATTTTTCTCCTCCGAATAGACTCTAGCACGTATCTCAAATGTGTTGCGACTCATAGAAGATCTTGTCCTGTATGTTTTCAGAGCTCAGGGAAATGATAGTTAATTTCTTTTTAATGCAACCTAAGACTGCATTGCCTGCAGCTGTAGCCCTGTGGCATCCAATCCCGTGAGATCTCAGAAACTAAGCAGGGTTGGGCCTGGTTAGTACTTGGATGGGAGACCACCTGGGAACATCAGGTGCTGTTGGCTTGGGAGACAGACCCGGCAACCCACTCCTAAAAATCAATCTGCCATTGAAAACCCCATGAATAGCAGAGAAGCACTGACAATAATGTTTTGCCTGTTGTACGTAGGGTCGCTATGAGTCAGATACTGACTCTATGGCACTCAGCAATAACACAACAAGAAGACTGCATTAGAAGAATCACCTGGCATCCCACTCCCCCAAAACAATCAGCTATTGAAAACCATATGAATATTAGAGAGGCACTGATAACAGTGCCGGGCATGGCACAGTGTCAAGGAGTGTTTTGGCTGTTGTACATAGGGTTGCTATGGGTCAGATCCCACTCCACAGCACCTAACAACAAACAACAAAGACTGCATTAGCTCTTTTGGCAGCAAGCTTATGCTATAGCTTAATTTGACCTTCCATCTACCGAAGCTCTGAGGTGTTTTTCACATGAACTGTTTTTAAGGCAATTCTTTACTCTGAACATTTGCAAGTGATTATTTTTCAACTTAGGTGCAACTTAAAAAAATTTGTTTCATTAAGTTTTAGATCATGAGTTTGGAAACATTATTCTGGCCTATCAAAAATTATTCTAAAATGTTGATTCTTTTTCTATTTGTGTTACCTCTAAACATTGTGGTATCTTTGTCTTTGTAAAGTATATTTTATTCTAATCATAGAGAGAAATACAACAGGACTGATTGAGAGCCTTGTGTCACACAAGAAAGACCTCTTTCATCTTTGATATCTACCAGTTAACTGTCATTGGGAACATTTCCAACTAACTGCACACACACACACACACACACACACACACACACACACACACACCATGATTTTAAGAATATTAAAATGGATATTGCCATTGTGTTATTGAACTCAGATACCCTTCTGTTTCCTTAATTTCCCTGCTAATTTTAGTGACCCCATCAGAAGGCTTGCAGCTGTACCTCTGTGGCATCTGATCCCGTCAGATCTCAGAAGCTAAGCAGGGTCGGGCCTGGTTAGTACTTGGATGGGAGATGGCCTGGGAACACCAGGTGATGTAGGCTTAGGAGAAAGACTCAGCAACCCACTGCTTCCCTCAAAAAACAAACAACAACAACAAAAAACCCAAAACCAAAAACCAAACAAAAAAATGCAAGAAAACCAACAATCAGCCATTGAAAACCCTATTAATGGCAGAGAAGCACTCACAATCTCATAATACTATTTTGCCTGTTGTACATAGGGTCGCTATGAGTTGGACATCAACTCCACAGCACTTAACAACAACAACAGCATCAGAAGGCAAGCTTAATCCTTAATGAGCTGGCACTCAGAAGTTAGGGCTTTCTGTTCTAAGTGTGTGGACCATCTGCTTAGACATGTACTTCCTGGGCCTTGATGTCAAACTCATGAGGATATCTTTTCCATAGCCTTATATTGCCCATTTTTAGAAAATGAGAAACTTTATCTTTGTCACATCTTTTTTTTTTGTCACATCTTTTGAACCTTACTACAGTCTTATATACTTTCCTCTGCAGAGATTAGTAGCAGTGTTTTAGTTTTATATCTGCAGGTTCTTTTGGATCTCAGTGTAATATAATGGTAAAAAATCAGGTAACCTGGTTAGGCAGAAATCTTGGCTATGAAACTTCTGGTGACTTATTTACCCCTCTGAACTCTGATTCCTTATCTGTGAAATATAGATAACAGCAACACCCATCAAATAAGTTGGGAAGAGTTTACTCATGTAAAGAACTTAAACATTGTCTGCCATGAGGTAGGCACTCAGTTCACTTAGCTATGTTATTTTTTTAGAATGTTATTTGGGTAGACACCTGAAGTTCTGCTTTTAAAATCATGTCTTCAACCTATCTTCCTGCCAGTTTACCATTAGCTGTGATTATTCTCTTTTTGAATTTGAAGAATGCTCCTTTGGTAAAAAGGATGGGGTTTTAACAATGAACTTAAACCAGTTGAAGGTGGGTTGATTTGAATCAAATGACTTGGTCTTCTTTTGGGTTTTGTGATGAAGGATGACTTATTAACCTATTTTTGTTCATTAAAATCAATTATTACTTGGATATGTTTTGGAATTAAGATGTTTCCCTTTGCTTTTGTCTCTTCTGAACATTTGTTTGTTTGCGAATGTAATACATCACTCTCTTGGAGGCATTACCACATGGCAGGGAGCAGCAGTAAAAGATTTTTATTAGGCTGTGATTCTGTAGATTGGTTGGCATTCTACTTTAATATCTAGAGATGAGGAGAGATGTAATGAGAAGAGTGCTAATCTATAATTTCTCAGGGAGAAAACTCAAGCCTTGAGGACAGGACATCCTGTCAGAGAGCCTGGAAGCTCCTTCTACTAAGGGGCACTTACAATTTGCTCTCATCTCACAGTACCTGTGTTAAGTGCAGTGCCAGGGATCCAGTAATCACTTCTTAAAACTGAGCTGAAACAACCAATTTTGTGGAATAAACAGTCTCTGTTTATAAAACTATTTCTGTGTCAGATGTCTGTAATCCATCCATTCTAAACAAGATTCTTTCCTTTCTATGAATAAACAAATGACCTTGTCCATGAATTCGTCAAGTTTCCTATGCCCAAGCCTCATGGAAGGTATAAGCTTGTCAAAGAAAAACCAGACGTGGATAGTACAGTGGTCAATATGTATTTTGTTTATATCTGCCAATAGGTGAAAAGAGACCTTAGGATGGAACTGATTTCAATCCTGACTATAGCCTTCACACCTGGGAATTTATAGCCAAGGAGCCTGGTTGAGGGTGGGGTATTAATGGATAGAAAATTACTAAGAAGCATCATCAGGATAAGGGGGATTCTGGCTAAATCAACTTCCAGAATTCTAGCCAAAAGCCAGCCAGGGTGATCAGATGTACCAATGGTGGACAATGAAGAGTTTGGTCACATATTGGGGGTGATCAAATACGGAGTATGGATATTCTAAACTGACCTAGAAGTGTTCTTATAAAAACTGAGCTCTTGAGGACATGCTATATGATGGAGACTCATCCATAAAGGTGGCTCAGAGAAGTTGATGGAATTTGGTCAAGGAGAACACAGCTCGCCAGGCTGTGGAACATTCCTTTGTCTCAAGACAGTTTTGATGAAGTTTTCTTTTCCCTCCCCTTTCAATGCATTGTTTGGATTTGAGCCTTATGGAATCTGATCATAGAAGCTGGCTAGGGCAGATTCTTTGATTGATGTGGCATTCATGAGATGAGATGATAAGATTTTTTTAAAAAAATCTTTTCTCCTATGTCCTCATCTCTGGATGACCTTGTGCTGCTGCTTTGAATAAAAAGCTTAGGAAAAATCTGTAGAAAATAAGACTACTAAGTCAAGAGTGAACCATACAAAGATTCAAGGCACTGAAGAGACATTAGAGGAAAACTTAGTGAGGTTGGTAAAATTTTATTTTTCCTATTTTTCACTTGGAAACTTTATTTAAAGAAAGAAATCAGATACTTCTTCTGGAGAAATAAAAATGTGGTATTTTTTTACTTTTCTGCTTCCTGAGGTTTATTCCAGGGTCCCATGACAGGCTGAATGTAAGGAGAACAGCAACAATTTGTTTACTTCAAAGGGCAGTTCCATTTTCTAACCTCCACACTGCACTGAGAAGGGACCCCTTGCCCTCAGCCCCCACCAAGATGTATCATTCGCATTCATTGAGAAACCAGACAGCACGTTCCCTTTGGTAAAGGAAATCATAAAACCTTTTGCAATGCATTATAATCCCACGTCTGTTTAGAGAATCCCACCGATACCTTTTTACTCTCTTCAGTTCTCTAGAGGAGATCATCATGGCAGCCGACCTGAAAAACGGGCTTTTGTCCATTCAGCGCTTGGGTGGGAGCCAGCTATGATCTGTAAAACCTCTGAACTACAAAAAGCTGAACCAGCTGGAGAAGCTTATTCCTACAAAATTTAAATGGGATCCCCTATGGTTTTTAAAGTTTTTTTTTTTTTTTTTTTTTAACTCTGCCATTTCTGGTTTTAATTTGAATGGGAAGGGGATTTCTCTCTGAGGGATTTTGTTAGAGAGACCATACGGTTCCTCTTTCCAGTCCCACACTGCCCAGTTTCCAGTTCCTTAAAAAAATAAGTCAGAGAACTTGTTTGTGTGTCTTTGTTCTGAATCTTGGTAGTGAAAAAGAAGGCAGCCTGGCTTGCTGTTGAGGAAGGGAGCATTGTGTTGGAGAGCTTGCTAGACACTTCTCTTAAGTTCTTAACCAAAGCCTCTAGAAGAAATGGTGTCTGGATTCTCACTCCGTTCTTATTTAGACTTTTAAGTGGGTAAATGTATGGGGAGAGTCTTCTCCTTTGTTCTAAGAACTGATTCATAAAGTACCACTAACTGGCACATTTTCCCCCTAACTTGTCTGTATGGAAAGTACTCACCTAAATCTGCTCTTCTTATTTTTCTTAACTCATAAAAAACGTCAAATAAAATGGATAAATAGCTATGATTTCATTTCCAATATGCATTACTATTGAATTATGGTTGAACCTTGGGGCTTATTTTAAAGTCCCTTGCAGATCATTTATCACCTCTGCTCCTTGTTTCTCCTAGCAACCTCAGTATTCTATAGTAAATGTCAGTGGGCTGTGTACTCCAGCGATTCTGAGAAAATCACATATACAGATGTCATTGTAGATTGTTTGGTTAAGAGATATAAGTGGCAAGTATCAAGGCAAAAACCCAAAGCAAAATAGATAAATTAAAAACAAAAACAAGCCAGGTGCACACTTGTAGTCCCAGCAATTTAGGAGGCTGTGATGGGAGGACCACTTGAGCCCAGGAGTTCAAGACCAGCCTGGGCACCACAATCAGATTCAAAAACAAAACCAAAAAAGAACAATTCAAAGAACAATGAATGATTAATGTGCAGTGTACTTAGGCAGAAGATTGTTCTAATTTTAGATTTACTTTGGCCTTAATGGCACCTAACAACAACAACAACAACAATTTCTGCTTTTTCACTTTACTACTTATCCATAAACTTTCAGATAACCTAGTCATTGGATGTTTCTTGAATATGCTCTCCAAGGAATGCCTTTAAATAGAGAATAGTATCATGTACTCAATATATATGGACCTGAGTGTGTTAGGCAGCTAGAGCTGCATGATCCAGATGCTTATTGTATCATCAGGACAGTGACTCCAAAGTTGGATGCTTTCAACCAGGTTTAGAGGGCCTGGACATCTGAGAGACATCAACAACATTGAAAAATTAATTTCATTTGTGTCCATTAAAGAAATATGAATTATAGCTA
This sequence comes from Pedetes capensis, assembly GCA_007922755.1. Lineage (NCBI taxonomy): Eukaryota > Metazoa > Chordata > Mammalia > Rodentia > Pedetidae > Pedetes > Pedetes capensis. The sequence continues at coordinate 146,894 of VMDO01001525.1, read as the reverse complement.
TTGTTGTTGTTGTTGTTAGGTGCCGTCCAGTCGGTATCCGACTCATAGTGACCCTCATAGGGTTTTCAATGGCTGAGTGCTTCGGGATTGCCTTGGGAGTGGATTGCCAGGCCCTTCTCCCATTTTTGCGGTGCTGGGAATTGAACTCAGGGCCTCAGAGACTGCAGCGCAGCGCTCTACCCACTGAGCTAAATCCCAGCCCAATTATACCTATACATGTGCATAATTTTTGTGAACTTCCCCTCCCTACCCAGCAAATTAAAATCCTAATATGTAGGGATGGGGGCTGGGATTTAGCTCAGTTGGTAGAGCGCCGCTCTGCAGTCTCAGAGGTCCCGAGTTTGATTCCAAGCACCACAAAAATGGGAGAAGGCCCTGGCAGTCCACTCCCAAGGCAATCCCCAAAACAATCAGCCATTGAAAACCCTATGTGGGTTGCTATGAGTCCAGTTGGCAACACCTAACAACAACAACATGTGGGGATGATTTAAAGCCAATGAGCCTGCCTGCCTGCCTTCCATCCATCCCCCCATCTTCTCCTTCCTCTCCTTTCTTTTGCTGTACTGGGCGTTGAATCCAGGGCCTCGAAGATGCTAGTCAAATGCTCTACCACTGAGCTGCACCCAAAGCCCCCTTTTACTTTTTATTTTGAGACAGGGTCTTGCTAAGTTGCACAGGCTGCCTCTGGCCTTGAACCTGCAATTCTCCTGCCTCAGTCTCCCAAGTCACTGGGATTATAGGTGTGTGCCACAGTGGCAGGCAAGCCAACAGTTTTCAAGCTATGTTCCACCATGTTCCACTGGGCCTGGGATTGTATAGAGGTATCCCAGGTAAGCTACTTTATATGCTAAGACCTGAGAAGGTAGACATCTAGGCTCTTCTATCCTGGTAGGTTAAATCCTTTTTTTTTTAAACCTTTAATTTGGGCCTGCAAATGTGGTTTGGTTGAAAGACTTACCTGCTAACAATTTAAACACCACTGTTTAAAAATGTTATTCCAGTGTTATCTACCAATCTCTTCTACCTAGGATATTTGTTGTTTTTTGTTATGTACTGTCAAGTAATGTCTGACTTGACAACCCTACCTACAATAGAATGAAACACTCCTCAATATGGTGCTAGGCACACAGTCTTTTTTATGTTTAAGCCCATTGATGTAATCACTGTGTCTACCCATCTCGTTGAGGATCTTCTTTTTTGTTGTTGTTGACTGGCCACTCTCCCAAATATGATGTCCTTCTCCAGGGATGGGGCCTTTCTGACAACATGTCCAAAATATGTCAGGTGTAGTTTAGCCATCCTTGCTTCCAAGGAGCATTTTGGTTTCACTTCTTCTAGGACAGGTCTGTTGGTTCTTTTGGCAGTCCATGGTATATTCAGTAATTATCTCCAGCACCATAATTCGAAAGCATCAACTCTTCTCTTATCCCCCTTATTCACTGTCCAGTTTTCACAAGCGTATGATGTAACTGAAAATATCCTGGATGTTAATGAATGCTTTCTTGGTGTTAGGGTAATGGAACTCTTAGCTCTTGTCCTGCTACTGGTTCTGATTCTCTACTTTTTTTGTCCTCTTCCTTCTACTCCTCCACTACCTCCTCCTCTTTTTGTGTGAGTGTGCATGTGTGTATTAGTGTGTGTGTGTGTGTGTGTGTGTGTGTGTGTCCCCATTGTGGATGGAATCCAGGACCTTGCTCACTCTACCACTGAGCTACACTTTAGTCCCGTGATCCTCTTGTGCTACACTTTCTATTGCATAAGTCCTCTTATACCACAGGAATTTCTATAACACCTGAAGGACATCCTATCTGGATGTTTTCTAAAATGTTTTCTAAAGCAGTAATCCTCTTTTATGCAAAAAGTTTCTAATAGAAATGAGTGGTCATCAAACCATGACCTTGGGCCAATGACTTAATTTCCTTTTGCTTCTGGCATCATCATCTTTTGTTCAGACTCTATTAAGTTGCATTTTCTTTTTGATTATAAATATATTAAGTGTCAATTAGTAAAAGTTGGAAAATACAGAAAGTCATAGTAGATGATCCTTAGAATTTAGTTTGATGTTATCTCTGTCTTCTTTGTGTTATCTTTGAGTATGAAAATCTTTGATCATCACTCTTAGAATGTACTTCTCAAATTTCCTTTCTTGACTGCTGCTTATATAACATTATTTTTCCTACATAATTAGAGTGCCTGAGCTTTCTTTTTTCCTTGAAGTTTTATAAACTCTGTCCTCAAGTTGATCCTTTAGTCAGCTCTGGTTAGCATTCTTTGTTTCATGATATGCTGTTAGTTTTTTCTGTATTTTGGCTCCAGTCAAGGAGATAAATTCCCCCCTCCAATCATCACCCATTCCTCATATTCTGATCCAATGTGCCTTCTCTTCTGAATGTTTTGATTTCCTTTTTATTGGTCACTTGATAAATTACATTACTCTCATTCTCCAAATCTCCTTGAAGAGTTTTTTTCATTAAAAGTAGCACTGAAAAAATGTTTCCTTTCTAGTTTAATTTTTAGTTTTCATATTATATACCTCATTTCCAAAATATTGTAAAGTCCACTGAAACAAACAACAAAAATATTTGTTTTGGTAAAAGGTGAAAAAAGGATTTAGTAGAGTGGAGACTAGACCCTCAAAGCTCCAAATTCAGTTCTATGAACTTTCCTCAAATGATGGTGCTTCTACCTACTCCTCTAATGGAAAACAAAGATCAGAGCAAGAAATTTTGATTAATCTTCATAACATGTAATACTTATTCATGGCCATTCAGATAATTAATTATGACTTCATTTTAGGAGGTGATCAGAAGAGAGGGACCAGAATGGAGAATGGACTCTTCCCTTAGGTATTTTCCAACTTTGGGAAGACATATACACAATAAAATATTTTTAGCCTTTTTTGGGCACCTTTATCATTGAAGACTTCCCTCCACTTAAAAGAGAAATCCATCATCAGGATTTCCATAGCATGTTTTGCATTTTTACATACTATTCATTTTGATTCTTTATTATTGGATATTGTCCCCTCCCATCCACGCTGTCCAACTAAATGTATGTTCCATAGGGTAGGAATATTTGTCTGTTTCTTCACTTCTGTACTCTACCTTTTGCCTCCCCATTCCTTCCAACTGTGGCTGGCATATAGTGGGTGCTCCATGAAGATTTAAGGGGGAAAAATTAACAAATGAATCAATAAAGTCTCAGAGCAAAAGCAAAAGAACCAAACCAGGCAGGGTAATCTTGTTACTACCATATAACAGAGGAATCAGCTTATCCCATGGTTATACTACCTGGCCACCATCTCTAGATTCAGAGTCCCTTTTCCATCCTGTAAGCAACTAAGCTTTATAACTGATGCAGTATCATATATATTAATGGAAGTACTGGGGAATTTGCTTTACAATTTTCACTATAGACCCAGATTTTTGATGGCAACACTTCTTAGGACTCCTGTGTGTGAATTTGGTTAGGTCCTTTAGTCAGATGACAATCATGAGCAATTGGAGCACATACTCTGTGCAGTAGAGAGAGCAACATGTTACTGTCAGCCCAGACCTCATGAGTCTGTCAGCACTTTTACTGCTTATTTCAGAGATACTCAGAAGCATTTGTTACTAGCAACTTAAAAAACTAAGTCTCCCTGTGAGAGTAAACTTGATTTGGTTTCACTCCCACTGATTGAAGCTCCATTACTTGTTAAGTCTGTTTAATGTGGTTATTACTGTCCCTTTGCTCCATTTCTACAATTTGGATATACTTTGGGTGTGGACTGTTACCATTAATAACAACAGTGGATTTATTATTTTGAGTGAGAATAATTTTTATTACAATAGGGGTTTGCTTTTGTCCTGAAATGTTAAGGTAGATCTCTATGCCGACCACCCAGGGATGATTTTTCTGTTTATCCTGATGAAGATACCTGGTGACCTCTATTTTATCTTATCATTCTTTAATAGATTCCAGGTGTACTCTAGTTTCAATTGTTCTGTTCTAGTTTAGAAGTAATATGTTGTAGAACAGAAGTGGTAGGACCGAGACAAAATCAGCAGGTAAAATTCTATACTAATACTAACAAACTAATTCTATACTAATTATACAAAACTTCTTTGTTTTTTAAAAAATATGTGGCTTATTCTAAGGAGGAGGTGGGGTTTAGCTCAGTTGGTAGAGTGCTGCTCTGCACTCTCTGAGGCTTTGGGTTCAATCCCCAGCCCGATAAACATGAGAGAAGGATGGGGAAGCCCACTCAAGGAACAATCCCCCAAACAATCAGCTATCAAAAGCCCTATGAATAGCAAGAAAGCACTGATCTAGTGCTGGACATGGCACAGTGTTGAAGAGTGTTTGGTTTTGTTGTCCACAGTGTTGCTAGGAGTTGGATTCAACTCGACAGCACCTAACAACAACATTCTAAGGAAGCAAAGAAAGATGTGAAATCATCAGACTATATGTAGTAGTATTTTGATTATTTCCTATAGTTTGGTAGGGTTCCCTATATTAAAGTAACAGTCATTAGGAAGATGTTGTGAAGACTCTCACAATTATGCATATTTCCAGGAAGCAGAGAAATGGATAAGTTTAGACCTAAAAATAATTTGCAAAACTAATAAGGCCCATAAAATTACATAAGATCAAATAGTGGTATGTGTCACTTATTTTCTGGTCCTTTGCCGACATAGGACTACACACAGACTTTTATTTGCATTCTTTTCTTATATCCAAATGTTCACCAAGTTCCCCTGATATATGTTTCCTGAACACAATTCTGTTTCTTCCTTTAGAAATAGTGAATGCCAAGAGACTATGATTGTACATGGAGGGATATGTCCTGACCTACATGTTGGAGATCCCAGCTTCAGATCTTGGCCCTCTGTAAACTCATTATGTGAGCCAATTAATTCTTCTTAGCCTTAGGTTTGTTATTATAGAGTTAATGGTCTCTATTGTAGCAACCTCATAGGGTTTTAGGAGACTCAAATAAGATAGTGTATATGAAAATTGAGAATTATAGGTATCATGTAAATAAAGGTACCATGGTTTGTTGTGATCATAGTTTGGCCAATACAGGATCAAAGGAGAGGAAGTTAGTCCGGCCCCTTAGGTGTTCATTACAGTGTCTGAGAGTCCTAACAATTACCCTTCCTTCTTTGGAAGATCCTTCCTGAAGGGGGCACATGATAGGGAACAGTAGTCAAATGGAAATCAAGATTCTACTTTATTAATATTTGATAAGCATTTAGTAATCTCATTTTATAAAATTGTACTGGAAAATTGCTTAATTTCCAGGCCTAAGTGAAGGTTCCTAGTTCATAGCTTTTGAGTGAAGAAGTTAGAAGGGAAGGCCTAGTGGATATGGAGAGAGATGGACAGAGAGGGTGAGGGTGAGAATGGCCATAACTGTGAAGGAGGAGGTAACTCTGGAGCCACCTTGGTCAGGGTGCTGTGTGGAGGCAGGAAGATTTGCTGGGGCACTCCTTTCAGGGCACAATCACCTGCTGTGGCTTGGTCTAATCCAGGTCCTGACTCAGATGATTAGATGAACACTTTTTCTTGATTGGAGTTAAAGGCAAGGGATAGTGAATGAACGGATAGGCAGAGGGCTGCACAAGGGACAGAGGAGCATAATTCCTTGTTTAGTTGCACCTGTTCAGAAAAGAAGATATATATCCCATCCCAAAGAGGCATGGGAGGTAAAAGATAAGGACTAAGCTGTTGATAAGGTGCTCTCTTTCAGACTCCAGAGAAGTAATTGATCTATGACCTCAAAGAAATCTCTTTGCTAGTTTTGTGTCTTATTTCTGATATGACTCTAGCTAATTTGAGCAGAAAGTCCAGGAAAAAGGTGGAGAGGTATGGGTCTGTACTGTATGTGACAGCGTAGGAGTATTTTTCCATCCATTTCCTGGTAGTGAAATTTTGTTAATTGTCGCTACTTTTTGTTTTCATTCTAAAAATAAATGGACCACGTTATAAGAAACTATTATGAGCATGCTCAGAATCTCCCTAAGAAATCAAAGGTTTTCTCCCATGATTTAATATAATGTGAGTATTTTTTATTTATTCTTTTTCTGAGTTCTCTGACATAAAATGAGGAAATGTAACCAGAAACAACACAATAATCTTCTCTAGAATTGAAACGCTCTGTGATTAAGTGCCCTCTATTAAAACTCAACACAGTGCTATTATTCATAAATAGCTTTAGCTCACCTACATTTGTTTATTTAGAATTTTGGGTGACCACACAGTATGTGGCCAATGAATAAAAAGGAACCATTCATCAGTTTTTGATCCTAACTTTTATTTCATTATAATTTTTAGAGGAGTATGTGTCAGTGAACTACTACTATCATCTACCCATGTGGAAAAACTATCATCCTTATTTTTTTCCAACCCACAAAGTATAAATGAATTTATATTCTAGTAAGTTAGTGGGAAGAAGGTCATGGGGTGTATTGTTTATGTAGTAAAACGAAGTGAGTTAAATGTTGAAATGTTGATTAGATCCTGAGAGCTCACACATAATCATTGGTTTAATCCATTAATGGATGCAAAAGTTGAGTGTGGAGGTGGTGGGCCTATGGAAGCTAGGTCTAGTTGGAGGGAGTGGGTTACTGGGGACGGGCCTCTGAAGGGTGTGTCTTGGCTCTGGTCTCTTTCTGTTACTCCTCTCTGCTTACTGGGTGCCCTGAGGTGAGCAACTTTCTTCCTCCATGCCCTTCCTCAAGGATGTTTCTGCCTTGCCACAAGCCTAAAACCTATGGAGCCATCCAACCATGAACTAAAACCCCTGAATTCGTGAACCAAAATAAATCCTCCCTTTCTCAGGTATTTTGTCACAGTGGTGAAAGGTTGATTAACACAGGAAATGAGGCAATGTTCTGATAACCTAAACACCCATTTCCTCAAACTGATTGATTATTTTCATGTCATATGGACTACATCACCTTCTTAATTTCATTAACTACTCCTTAGAACAATCATCATGATCTTGACTATGTATATATACTGCTAATTCTTCAAAAAATTCTTTCTTCTTCTGGGTATGGTGGTTGCACATCTGTAATCCCAGTACTCAGGAGGCTGAGGCAAAATGATCATAAATTGAAGGCTAGCCTAAGCTACATAGAAAGACCCTGTCTCAAGAAAATCCAAATAAATAAATAAATAAATGAATGAATAAATGTTATGTCTTTTTGTAGGAGTATATGAACTGATTTCGATGTTTGATGAATTGTTGGGTATTCTGGGACAGAGAAGGCACTAATCAGCCAGCCAGAATGTATTAGCTTCCACCATAGGCTTCAGTTAGATGAAATGTTCTGGGTGAAAGAAGTATTGGATATAGCAGTAATTGATGAGCTAGTATTTCCTGAGTGGTTTGAGGAATAAGGCTCATTTATCTCCAGGCTTGCCTTATAAAGAATTTATAGTCTATTTTGAATAGGTAAGGTAAATGCACATGAAAGTAGTTGACGAAGATAGTCAATTACACATAATTGTGTTAGTTGAAGCTCAGGCTAAGATGCTTTATGTCATGATTAAAAAATGCAGTGCCTCAGATAAGATAGGAGCTTGTTTCTCTTCAGGGATGAATTATTAGCACTTGAGGGCCACTGAGCTTCTAGGATCTAGATTTCTTTTCCTTGTGGCTTTGTTGTGGTTGAAGTTGGCTTATCTCTACCTTGTTCATATTCCAGCTCACAGTAAGGCAGAATGGAGAAAGTGGAACATGAACGATGCCATTTTAAAAAATCCAGCAAATTGAGATTTGCTGCTGTTGTTAGGGTCCTTCTCCAGGGATTGGTCTCTCCTTGATTACAGGTCCAAAATATGTAAGATATAGTCCAGCCATCCTTACTTCCAAGGAGCATTCTGGTTACACCTCTAGTATGGATCTGTTAGTTCTTTTTGCAGTCCATTCAATATTCATCTCTAGCAACATAATTCAAAAACATATTTATAACATGGAATTCTACACAGCAACAAAAAGCAATGAATTTCTGCAAAGAGCTTGAGGGTATAAATGTTGATCAAAATTGTTTTAAATATATAATGAGTTTTGATCAACATTTATACTCATTTAACCATCAACCTAATCAAGATACTGAACATTTCCATCACCTCTCAAAGTTCCCCTAAGCCCTTTGCAGAAAATGCTATCTACTCTTGGTGTAAGGCAGCCACTGATGGGCTTTCTGTCACTGTAGTTTTTCCTGTTTCAGAATTTCATATAAATGGAATTATATAGCAAGTACTTTCAGGCTGGGGCTGAGGTAATGTCAGTAAAGTGATTCAGTTGCAAATTTAAACAGATGCTCACACTCAGGTCTAGGTCAATACACCCTGTGCCACACTCCTTTGTATCTTCTTTCCTTTGTTCTGTTTGCTGTTTTGAGGTCCATTTATTTTGTTGTGTGTATTGGTAATTCACTCCTTTTTGTTGCTGTGTAGAATTCCATGTTAAAAATATGCTACAATTATATTTTCTTTTGTTGGTGAACATAGTGTTGTTTCCAGTTTTGGGCTTTTATAAATACAGCCACTATGAACAGTTGTATAGAAATGGACATATATTTGCATTTCTCTTGGGTAAACACTTAGGAGAGGAATTGCAAGATCATATGGTATTATAATCTGAATGTGCCACCCCGAATTCATATGGTGGAAAATGAATCTTCAGTGCAACAGTGTTGGGAGGTGAGACTCAACGGAGGTATATAGGTGCTCTTATGAGTGAATTAATACTTCTATAAAAAGGAGTGCGTTTGCTCTCCTTTCTTCTGCCATATGAAGACAAAGTATTCAACCCTTTATGAGCTTCCCACCTTCTGGTATGTGAGGATGCAATAAGAAGGCCCTCAACAGACACCAGATGCTTTGATCTTGGACTTCTCAGCCTCTAGAAATGTTAGAAATATTTTTCTTAGTAAATCATGCACTCTGTGGGATTCTATTACAGCAGCGTCAAATGGACTGAGACAAGTAGTAACATATAAGACTGCTGAACTATTTTCAAAAGTGGATGTAATACTTTACTGTATCATCAGCAATTCAGTACAATCTAATGCCACAGCCTCACCAATATTGGTGGTTATCAACCTTTTAACGAGTTATTCTAGTAACTGTGTAGTGATATCCATTATAGTTTTCATTTTACTTCAATAATGGCTAATAACATTGAGTATAATTTTATATGATTGTTTGCTACATACATCTTTTGATTTTCTGACTGCTGCTTCTGTGGGTGTTGATTGTAGAACCAAGTAAAGAAAAATCTTGGAGAACCTCAACTTTAATATTTTCTTCATTTATTGTGAAATCGTATACTGACCCAGTTGTAAGTATTTTGTTTTCTTGATATTGATGTGAAATCCATACTGAAGACTGTGTTCTTTGATCTTCATCAGTAAATATTTCAAATCCTCTTCACTTTCAGCAAGCAGAGTTGTATTATCTGCATGGTGTGGGTTGTTAATGAGTCTTCCTCCAATCCAGATGACATGTTCTCCTTCATAAAGTCCAGTTTCTTGAATTATTTGCTCAGCAAAAGATTGAAGAGGTATGGTGAAAGGATACAGTCTTGGCACATACCCTTCTTGACTTTAAGACAAGCAGTGTTTCCTTGTTCTGTTTGGACAGCTGCCTCCTGGTCCAGGTACAGATTCCTCATGAGTACAATTAAGAGCTCTGGTATTCCCATTCTTCACAATATTATCAATTATTTGTTGTGAACCACACAGTCAAATGCTTTTGCATAGTAGATTAAACACAGACATCTTTTTGGTATCCTCTGCTTTCAGCCAATATCCATCTGACATCAGCAATTATGTCCCAGGTTCCACATCCTCTTCTGATTCCAGCCTGACTTTCTGGAAGTTCCCTGTCAATATACTGTTGCAGTAGCTTTTTGAATGATTGTTAGCAAAATTTTACCTGCTTGTGGTGTTAATGATATCATCCAATTATTTCTGCATTTTGTTGGATCCCTTTTCTTGGAATAGGCACAAATATGAATATCATCCAGTCAGTTGGCTAGGAAGCTGTTTTCCAAATCTCTTGATATAAACAAGTTGGCACCTCCAGTGTTGCATCTGTTTATTAAAACATCTTAATTGCTATTCCATCTATTCCTAGAACCTCGTGTTTCACTAGTACCTTCCAGGAAGCTTCCACTTATTCCTTCAGTACCATTGCTTCCTGATCAGATGCAACATCTTGAAATGGTTGGTCATTCACTAATTCTTTTTGCTACAATGACTCTGTGTGTTCCTTTCATCTTCTTTTTGATGTTTCCTGCATTGTTTAATATTTTCCCTATAGAATCCTTCCCTATCGCCACTCAAGGCTTGAATTTTTTCTTTAATTTTTTAACCTTGAGGAAAACAGAGTGTGTTCTTTTGTATTTTTATCCAGCTCTTTGCACATGTCATTATAATATTTGATTTTATCTTCTTGAGCTGCCTTTTGAAATATTGTGTTTAGTTCTTTAACTTTGTCATATCTTCCTTTTACTTTAGCTGCTCAATGTTCAAGGGCAATTTTCAGACTCTCTTTTGATACATAGTTTGGCCTTTGTTTTTCTGTCTTTATAATAACCTGTTGCTTTCCTCATGAATGATGTCTTTGATATCATGCCACAACTCATCTTGTCTTTGATTATTACTGTCAAATGCACCAAACTTTCTCTTGAGGTGGACTCTAAACTCAGCTGGCATATACTCAAAGTCATACCTTGGTTCTCATATACTTGTTCTATTTTTCTTCATTTTCAATTTTAATCTGCATATGAGTAGCTAATGGTCTGATCCACAATCAGTACCTAGTCTTGATCTGACTTCTGGCATTGACGTTTTCCATTGTCTCTTTCCACAAAGGTAGTCAATTTTACTCCTATATGTTCCATCTGGTGAATTCCATGTTTATAGTTGCTATTTATGTTGGTAAAAAATGTATTTGCATTGAAAAAGTAAAAATATCTCATTGAAGGCAAAGGTGCACCTGATTCATGCCATGATATTTCTTGTGACAATATATGCTTGTGAAAGCTGGACAGTGAATAAGGGAGAAAGGTAGAGAATTTATGCTCTTCAATTATGATGCCAGAGACAAATATTGAATATACCATGGACTGCCAAAAGAACTAACATATCTGTCCTAGAAGTGCAACTAGAGTTCTTCTTGGAAGTAAGGATGGCTAGACTGTGTCTTATGTATTTTGGACATGTTGTCAGAATGGTCCAATCCATAGAGAAGGATATCATGTTTGGGAGAGTGGTGAGTCAATGAAAAAAAAAGGGAAGATTTTCAACTAGGTGGATTGGCACAGTGACTGCAACAGTGGGCTTAAACATAAAAAAAAATTGTGAGCCGGCACGGTGGCGCACGCCTGTAGTCCCAGCAGCTTGGGAAGTGGAGGCGGGAGGATCGCAAGTTCGAGACCAGAGGCAGTCTGCATAATTTAGCAAGACCCTGTCTCAAAAAAGTAAGAAAATGGGCTGGGGGTGCAGCTCAGTGGTCCAGCACTTGCAAAGCATGCAGGCGCGAGGCCCTGGGTTCAATCCCCAGTACCGGAAAAAAAAAAAATTGTGTACATGGCACCATGTTGGAGAATGTTTTGTTCTGTTGTACATAGGGTCACTATGAGTTGGATCTAAATCAACACCTAACAACAACAACAACAACAACAACAACAACAAGTTGCTACATGTTTATATTCAATTATTTGTTAAAATATTTTTCCCATTAAAATTATTTTAATATTGAGATGAATTATTTTGACCTTCTTATTCATGCTTTAGGTAATCTATAAGATCTCTTTAATATGTTTTTATTAGTAATTTTTAATATACAACTTAATGGGTCTCATTATGACATTTCCATACATGCATTTTGTTGTTCATTGCTCATGTTAACTATTCCTTATCCCCTCATGACCCTCTTGCCACTTCCCCGAAGAGATCTTTGTATAACCAATTGTCAAAAGATTCTCTTCTTTGTTTCCTCTAAAAATATTGTTATTTTAGGTATATGATACATTTTGAGCTAAGTTGTCCTAATATCATTTATTGAAAATATTCTTCTTTCTCTATTGAGTTACGCTGTGTCTTTATAACCATAAATTGTGCATAACTGTATGGGTCTATGTCTATTTCAACCATTTATATGGCTGTCCTTATGCCAACACCTCACTGTCTTGAATATTGTAGATTTATATAAAATATTCTTACAATCAAATAGTATAGTTCTTCAACTTTGTTCTTATTTGGCAAAATTGTTTTTAACTATTTTAAGTCCTCTGTATCATCTTATGATATTTAATACCAGCTTGTCAATTTTCGCAAAAAGTTCTGTTAATGTTTTTATTCTGATTATACTAAATATTTTGATAAATTGAAGGGAGAACTGACATCTTTGTAATATTTAGTCTTCCATTCCAAATATGTGGTATTTAGTCAAATATTCTTTAATTTCTCTCACCACTGTTTTACAGTATTTGGTGTACACATCTTTGTTAAGTGCGTCTCTACATATTTTACATATTTGCTGTTATTTTAAATGTACTGCTATGTATTTTTTCATAGTTTTTTCCTATTACATGGAAAGGTAATATTCATGTATTGACTTTGTATTTCGTAGCCTTGATAAATTTACTTGTTAATTCTTACAGCTATTGAAATAAAAGTTTTAGAGTTTTCTATTTAGTTGATTATGTTGTTGTTGTTGTTAGGTGCCGTCGAGTCGGTATCCGACTCATAGCGACCCTCTGTACAACAGGGAAAACACTATTGTCAGTGCTTCTCTGCTGTTCATAGGGTTTTCAATGGCAGATTGATTTTTGGGAGGGGGTTGCCAGGTCCTTCTCCCAAGCCTACAGCTTCTGGTGTTCCCAGGTGGTCTCCCATCCAGTACTAACCAGGCCCGACATGCTTAGCTTCTGAGATCTGACAGGATCGGATGCCACAGGGCTATAGCTGCAGGCAGTTGATTATGTAGTCTGTGAATAAAATAGTTTACTTTCTTTTTAATTTCTATGCTTTTTGTTTATTTTTCTTTCTGTATTACACTGATTAGAAAAATTCAATGCAATGTTGAATAGAAGTGATAAAAGGAATATCCTTGCTTGTTGCTAGTGTCAAGGGGAAAACAGTCTTCAATGCTTCTGTGTGGCATTAACTGTAGGTCTTTTATAGATTCACCTTATAAAGTTGAGGAAGATTCTTTCTATCCTATTCACAGAGAGTGTTTATCAAATAGTTTTAGAATTTTTCAGGTGCCTTTTGTGCAATCATAAGATGATCATATGGTTTTTCTCATTTATTCTGTTAATGCAATAGATTATACTGATTAATGTACAAATGTTAAAACACATTATATTCCTGGGATATATCACCCAGCTTCTGGTCACAATATAGTATATATTTTATGTACTATGGGACTCAACTTGCTAATATGTTGTAAATAATTTTTATGTCTATGGGAAATTGGTCTATAGTTTTCTTTCAGAGTTTTGTTTGTTGGTCTATTATAGTTATTCTGTCCACATAAAGTAAATAGTGACATGTTTCTAAAAGCATTTTTGGAAGTTGGAATTATTTTTTTCTTATATATTTTAGAATTCACTAGTGAAGCTATCTGGGTTGGGAGTTTTCTTTATGGAAAGGATTTAATTCTTTATTATTAATTTAGTGTTTAAAATATAGAATAAAACTGTTCTTATGTTGCTTTTCTTTTGTCTATTTTGGTAGTTTCTTTATTTAAAATTTTTCTGTTTTTATTCTTTAATACATAAAATAGCACATATTTTGGGGGTACCAAGTGATATTTTGATACATGTACATAGTTTGTAATGTTCAAACCAGAGAAAGCACATCTATCTCCTCAGATTTATCATTTCTTTGCAGTAAAAACATTCAAAATCATTTCTTCTAGCTTTTTTTCTGTTCAAGTACTGGGGGCTTGAATCCAGGGTCTTGCACATGCTAGGCAAATCACATATCCAGCTACTTTTTAATTTTTTTATTTAGAGACAGACAGTTGCTAAGTTGTGTAGGCTACTTCTGGCCTTGAATCTGAGATCCTAGAGCCTCACCCTCCTGGGTCACTGGGGTTATAGGTGTGCACCATGGTGCCCAGTTTTTTATCTTTTTTGAAATGTACAGTACATTTTCATTATATATAGTCACCCTACTGTCCAATCTCCCCACATGTCTCTCAGTTTGCCATATTGTGGGTGGTTTGCATGTTGCTGTGATATTGAAAGCTATGCTACCAATATTACAGATATCAGCAGGGTGACCCATGGTGGACATGTTTCAGCTGAGCTTCCAGACTAAGACTGACTGGGGAGTAGGACATCGCAGCCCACTCCCCAAAACAATTGCCTTTGAAAACCTTATGAATATCAGAGAAACACTGCCAGATATAGTTCTGGAAAATAAGCCCCTGAGGTTGGAAGGCACTCAAAAGACTACTGGGGAAGAGTAGCCTCCTTAAAGTAGAGTTTACATTAATGATGGGAATGGACTGAAGCCCCAGGGACCTCCATTTGCTAATGTGGCACAACTCAAAATGAGGAGGAACAACTGTAAACATCAATTAATAATCAGAAGGTGGAATATATGTAGTTAGAATCTAGGAAAAATAGAAATCATCAAAAGGGAAATGGAGCACATAAACATCAACACTATGGCATCACTGAACTAACATGGACTGGCATGGGCCATTCTGAATCAGATAATCATATGGTCTACTATGCTGGGAATGACAGAGAGACATGGGGTTGTATTCATCATCAAAAAAGACATCTCAAGATCTGTCCTGAATTACAATGATGTCAGTGATAGAATAACATCCATATGCCTACAAGGAAGCCCAGTTAATATGACTATTATTCAAATTTACACACCTACCACTAAGGCCACAAATGAAGATAGGGAAGATTTCTATCAGCTTCTGCAATCTGAAATAGCTCGAACACGAAATCAAAACATACTGATAATTACTTGTGACTGGGATGCAAAAATTGGAAACAAAGAAGGTGGCTCAGTAGTTGGAAAATATGGCCTTGGTGACAGAAATGATGCTGGAGATTGCATGATAGATTTTGTAAGACCAATGATACTTTCATTGCAAATACATTTTTTTCACCAACATAAATAGCAGTTGTACACATGGAATTCACCAGATGGAATATACAGGAAAAAAATTGATTATATTCATGGAAAGAGATGATGGGTAAGCCCAATATCAAAAGTCAGAATGAGACCAGGTGCTAATTGTGGATCATACCATCAACTGCTCACATGCAGGGTAAAACTGAAACTAACGAAAATTAGAATAAGTATATGAGAGCCAAGGTATGACCTTGAGTATATCCCACTGGAGTTCAGAGATCACCTCAAGAACAGGTTTAATGCATTGGACACTAATGCTAGAAGACCAGATGAGTGTGATATGACATGAAAGACATCATTCATGAGGAAAGCAAAAGGTTTTTAAAAAGACAGGAAAAAACGAAAAGACCAAATTACATGTCAAAAGAGACTCTGAAGTTTGCCCTTGAATGTTGAGCAGCTAAAGTAAAAGGAAGACATGACAAAGAAGACTTCAAAGGGCCACTTGAGAAGAGAATAGTCAAATATTATAACTAAATGTGCAAAGAACAGGAGACAGAAAAACAAAAGGAAAGAATATGCTCTTTTTCTCAAGCTTAAGGAATTGAAGAAAAAAATTAAGCCTCAAGTGGCAATAGTGAAATATTCTTCAGGAAAAATATTAAAGGACACAGGAAACATCAAAAGAAGATGGAAGGAACACACAGAGTCATTATATAAAAAAGAATTGGTGGGTGACCAACTATTTCAAGAAGTTGTGTAGGATCAGGAACCAATTGTACTAAAGGGTGAAATGGAAGCTGCCTTGAAGGAACTAGCAAAACGCAAGGCTCCAAAAACGGATGGAATACAAATAGAGATGTATCAACAAACAGATGCAGGCCTAGAGGTGCTAACTTGTTTATGTCAAGAGATTTGGTAAATAGCTACCTGGCCAACTGACTGGAAGAGATCCATATCCATATTTGTGCCTGTTTCCAAAAAAGAGGATCCAACCAAATGTGGAAACTATTGAACAATATCATTAGTATCACATGTAAGCAAAATTTTACTAAAGATCATTCAAAAAGCTACTTCAGCAGTATATAGATAAAAAACTGATAGAAAATCAAGCCAGATTCAGAAGAGGGTGTGGAACCAAGGACATCATTGCTGATGTCATATATGTATTAGCTGAAAGCAGAGAACACCAGAAAGATGTCTGTCTATGTTTTATTGACTATGCAAAGGCAATTGACTGTGTGGATCATAACAAATTGTGGATAACATTACAAAGAATGAGAATACTAGAGCACTTAATTGTTTGTTGTTGTTAGGTGCCATCAAGTTGGTATCTGACTCATAGCGACCCTCTGTACAACAGGGGAAACACTATTGTCAGTGCTTCTCTGCTGTTCATAGGGTTTTCAATGGCAGATTGATTTTTTGGGAGGGGGTTGCCAGGTCCTTCTCCCAAGCCTACAGCTTCTGGTGTTCCCAGGCGGTCTCCCATCCAGGTACTAACCAGTCCTGACCCTGCTTAGCTTCCGAGATCTGACGGGATCAGATGCTGAGAAATCTGTACCTGGACCAAGAGACAATCGTTGGAACAGAACAAGGAAAACCCTGCTTGGTTTAAAGTGGAGAAAGATGTGTGTCAGGGCTGTATCCTTTCACCATACCTCTTCAATTTCTATGCTGAGCAAATAATTCAAGAAGCTGGACTTTATGAAGAATGTGTCATCATGATTGGAGGAAGACTCATTAACATCCTGTGTTATGCAGATGACACAGCTCTGCTTGAAACATTTATTGATGAAGATCAAAGAACACAGCCCTCAGTATGGATTGTGCCTCAACATCAAGAAAACAAAAAGCCTTACTATGGAGCCAATAAGCAACTTCATGATAAATGGAGAAAAGATTCATGTTGTCCAAGATTTTGCTTTACTTTTTTTTTTTTTTTTTTTTTTTTTTGTGGTGCTGGGGGTTGGTCCCAGGGCCTCGTGCTTTCATGCTCTGCAAGTGCTGGAAAACTGAGCTGCACCCTCAGCCCAATTTTTTTTTTTTTTTACTTTTTCAGATAGGGTCTCGCTAAATTACGCAGATTTCCTTTGGTCTCGAGCTTGTGATCCTCCTGCCTTAGCCTCCCGAGCCTCTGGGATTATAGGCATGTGCCACCGCGTCCAGCTTGCTTTACTTGGTTTTATAATCAACATCCATTGGAAGCAGCAGTCATGAAATAAAAAATGCATTGCATTGGGCAAAGCTGTGGAAAAGACCTCTTTGAAGTATTGAAAAGTAAGACGTCACATGGAAGATGAAAGTGTGCCTGACCCATGCCATGGTATTTTCCATTGCATCATATGGTTATGAAAATTGGACATTGAATAAAGGTGACAGGAGAATAATTTATGCTTTTGAGTCATGGTTCTGGAGACAAATATTGAATATACCATGGACTGCCAGAAAAACTAATAGATCTGTCTTAGAAGAAGTGCAATGAGAGTGCTCCTTGGAAACAAGAATGGCTAGACTGCCTCTTTTGTATTTTGGACTTATAGTCAGGAGGGACCACAGCCTGGAGAAAGACATCATGTTTAGGAGAGTGGCAGTTCAACCAAAACAAGGGAAACCTTCAACTGAATGGATTGAGACAGTGGCTGCAATGATGGGCTTAAATATAAATAAGATCCTGTGCCTATCACTGAATCAGGGAGTGTTTTATTCTATTGTACATAGGGTCACCATGAGGCAGACCTGACTCTACAGCACCTAACAACTGTCTAATTGTACATCTGATCTTATTTCTCCCTGTATGTATCCTTAGTACCATTGGACAACCTTTCCTCATCCTATTGTCCCTTCTAGTGTCTCCAGCATCTGGTAACCACTGTTCTACTCTCAACTCTTATTAGGTCAGTTTTTTAAATATTCCACAAATGAGAGATTATGCAATATTTTTCTATGTTCCTGGTTTATTCACTAGATGTAAAGATCCTCAATTATGTCCATGTTGTTTGCAGATGACAGGATTTCAACCTTTTTATGACTAAGTAGTATTTCATTGTATGTATATATACCACATTTTATTTATCCATTCATTGGTTGTTGGATACTTTGGTTGTTTCCATTTCTTGGTAATTGTGGATAGTGCTG
This sequence comes from Pedetes capensis, assembly GCA_007922755.1. Classification (NCBI taxonomy): domain Eukaryota; kingdom Metazoa; phylum Chordata; class Mammalia; order Rodentia; family Pedetidae; genus Pedetes; species Pedetes capensis. The sequence continues at coordinate 128,643 of VMDO01001525.1, read as the reverse complement.
CAATAAACAGAGGCATGCTATGGTCTGCCTGCCAATGTGGTGTACTCATAGGCTGAGATAATGGTAGCCAACTGCCCATGATGCTGGCTGAAGTATGGGTCTGTGTGACTGGGGATGTAAATCTCTGCTTGGCACTGGGGCAGGTCTAGAGGCTTCAATCACAGGCACTCGCCCATGGAGAGTAGCTATTGGGGATCCCCTGGCATGGGGTTTCAGTGGCTTTGTGTTGAATTCCAAGACAAAAATCCTGTGCTTACCCTCCCGGTCCTAATCCTCAGTAAAGGAGTCTGTGCTCTGCTGCCAGAGGTCAAGAGAAGGATGGTGGACCAAGTCTCTTCATCACCAGGATGTGCCAAGTCCATAGGCTCTGTTTGTGGCCACTGGCCTGGGGGAAGAGACCACGAGGCTCTGCCTGGTACTGGGTTTCACTCTGGTGCACCTGGTTAGTTCACACGGCCTGGACTTAATTGTCTCCTCATCCCCCAAGCAAGAAGTATCTGTCTCCATGCTGAGCTGCTTGGAATTGGGGAAGGAGTGATTTAAGCAATTTATTCCTTTCTGGCTGATTCAGTGTGTCTTTTCTGACTATTATGCTAAAACTGTGTACTATGACCTCTAATCAACCTCTATTGGCTCTTGTGGAGGGGATTTTTTTGTGTGAATAACTGTTCAAATTGATGTTTCTGGGGGAACAGGATTGCTGTACAGTCACGCTCTGCCTCCATCTTGCTCTGTCACTTGATTTAGTAATTTCTTTCTTTTGAGGAATTTGCCCATGTCATTCAATTTATTGACTTTTCTTTCATTTGTTTGTTTTTTGTTTGTTGATTTATTTATTTAATTTATTTTACTTATTGACTTTATTATAAAAAATTGCTTATAATATTCCCTTATGTGTCCCTGTTAGTGTCTATAGATTCTGTAATCATGTTCGTGCTCTCATTACTAATAGGAGTAATTTTTATTTTTTCCTCCCCAACTTTAAATTTTTTCTCTAATTTTAGTAAGAAATTGATAAAACTCATTCTCATTCTCAAAGAGCCAGATTTTAGTTTTATTGATATTTTTCTAATGTTTGTTTGTTGTATGATGGATTTATTTTTACTCTTTATTTCCTATCACTTAGTTTGAGTTTAATTTTTCTCTTCCTTTTCTAGCTTTTTGAGTGGTTGCTTAGACTACAGAGTTTTGACTTTTCTTCTTTTCTAATTAATGCATTTAAACTTACACATTTTCCTGTAAGCACCACTATAGCTGCATCCTACAAACCTTGATACCTTGTATTTTATTTTTATTCGTTCAACATTATTTCTGATCTTCATTTTGACTCATTCATGGGATATTTATAAACGTGTTGTTTAATTACTTAGAGATTTTTCCAGACATTTTATTACTTTTTAATTTAATTTCTCTTGTGGTTAGACTACATATTCTATATAATGTGAATCTTTTTAATTCATTAATTTGTTTTATAGCCAAACTATAAGTGGTCCACATTGGTGACTGTTTCATAAGCACTCAACTTGAATGTGTATTTTGTTGCCATTTGGTAAGAGAGTTTTATAAATATTAGGTCAAACAGGTTTATTGCATTTTTAAAGCATTCTTATATCCTTATTATTCTTCTACTTGTTCTATCAATTATTTAGGAAAAGTTAATCCACAGAAAATTTGGGTACTGTCTTTTTTTTTTTAAGTGAAGAAGTTGTATAATTGATTTCTGTTCACATTTCAGGGGCACCATTTAAATTACATGTGCATATAGGAGCTAAGAGATATAGTTTCTAGTTGGGAGCTATATGATTAGCTAAAAAAGGGGATTCTGTTACTCCAAAGGAAGAAGTTGTTGTTGTTGTTAGATGCTGTCAAGTTGGGTCTGACTCATAGTGACCCTATGTACAACATAATGAAACACTACCTGACACTGTGCCATACCTGGTACTATGTTAGTGCTTCTCTGCTATTCATAGGGTTTTCAGTGGTTGATTGTTTTGGGAGTGGGCTGCCAGGTCCTTCTCCCAAGCCTGCGGTACTTGATATTCCCAAGTGATCTCCCCTCCAAGGACTAACCAGGCCTGACCCTGCTTAGCTTCTAACAGCAGGTGGGATCAGATACCAGGGTGGCATGGCTCTAGTTCCAAAAGGAGGAAGAGAATGATAAAAACCAAGAAAAAATTTATAATCTGTGCCCCAATGATTAAATAGCAACCTTCCTAGGACAGATCATAAATTATGTAGGAGTTGAGAGGAACTGGTCTTCAGTGGGGGATGAAGTTGTTGGGTGGTGAGATTTTAATGCTGAGTGGAATTTTCAGATAGAAGATTTAATGAGGGTCATTCTTCATGCATAGAGAAATATGAGGAGAGTGATAATGGTAGAAATGAACATGATTTATGTAGTATATAATAGGGAAGAGGTGAAGGGGGCTCAAAGATGGAATTAAATTTCCTTTGGTGAGCAGAAATTTAGGCTTCTGAGCCTAAATTGAAGTGGTGCTTAAGGTTGATTTGTAGACTACTGCATGTCCTGAGGTAAGAATAACTAGGGTGGGCTGGGGGTGTAGCTCAATGGTAGAGCATTTGTATGTGTGAGGAGGTGATGAGGTGTCCCCAGGAATAGAGAGAAAGCAACAATATTGCTTTTATTCTATGCTGATATGTGCATCAGCTGCTACCACCACTATTGCTCCAAGTGGGAGGCACATGGATTAGTGAGGCACATGGGACACATGCATGTGGATTAGTGATCTGCAAAGGACCACACATTGGTGAACAGTTTAAGATCTCATCTTGGGTTTCCTAAGTGCTGTGTATGAATGTACTGATCTTTTTAGGGGATACAATGCTTTTTTGAATCACAGCTGAATAAACATACAGAAGTTTTTGTAACTCAAAGTCTAGTTTATCCCCAACCGCCAGGCCTTTTTGACCCATAAAAGTGTTGTCAATCACCTCAGAGCAATGGACAAACCATCAGGAGCCAAACCCAAGTTGTCTACCCTGTCTCTGGGTAGTAGTTAGCACCTACTGCCTGTGGAGCACGTGCCGTACTCCTTCCCCTTGGGGTAGGCTTCCCACTGCTGCTCAGCAGGCTTCTAACACTCTCCCCAGTCGCTCTCCCCCTTTGTGGCAGATGTCTCCAATTCCATGCTCACTATCCCACTCTGGGGCTGTCTTGAAAATAAGGGAAATGTGAGGCTGCTAATGATTACATCATGAGTGAATCACAACCATTTGAGAGTTTACGTCTAATTGGTTATTGTCTGGAAGAGAGGCCTGGTCACAATTAGGTTAGGAGGGACAGAAGAAAGAGACATTTTCCTCTTGAGCTATGACTTCTGGGTAGAATTCAAAACCCACATCTCTCTCTAGACCTGCACACTGAAGTCAAAATTCCCTACATGAGTCATCTGTGCGCCTCTCATTTTATTTCCCAGAGCTTAATTACACTCTTTCATTTCTTTATCCCATATTTCTTTACTTCTTCCTTTACCATATCAACTGTTAGAAGACTTTTTGAGCACGTGGAAGAAAAGGGAAAGAAGAAAGCTGAAAAAAGTTATACCATGGGCAAAAGAAGAAAAAGACAAGAAGATAAAAATATAGGTATATCCTATTGCATTTATGTTTTATTTCTATGTCCCTAATATTACTTTAGCCCCAAGTAGAAATCACACAATTGGGCTATCACTTTTCCTGTCCTAAACTCCTAACCTAGTGAGGATTGTAATGTCAGTTCACTGGTACAGTTCCTGAGGTTAGGTAAAGATACCAGGGGAAGCAGCAAGACTCCAGCATTCCACTTTTGACCCTGGTCTTGACAGTGAATTATCTCTTTCATATCTATGCTCTTTTTACCTTATAAGGTTTGTTGTAGAATGGACCTTTCCCTAAATGACCACTATCTGATCAAAGCCAGCTTTTATGAGCAAATTTCAATAATAATGAGCTAATGAGACCAGCACACTTGGCTAAGGAAGATTTTTTTGTTTTGTTTTGGGGAATCTACTTTATGGATGCAAAGGAGTTCACATAAATACCACAAGGCTTTGATTAGCTTGCTTTTGGTTAACCCAAACATGCAGTTAAGCAAATGAGATCCAGCTTGCCCTCCAGCATGAAACCAGCCTCAAACTCTGGTATTAGCAATTTATCTTCAAACTCAGAGGACTTTATAATGTTGAGTTAATTTATTTAAAGATGGGTTACTGCAGATGAACTTCCCAGTAATGTTGCTAAAGGACAATCTACATATTCAGCAAGAATGAAACATGTTAATTTTTTCCCAAATCAACAAATTATACTGGTGAACAAAGACAAAATTTAATTAAGTTGATGAGATACTCTGAGAAAGAGACAAACCTGTGCCAGGCACTGTGGTATGTGCCTATAATCCCAGCCATTTGGGAGGCCGAAGCAGGAGGATTGTGAATTGCCGGCCAGAGGCTGTCTGTGCTGCTTTGAGAGATACTATCCCAAAATAAAAAATAAAAAGTGGGCTGGAGTACAGCTCAATGGTGGAACACCCTGGGTTCAATCCCCCAGCACCAGGAAAAAAAAAAGAGACAAACTATACATTAATTTTTCCTAGCAGAGTAAATTAAAGTGGCTGAAGAATTATGAAATTGGCTTTGTGATTGTAGTGCTTAGTGTGGCAATTGTTTTTGCCTTTTGTGGAATAATATCCTTCTCAAACTCTACATTGTTATTTTCCAGTGAGTGTGCTTCCTTTTCACACTCAGCTGTGACTTAAAAAAAGTGGTCAATCCCCATATTCTATCCACCTAAACTCCCTTAACACTTCAAAGTGTGTATGGTGGCCACAGAGGGCCAGTTACAGAAGCTTCATGAAAATTGAGAGAGTTGAGAGAAGGTGCTGTGATTTATTATAGTAAAAAGTTCAGAAGAATGAGATCCCTGGGTTAGAGATATCTGAGGAGGAGGAAGAACTGGAATATGTACAGTGGGCTCCTTCCACAGAACATTTTATCTTGGAATGTAATTAACCGCTTGTTGTTAGGTGCCATTGAGTCGGTGTCCCACTCATAGAGACCCAATGTATAACAGTTGAAACAATATTGTTAGGGTGTCTCTGCTATTCATAGGGTTTTCAGTGGCTGATTGATTTTTGGGAATGGGTTTCCGGTTCTGTTTCCCAAGCCTACAGCACCTGGTGTTCCCAGGTGGTCTCTCATCCAAATACTAACCAGGTCCAACCCTGCTTAGCTTCTGAGATCTGATGGGATCAAATGGCACAGTGGTATGACTGCAGGCAATTAACTGCTTAGAAATAGGTTAATCACTATTTCAGTGGGAAACGTGGTGATGCAAGCCTTGGGATTAGATCAACCTGGACTTAACTATTGGTTTTGCCACTTATGATGAAGTTTTGAGAGACTAATTTAGCCTCTGAGTTTTAGTTTTTTTATCTGTAAAATGGGTGGAATGATAAAGCCATGCTGGTAGGTTGGTGTAAGTATAAGTGGTACAGTATACAAAGGGCTTGGGACAGAATAGGTACTAAATAAATGGAAGTTGCTATTATTCAATGTGTGACTTGATATAATCTCACTCTTTATAGAAGTATGTTCTAAAAAAGCAGAAGTTAAATGCCTTCTGATAAGTCAATACCAGTGCTGAAAATGCCTTACGCATCATTGGTAGCAGTGGGCTGTGTTTACTTGTATTAAACAGAATAAAAGCTCAACACAAAGTACTATTTCAGGACTATTTATGCTTGTCAACTGTGATGGAAGTATTATAACTGTATACAGTGGAGCATGTGGGATCTGAGAGGCTGCTGTGTCTGCTATTTCTGAAGCAAAAATATCTAAGTGCATGAGAATTAATAAATATTTTATGTATATTTGAATCTTATGGATGCCATCTTGGATACTGCTGGTTTAGAAATAATTGTTTCTTTGTTGTCTAATTGCCTTACTCATGTATGCTTGTTTTGTGTTCACTGACCCTTTTTCTCACCTACTTTATAATTCTCCTGGGTTACTGAATTATGAAATAGAAGTTTTCTTTTGTTATTATCTTGAGCAAACTTGTAGGGTGCATACAAATCTTGACTAATTTACCTCATCCAAGCCAGTCCAACTTCTTTCAGAAAGTTCTTGAATCACATTTGCCATTGAAAAAGGAAAAAGTTTAAAGCTATAAGTGATAGTATGGCTTTACTGTTTGAGAAGTCTGCCATAGCTGAATAGCTAATACTATGAACTAGGGGGAATAAGAAAGTCTTTGTAACTGGAACAACACTGGCTTTGAGAGTTGTTGGGCAAAACATGACCACTTAGGCAGCAGATTTATCAGGGAGTGTCAGACTCCAGTGTGCACGCAGGCAGTTTTATCCATCCATCCATCAGACTCTTCTCTTTGGAGAAGGTAGAACACTTTTCTGCAATAATAATAGACTGTCCTAAAGAAAAGAGAGGGTGTTCTTAAATTAAAAAGCTTGACTCTCTGAAGGCAGCCTTATTTAGTTGCCAAACACTCTGGAGCTCAGAGTCTGGGCTTCATAAAAATACTCTTTCAGGAAGAGATGATGCTTCTTAGGATGAGGTTTGAGTGAACTTCAGGGAATTCTCAGGATATCATCTGAGTTTCTTGAAATCTTTAGATGCTGAGAACTAATACTACTTGTGATTTGCAAATGACTCTCCCATCATTCTATTGTTCTAGGTCTCCACATAGCTGTTCACAATTTTTTTTGAAATGATGTAAGACAAAATCTTTAGAAAATCATTCATCACATGATCACCTAGGTATTTAAATGGACATTATACCCTTGATAAAGCCAAGATAAAGAAAGGCTCACCCCTGAGTCTATCACATTCAGCTCTTAGTTCCCAATTACAGGCTCTATTTCCAGATCTACAATGATTGTTCCATGCCCAGTCTGAGCCCAACCTCAATCCATGAACAGTCATGGTACTAAAACTCCAGTTCACTTCTCTGCTCAGGAATGGTCAACATCTTTCAATTTTTTTCAAAAGTAAGTTCAAATACCTTTATTTGGTAATTGATATCTTGCCCTTCGTGCAGCCTATGCTTCATATAAATGAAGCTCCATGCTTTGGCTCCTACTGAACCATAATATCCCAGTACTCTGTTTCCATTCATTCTAGTTTCCATCTGGAGTTCTTTTCTATGTATCATTCTCGAGTCAATTCCTATCCAACAGATTTGATGTGTTAAACACTAATAATCAGAAACCAGATGAGTTGTGGCATGTAATCGAAGGCATCATTCATGAAGAAACCAAAAAGTTATTAAAAAGACAGGAAAAAAAGATCAAATTACATGTCAAAAGAGACTCAGAAACTTGCTCTTGAAACATGAGCAGCTAAAGTAGAAACAAAACATGACAAAGTTAAAGAACTAAATAGAAGATTTCAAAGGGAAGCTTGAGAAGACACAATCAAATATTATAATGACATACACAAAAAGCTGGATATAGAAAAACTCAAAGGGGAAGAATATACTCTATTTTTTTGAAGGTTAGAGAATTGAAGAAAAAAAATCAAACCTTGAGTGGTGATAGTGAAGGAATCTACAGCGAAAATATTAAATGACACAGGAAACATCAAAAGAAGGGGGAAGAAATACGCATAGTCATTATACCAAAAAGAATTGGTGGATGATCAACCATTCCAAAAGGTTGCATATGATCAGGAATCAATGGTACTGAAGGAAGAAGTGGAAGCTGCATTGAAGGCATTGGTGAAATACAAGGGTCCAGGAATTGATGGAATACTGATAGATAAATTTCAACAAACAGATGCAGCACTGGAGGTGCTAATTTGTTTACGCCAAGAGATTTGGAAAACAGCTACCTGGTCAACTGACTGGAAGAGATCCATATTTGTGCCTATTCCCAAGAAAGGGGATCCAACCAAATGCGGAAATTACCAAACAATATCAAGCAAGTGCCTGCAGCCATACCACTGTGGCGTTGGATCCCATCAGATCTTGGTTGCTGAGCAGGGTCAGGCCTGGTTAGTATTTGGATGAGAGACCACCTGGGAACACCAGGTGCTGTAGGCTTGGGAAAAGGACCTGGCAACCCACTCCCCAAAACCATCAGCCATTGAAAACCCTATAAATAGCAGAGAAGCACTGATAATCATGTTTTACCTGTTGTACATATGGTCACAATGAGTTGTGTACCGACTTGATGGCACCTAACAACAACAACATCATGCAAGTAAAAGTTTACTAAAAATCATTCAAAAGTGATTGCAGTAGTATATAAACAGGAAACTGTTGGAATATCAAGTTGTAATCAGAATACTTAATTGTATTCCTGAGGAGTCTGTATCTGGACCAGGAGGCAGTCATTTGAAAAGAACAAGGAAACACTGCTCGAATTAAGGTCAAGAAAGTTGTGAATCAGGACTGTATCCTTTCACTGTACCTCTTCAATCTCTATGTTGAGCAAATAATCTGAGAAGCTGGACTTTATGGGGAAGAACGTGGCCTTAAGATTGGAGAAAGATTCATTAACAACCTGTATTATGTAGAAGACACAAACCTGTTTACTGAATGTAAAGAGGATTTGAAGTGTTTACTCATAAATATCCAAGAACACAGCCTTCTGTATGGATTGCACCTCAACATCAACAAACGAAAATTCTTTCAAGTGGGTCAGTATGCATCTTCATGATAAATGGAGAAAAGATTGAGGTTGTCCAAGATTTTTCTTTACTTGATTCTACAATTAACAACTTGAAAGCAGCAGCAAAGAAATCAAAAGACATATTACATTGGGAAAAGTTGTTGCAAAAGACCTTTTTAAGGTGTTGAAAAGTAAAGATATCATTTTGAAGGTGAAGGTGTGTCTGACTCATACCATGGTATTTTCAGTTGCATCCTATGGTTGTGAAAGCTAGACATTGAATAAGAGAGATAGGAGAAGATTTAATGCTTTTGAATTATGATGCTGGAGACAAATATTGAATATATCATGGATTGCTGAAATATACAACAGTTGTCCTAGAAGAAATGCAGCTGTAGTGCTCTTTGGAAGCAAGGATGGCTGTACTTTTTCTTACATATTTTGGACATATAGTCAGGAAGGACCAATCCCTGGAGAAGAATTTTATGTTTGGGAGAGTGGTAGGTCAATGTAAAAATGTGAAGATCCTCAACTAGATGAAATTGATACAATGGCTGCAACAATGGGCTTAAACATAAAAAAGACATGTGCCTGGAACAGATTTGGGGAGTGTTTCATTCTATTTTACACAGGGTCTATATGAGTTGTACCTGAGTCGATGGCATCTAACAACAACAACTACAACATTTCCAGCCCCATTTCATAGCTGTCTCCTATTTGAAGCTTGCTCTGATCTCTCTGCTGGAAATAATTTCTTCTTCCCTTCATTCAAGAAGAATTTGCTTTGTACCTCTCTTGCTTATAATAGTGTTCCTTATACTTTCCTCATAACGAGACTCACTTCAAATGCTTATTAAAATATAAAATTAAATTAAAAAATCTGGGTCTAATCCCAGGGTGACTGAAAATCTCCAAAGGAGGGGCCTAGGAAGCAGTATTTTTAACAAATGCTCCAGGTGATTCTTATTTTATTCTTTGTTATTCCAAGCACAACATTGTCATTGTTCCCACACTAGTGGTGGGATGTTGCTTTGGCATCATCTCGGTGCTTGTTAGAAAATCAGAATCTCAGAGCCACTTGCAGAACCACTGAATCAACATCTGCATTTAAATAAGATCCCCAGATAATTTTCCTGCACATTAAAATTGGAGAACCACTGTCCTATCATTCTTATTACTTGCTATTTTCATTATAGTTAATTATGCAACCCAAACCATTTGTACTTATCTCATTAGTTACTCAATTATTAGGAGTTCTGTTTCTCAGAGTTGAGGCAATTAAATTGAACCATAAGAAATTTAGAAGTATTAAGTTTTTTTGACCTACTTACAAAAAAGGCAGTTTTGTAGATGTCAGCTGAATATTAGTGGTAGTGACTCTGAGATTAGAACTTGGGCAGTTTGATTGGAGCCCTTTCTTAAGCCTTATTCTATTGTGATTATCATATGTGCCAATAATGGATGTTTTTTAATGGCAAATTACTCAGATTATGATGCATTATTTGTTTCAACATTATTATATGATAGAATTCTGAAGAGGAAAATGTGCTTATATAAACACTATGAATATGAAATGGATGTAAACAGGTGGGGAAATGAGAGAGTAATGAAGCAACTGAAATTACATGCTTTTTTCCCCTCTGAGGTCAGGAACAAAAAAGGATATCCACTGTCTCCTCTCTTATTAAATATTACAATAGAAGTCCTAGCCAGAGCAATCAAGCAAGAGAAAGAAATTAATACAGACAGGGAGAGAAGAGGTCAAATTACCCTTATTTGCAAATGACTTGGTCCTGTATGTAAAGGACTCTAAAAATTGCACTAGAAAAATCTTAGAGCTAATTAACTCCTTCAGCAAAGTACCAGGATATAAAATTAATGCTCAAAAATCAGTAGCCTTTTTGTACAACAATAGCAAACAGGAAGAGAAGACCTCTGCAATGCAAAATTCAAAATATTATAGAAAGAAATACCAGAAGATATTAGAAGATGGAAGGATCTCCCTTGCTCATTGATTGGAAGAATTAATAATGTGAAAATGACTATACTATGAAAAGATATTTACAGACTTAATGCAGTCCCCATCAAAATTCCAATGGTGGACTTCACAGAGATAGAAAAAAAAAATCCTACAATTTGTATAGGAGGACAAAAGTCCACATATAGCCAAATCAATCCTATGCAGCATAAACAGTGCAGGAAATACCCCAATACCTGACTTCAAACTATACTTCAGGGCCATAGTGGAAAAAACAGCTTGGCACTGGCACAAAAATTGGCATGAACAAAATTGAAGACCCAGAGGTACACGCACACAATTACAGCCACCTGATCTTTGACAAAAAGGCAGAGGATATTCATTGGAGAAAAGATAGCCTCTTCAACAAATGGTGCTGGAAAAATTGAATACCTATTTGCATAAGAAAGAAAATAGACCCATATCTCTCAATTTGTATGAGAGTCATATCAAAATGGATGAAAGACTTCAACATAAAATTATAAACCTTAAAACTACCAGAAGAAAAGATAGAGAACACACTTAAACCTATAGGCATTGGCACACATTTCCTGAATATGACCCCACTTGCCCAGGAAATGGCACCAAGATCCATAAATGGGATTATATAAAATTAAAAAGCTTCTGTATAGCAAAGGAAACAATGAACAGAATAAAAGAGGAGCCTACAGAATGGGAGAAAATTTTTGCACCCCACATATCTGGCAGAGGACTAATTTCTAGAATATACAAAGAACTTAAGAAATCAAATACTACAATAACAACTCAGTAAATATGTAGGCAGTGGAAATGAACAGACAGTTCTCAAAAGAAGAAATATGAATGGCCAAAAAACACATGAAAAAATGCTCAGTATCCCTAGCCATTAAGGAAATACAAATCAAAATAACACTGAGATTCCACTTGTAGTAAGAATGGCCAAGATTGACAAAATAAATAACAAATGCTGGCAAGGAGAAGAGGAAAAAGGAACCCTTTTACACTGCTAATGGAACTGTAAATTACTTCCACCACTTTGGAAATCAATATGGAGATTCCTTAGAAAACTAAGAATAGACTGCCATATGACCTAGCTATACCACTCCTGGTAATATACCCAAAGGAAGATAAGTCATTATACCACCTGCATATTTAATGGAACATATTTAATGGAACACTCCTCACAATGGAAAGGATATGAAATCAACCAAGGTGTCCATCAACAGATGATTGTATTGAAAAATTGTGGTATATGTACACAATGGAACATCACTCAGCAGTAAAGAATGAAATTATGTCATTTGCAGCAAAATGGATGGAACTGGAGGACATAATTTTAAGAGAATTAATCTGGACTCAAAAAGAGAAATACCATATATTATCATTCATATGTAGAGGCTAAATCTAACTTAAAGAAAAATAATTATACATATTTAGGTATATAAAAATGAACAATCATTTCTAAGAGTGGAAAATACTAGCAGATCAGAAGGAAAGGGGAAGGGATCAGTGGGTGGGAGTAAAGGTTTGGTAAGGGGAGGTAGAGGAAGAGAAATATTATAGAGGGATAAATAGGAAGAGGAAAATCTCAAAGGATACAACTATAGAACATGTGAAAAAAATCAATGGGAATATAACCCATGATAGCGTATGATTTACACTGCCTATTTTTCTTCTTTAGTTTATATTCTGTAAATTATGTAAAGTGATGAATGCATAAACATAAGTGATTTAATAGTAGCATAATCAATATATCAATGGCTTATTACTCTGTACCCCACTAATATTTATAAATAAAAATGAAAAAAAACAAAAAAAATCACACAAAAAAGATATAATGATAGCATGTTGTGATGTGTAGCCCTCTATGCATATCCAAGTTATCACCGAGGGTTTGCTACTATTATATGTGACCCACCACTAGGTCACCAGGTACTATGACCTCTATTAGTCAGTGGTTCCTGCAGGGGAAAGCTGCAGCAAGGTGCAATTCCATCCCTATTAGGTAAATTTGACTGGAAGAAATCACTTACCCAAGGCCATGTACCTACATCATGCAGCAAATCCAGGAGAAGTTTGGGAATGGTTCAACCAAGCCACTGATGAAGACATAATGCCATTGCTATTGGATGTGCCAAAGGACATAGAATTTAACACATTGGATAATGACCATCTGGCATTTTAAAATTACCTAGTAGTTGTTTAATAAAATTATAAATAAATGTTTTTGATTTGAAAAAGAAATTATGTGCTTTTACCCCCACTTAGTTCCTATGGAGTTGGAGACTATAGGTATTATTGCTAATTTTCTTCTAGACATACAGAACTGAAATATCCTTTGTTATGACCTACAATTTTCAGCTTGGTTCCAAATCTCAAGAACCACAATTTTAGGCTGTGGTGGGAATATAAAGTTGCTTCTACTAACTTTTAGACAGAGTAAGTTTACCCTAATAGATTTCTATAGTTCTGTGTGTTCAACGGCCAAAGTTTATAAAATCTGTGCAAAACTGGAAAAGGATGGAAAGATTTCTTGCCCAACTTTTTGATACATTTGATCCTTTGGAGTGATTAAATAAGTAATGAAGACACAACAAAGAGTAGACTTCCATCAAGAAAGCAATGTGTAACTACTTCCCTTCCCCTGAATCAGAGTGTAAAAGTGTTTCCTATTTGAGGTTAGTGTATTGTTGTTGTTGTTGTTATGTGCTGTCGAGTCAGTATCCGACTCATAGCGACCCTTTGTACAACAGGGGAAACACTATTGTCAGTGCTTCTCTGCTGTTCATAGAGTTTCCAATGGCAGATTGATTTTTGGGAGAGGGTTGCCAGGTCCTTCTCCCAAGCCTACAGCTTCTGGTGTTCCCAGGTGGTCTCCCATCCAGGTACTAACCAGGCCCGACCCTGCTTAGCTTCTGAGATCTGACGGGATCGGATGCCACAGGGCTACAGCTGCAGGCGAGGTTAGTGTATATGGTTCACAAAAAATTGAAGCTTCTCAAAAGGAGTATTTGTTTCTGTGTGATTTTTGCTGACAATTCTTATCATGCTTTCGTTCTTGATTTTAGCAGAAGCGTTTTATATAAAAAACGCTTGCTGCAATTTAACATGCTAAATGTGTCAAGTGGTGATGACTGAGGCATAGAAGGAACAGCAAGCTGTGCTCTAACGATGTTTTGCATTGCTGGTATGGGATGGTAGGTTGTTGTTAGGTTCCTTCAAGTTGAGTCCAACCTGTAGAGACCCTGTGTGCAATAGAATGAAACATACCACCACTCTGTGCCAGGCACACAATCTTTTTTATGTTTACGCTCATTGTTGTCATTTACAGTCACTGACATAGTGACTACAACTTCAGTGACTGGTGGTTGGAAAAGAGTCTGTGACAGGCCAATTGTGAAGGTGGATGACATTGCTCAGTTAATAAAGCTAGGTTAAGGATGTCCATGTGTCTGGGTCATGTAGCAGCCACTTGGTGTTTGAGAGACCACCTAAAAATGTACCTATGGATAAATAATATCCTGAGCCTCTGCGTACTGTTCTCTGATGTTTGTCTCTTCAGTAATGCTTTAAAATATTTTGCTGTTCTAGAAAATTGACTGAAGCAGTTAAATCACAACTGATTTATCCAAGCATCACATGCTTCCTTTGATGCCTTAACTTTATATGAACTGCACATACATTTTCAGAAGAATATTAATTTGTAAAGGTTAAAGAAAATGGCTAATAATTTCTTTAAGTAATGTAGTCAACACTTTTTCTTTTTATGTGGTTGATCTCTTCTAAATATGAGAAACATGACTTTCAGTGAATTCAGATTGCCCTCGGAAAGTGTTCTTTAACTGCTTTTGTATTTTTATCTTTCTTTTATATAGTGTGAAAAGAAATGTTATCCATGTTTGCTGAGTGGACCTTTATGAGCTAATATCTATTACATGGCACCATGTAAAACACAAGGCATCTCTCCAGTCCTCACCCTCTATCTGGGTCCATCCTTATTACCACTTCACTGTATGACTTAAAGTGTGTCATTGCTGAACTCTTTAATATTTATTTCTTTTTTATAACAGTTTATAAACTTTCCCTCAAAGTTTAGAAGAAAGTAATAAAACTAAAGGAAGAATAAAGAGTAGGAAAGTACATTATTTAAGACCTTAATAAGTTAATTTCCTATTCAAATTTGGGTTTGGGAGAAAGGAGAGGAACAGGCCCCAGATTGGTTCTAGTTATGCATTAATCATGTGATATTGGATGTTTTTCTGTATCTAAAGTATATTGTCTCTTCTTACTCTAGGCATATAGCCTGAAAATCTTTGCTCCAGCTTCATAGGATTTGATGAATAGGAATGCACACCTAGATATTACCAGTTCACTGTGATTCTTAATTCCTAAATGATAATAAAAGGAATCTAGAGAAGCATCCTCAATCTGTCTCAGAATCCTCCAGAGTAATAGGAAAAATTTCCCAAAGTAATTCTTCCTATTCCCATTGAAACAAACATTAAAAATAAGAGCAAATAGTCCATTGGATCATGTTATGGCTTAAATACGAAGTGCTCTCCAAAAGGCTTATGTATTGAAGACTTGGTTGCTGAAGCAAACAGTGTTCAGAGGTGGGGCTTTTAGGAAGTGGATGGATCATGAGGGCTAGGTCTCAGACTTCATGAATAGTTAATCCATTGATGGAGTCTTATTTGATGGCATTGTTGGGAGGTGATGGAAACATTAGGAGGTAGGGCTTGGTTGCAGGAAGTAGGTCACTGGAGGCCTGCCTTTGAAAGATGTATCTTGTTCCCTGTCTCTCCTCTCTGTTGGTCTCTCTGTGCTTCCTGTCTCCTATGAGGTGAGCTGCTTTACTCTCCCATGCCCTCTTCCCAGCATAGATCTGTACCTCACCACCGCCCAGAAACAACAGAGCTGGCTGACTATGGATTAAAACCTCTGAAACCGTGAGCCAGAATAAATTTCTCTTCCCTTAAGTTGTTTCTCTGAGGTATTTGTCACAGCCATGAAAAGTCTGACCAACACAGGTCAGATGAGTTTTGTTTCTGGTGTTAGCACAAGAGAAACCTGTGAATACATTAAAAGTGAAATTCTGTGGCACATGAAGCCATTCTACCAGAATTAAAAATGTGGCGATCAATGGTCTTCCTTGGATAATAGCTGTTATGGATTGAATTGCACCCCTTCCTGTGCTCCAATTCATATGTTGAAATCCTAACCTCATACTTTGAAGTGTGACCTTATTTGAAGTTAGAGTTTTTACAGAGGTAATCAAGTTACACTGGGGTCCTTAAAATGAGGCCTAATCCAATATGTTTGTCTTCATAAAAAGAGGAAATTTTAAAGCAGACATCACATAAAGGGAACTCAAAATAGACAAAAACTGGGGTGATGCTTCCAACATGGGACTCCTTTTACCTGAAAACCTTTACTGTGCAACACCCTACTACATACCAAATGCCCAAGACTGTGCTTCCCTTAAAGCTAAATAGAGAAGCTGGACAGGGTGGTGCATGCTTGTAATCCTGGCACTCAGGAGGCTAACAAGATAGAGGAGAAACAGACTAGATTCTGTCTCCCAGCCTTAGAAGGAACCAACCTTGGAGACACCTGGATTTTGAACTTCTAGTACCCAGAATGATTGAAGAATAAATTTCTATTATATAAGCTGCTATGGCAGCTCTAACAAGGTAATATATCAGGCTAGGAGTTAGATCTTGAGATTTTATTCATTGAGGCCAGTGTTATGACTCAAAGTACCACCAAAGACCCCTAAAGATCAGAGTTTAGTAAATAATTAAACTCAAGAATAGTCTATTGAGTGGTTCCAAATGATGTTCTCATTTAGCAATGTCTGAAATTAAATCTTGCCTAATTACCTCAGCTGCAGAAAGAAGCTAAGTAAAATTGGTAAAAATGATCTTTTAGTTCACATACCAAAAAAAAAAATCTGATTTGTCGAAGAGATTTATGCGATTGAAAAAAGAAATTCCTTATGATCATTGCCGCTTTCATTTTTCTAGATCACTAGGTCACAGATTCTGCCTGATTCATATCTGAATTATACCAATTTGCATAACCTAATGAAATTGCAACTCAGCCACTACTCTGAGAGTTATCTGATTTATTATACTAAGAGAAGTAGGGCATGATGGAAGAGATAAACTGTCAATGCCCTGGAAAGCTATTAATATTACTCATCAGGAACAGTTAAAGGTACGGGAAAAGACTTTAAATGTAGTATCTCAACCCCTGGGAACAAGCAAGACCAGAATAAGAAATGTGATGGTGCTTGAAAGGACCCAGCCAAGAAAACATAACCCCAGTCAGGTATTTTAAGAGAAGGAATTTAATATGCTAAATTCATAAAATAAAGGCATTTGAAGAGTTATATAAGCAAACAGAGGAAGGTGAGGTCACTCAGAGATTAGGTTGGAGGTACAAAGTGAGGCAGTGGTATTTTGAGACCTGTAGCCACAGAAGATAGGATGGGACCTGAGACCATGGAGGAGACACAACTGCTGGAGGGATTGCCCAGAGCAGAAAGAGGGGAAGTCACAACTTGCCTTCTTTCTCTCTCCCAACCCGTTGTGCCTTTCTAGTGCTTGTTATTGTTGAATAGAAGTTAGCACCAAGGATGCCTGGGAGACAGAGTTTGCTGGTGTCAGCCCTTGAGACTGAGCAAGGGAAGGTGTGTTAGTTTCCTTTAGCTGCTGTAATAAATTACCACAAATATAATGAGTTGAAACAGTACAGGTTTATTCCCTTAGAGTTCTGGAGATCAGAAGTCTAAAATCAAGGTGTCAGTAGTGCCGCATTCCTTCTGGAGGCTTCAGGAGAAAATATATTTCCTTGCTTTTTCTGGCATTTCTTGGATCATAGACCCTTTTTTGACCTAGAAAATGCATTGTTTTGTAAATCAAAACTATACTGAGATTCTGTCTCATACCAGTAACAATGTCCAAGATTAACAAAACATAACAGCAACAAATGCTGGTGAAGATATAGAGAAAAAAGAACCTTTTTACACTGCTGATTAGACTAAATTAGTTCAGCCACTAGAGAAATAAGTATGGAAGTAACTTAGAAAACTGAAAATAGAATTACCATAAGATTCAGCTATGCAACTTCTAGGAATATACCCAAAGGAGGATAAGTCATCATACCACGGGGATACTTGCACTTCCATATTTAATGCAACACTCTTCACAGTTGCAAGGGTATGGAAACAACCTAAATGTCCATCAATGATGATTGTATTAAAAATATGATACATATACATAATGGAATATTATTCAGCAATAAATAAGGATTAAATTACATAATTTATAGCAAAATGGATGGAACTGGAGAGCATCATTTGAAATGAAATAACTGACACTCAAAAAGATAAATACATATTCTCAATGTGGGAGCTACATTTACCTTAAAGAAAAAGTTATATATCTATATATATGTGTATATACATGTCAGACTTATCTAAGATTAAAAAATACAAGTGGACCCAATATGGCTGGGGAGAACCAGATGGAGAGAGTGGATGATGGGGAAAGTAGAAGAAAGGGGAGGCAGCCCCAACACACACCTCTCTCCACTTTAAGCCAGGCAGTGATTCCTTGTTCTGTTGGAATGACTGCTTCCTGGTCCAGGTACAGATTCCAAATGAGTACATGTAAGTGCTGTGGTATTTCCATTACTTGCAGTATTATCCATAATTTGTCATGATCCACACAGTCAAATGCCTTTGCATAGTTGATAAAACATAGATAGACGCCTTTCTGGTATTCTCTGGCTAATATCCATCTGATATCAGCACTGATATCCTTGATTCCATGCCCTCTTCTAAATCCAGCTTGGTTTTCTGTCTATATACTGATGCAGTTTCAAGAGGTTGCATGCAATTGGAAACCAATAGTAGTGAAGGAAGAAGTAGAAGGTACCTTGAAGGAACTGGCAAAACACAAGACTCCAGGAATGGATGCAATACTAATAGAGATGTTTCAATGAAGAGATGAAGCCCTAGAAGTGCTAACTTGTTTATGCCAAGAGATTTGGAAAACAGCTACTTGGCCAACTGAATGGAAGAGATCCATATTTGTGCCCATTCCCAAGAAAGTGGGTCCAACTGAATGTGGAAACTGTTGAATGATATCATTAATATCACATGCAAAATTTTGCTAAAGATTATCCAAAAGCTCTTGAGAGGCCATTTCTATTTTCTCCAGATGCTCTTGCATGTAACACCATAGTATTTCAGTTAGCCTAATTCTTATATGAAATCTATTACATCAGTGTTTGAAGGTAAGGCAAGTTTGGTTATTTATAAGATACTACACTACAGGCTCAATGAACTATTCATTATCCTAGCAGACCTTGTTGGAGACTGTTATTTAATGGATGTTTTTGAATCAGACATTTTCTGAGATGGAAGCAGAGGGTAGAAAGGGAAGGAATAGTGTTTGATTCTTCCTAGATATTTCTAGACATTGATGGGCCAGATCCCTTGAGAAGTGAATCACACATGAGCTTACACACCCTATCTGTAAGCTGAATAGTTGTTGAGAGACAGGCTCTGGTATTTCAGTATGCTTCCCATTTTTTAATTTTGTGGCTTTCATGGGAAGCACACCAGCAGAGACTTCTTCTCTTTAAAACCTTCCCTTGGGATGATTGCAGACAGCATGTTCCACCCAGGAGCTCCAGCTCAGCCCAAACTGACCACACACAGAGATGATCTGTTTTTGGAGAAGGTGAAGACCCAATTTTAGCAATTGAAAAATTTGGACATATTTTCCATGGAAAAGAAACCCTGAGCCCTATCAACATAAAGCTTAAAAATGACTATTTTTTTCCCTCTATTCTACCAATATGAGAGTTTTCTAACATTATCCTTTTTTCCTTATAACTAAAGTCCAGTAGAAGATTCTGATTTGTGGTGACAATGCCCTCCATTGTGAGTTTTCCCATGGAAAGGCCCATTGGATAAAGGGGCCATAATGCAACATATTTTCCAAAGCAATCTCACCTCTATTAATTCTACCAAGAAATTAAGAAAAACGGTGAGACAAACTCACACAGAACAAGTCCATACCCCAGGGTGTTCTCATTTACTCATAGTTTATTCAGTCTTGGTCTCTGTAGCTGTGGTGATCTAAATTGTGCTAGAGTATAGCATTTTGAGTCTATGCATGTGCTGTATCAGAAATCCACATTCCCTGAAGGATATAAGTCTCCATATTTTAGGCATATGATAAGTACTCACCCAGTCAGCTTTCCAGCAACAATCCCTATGGTCACTGTCTGTTTCATACACTGAGAGGTGTGGCATAGGAAATGGAGTGAATCACGGATGCTCTCACAATCTCTCATGGTCTTTGGAAATGAGAGTTTCCAAGGGAGAGACAAGGCTGGGGCCATGAAACAAACAGAAATTATCTAAAAAGGAGGACAATTTGGGACTGAAAAAGCTGTAGTTTAAATGTTTCCTCCACTGTTTTGCTTGTTTTAGATGAAAGTTGGCTATTTCATGAGAAGATATTTCTTTATCTATAGTTCTTTGACAGCACTAGAGCTTGAAACTGGGTAAATGTTCTACAACGTAGTTGCTATTCTCAAATAATATTTCCCTCTTCCCTAAAAATCCTAGTTATTTTGAAGTGCCTAATTTTACCCATGCCTTCAGCCATACCACTGTAGCGACCAATCCTGTCAGATCTCAGAAGCTAAGAGTGTCAGGCCTGGTTAATCCTTGTATGGGAGACCACCTGGGATTATTGAGTATTGTAGGCTTGGGAGAAAGACTTGGCAACCCACTCCTGAAACAATTAGCCATTGAAAACCCTATGGATAGCAGAGAAGCACTGACCTAGTGCCTGCCATGGCACAGAGTCCAGGAGTGTTTTGTTCTGTTGTATATAGGGTTGCTATGAATCTGACTAACTTGATGGCACAATTTTACCTGTAACCCATACAACCTTTCCTTATTGCCATAATTCCCTTACCACTTGTCATTCCTCCTTATTCATTGAAGGTTTGCTTTTCTGCACATTGAAGTCATAATTTGTGGTAACTCTATCATCACTTTGTTCCTGCACCTTCTCATATCCTGTGATCATTTTTTTCCACTCTCATGGTCATACTGTAGACTTTGTTGTGTACAGTAGCCACCATCATTGAAATTTCTTTGTCAGCTTGAGTGCTACCTCCTGCCTTTCTAGCTCACTCATCCAGTTGCTTGATGGTAATGATATTTATTTCTTTGAGGCTTTCAATCTTTTGAGATATTTTTTTCTCTGTGCTCTAGCCTCTTTTTCATTTGTCACTCACCATCTTACACAGCTTAGATTCCATGGTCCCTCAGCATGATCATACATTTGTAACACTCCCAATTTTCTTTCAAACTTTCTTACCTGAAAAAAATCCTCAGCTTAAATTTCCATCTTTTTTACATTCACATTAAATGCAGGTAGAGTAAATCATTATCTTACTAAATAGACTAATTTTATCTTTATGGCAAGAACATTTATGCATATTGTCATCATGGCTCAATAATTCTAATATGTATCCCAAATAAATATGCTTTCCCTTTTCCTGATGAGCATTTCATACCTTTTTCTTCCTTTTTAAATCTTCTGATCTTTGCCACCTGTCCCTTAGTGGATGTGTTTGAGTCTTTTTTGGTTGCAAATAAAAATGGAAATATAAATACCCTTAAATATTTCCATCTACTAACCTACTTGTATCTGTACCCATGTTCTTTCCTTATACTTTGTTACAGTGGACAAACTATGATATTCTCCAATAAAGTGAATTGCTCTTCTTACCCATTGGACTCTGTCCTAGTAACCTACTCCAGGACTCCTCTCCAAAGTGTTCCTCATACACTCTCGCATCATCACATTTCTTCAACATCATTCCCAAAAGACTACTAAAATGGAGGCTTCTCAGTCTGAAAAAATTCTTCCTTAATGCTGAAGTCCCCTTTAGTTACACTGTAAAGTAGAAAAAACTTCTATAACTCTTTCTCTTTATAACAAATATTATTGGAGAAGAGATCAATCTTAATATCTCTACTTTCTTACCTCCTACTCTTCATATAACCCACTTTACTTAGTTTTTAAAATTACAAAATCAATAAAACACATTTGGCCATTAATGAACACCAACTTGTCATATCTAATATCCAGTTCCCTGATCTCATCAGGCTCTCTCAGAAGTAAAGTACTCAGAAGACCCTTCTTTCTTCTCACATTTGTTTTCATGGTTTCCAGATTACACTACTATCTTTCTTCTACTTCATCAGCTGGACTTATTTTTCTTTTTATAGAATTCCTTATCTTTATATTTCAAAATGACTTTTTCCTACTTTCATCTGGTGAGGTGACCAGGCTGTCTTTCCTGAAAAGTCTACATTCTGTTAATTACATTAGTTTTCTTTAGTACTTTGTTATTGTTAGGTGTCCTTGAGTTGGTGTTCAACTCATAGAGACCCTATATACTACAGATAAGACACTATTGTCATCTTCTCTGCTATTCATAGGGTTTCCAATGGCTGATTGTTTCTGGGAGTGAGTTGCCAGGTCCTTCTCCCAAGCCTGCAGCATGTGGTGTTTCTAGGCGGTCTCTCATCCAAGGACTAACCAGGCCTGACCCCGCTTAGTTTCCAAGATCGCATGCCATAGTGATATGGCTACGGGAAAGTCCTTAATAGTCTAAAATTATATTGGATTATTTAAAATCTTTTATCACAGAGCACAGATTAAGTAGAATGTGCTCCAGAACATTCTCCTAAGTTCCAGACAACATTGTTCTATTCCTTTGTTCGGTAGCAGTCTTAATTTCCTTTGATAGTTAGGGGTAATCATTTAAATCTAGAGAATACTCTTCTTTGATGATTAATTCAGTAGTATGAGAGCGCTTTAATGATAAGGTGGCCAGGTGCACTTTTCCATTCATACAACACTTGTCCTGTCCTTTTCTCCCTTGGGACCCTCTCTCCCTTGGAGCTAATCTCCCTGTCCAGCTAATTCCAAAGACACACAGAAGGTAATGAACCATTCATAAGTTGTTTGTAAGTTGTATCAGTGAGAAAAGTCACTTCGATCTTTGGTTCCTGGAGTTACTGTTAAGTATGTCTACTTACAATGTTATAACTGAAGTAGGAGCATCTTTTGTTGGCTATTCTTTGGGAATATATAACAACTTTTAGGCCAACACCCTAGTCTAGCAAGATGCTTTTTCCAGGTGGTACTATAATTGAGTTTTCAGTAGGCCATTCCATCATTCTAAACCATCAACTTCTGGGTGAGGGGGTACAGAGTAAGACTCATAGATCTTGGTGGTACAAACCTGTTTAAGCCCTTGCACATTCCACCTCTCATGAAAGTCATCCCATGGGATGACCCTAACTGTATCAAGAACCCTATGTGGAAGGAAATCTAAGAAATACAGATTTCCAGCCTCTGTGAAATATCAGAGAGTATAGAAGGGAATGGGTATGAATGCTGATTATAAATGACAATGTGAGTATGCACAGCTTGCTCTGTTATACAATGTAGGTCTCTGCACAGATGTAACTTCTGTAAATAGAATGTCCCTGGCCCTATTATTTAAAATAACACCTCTCTTTATTCATATATTTTCTCTTTGGTTTATTTTATAGAGTAAATGCAACTATCTAAAATGATGTGTAGTTACATGTTTATACTTGTTTATTGCCTGTTTCTTTCACTGTTATGCAAGTTCCATAAGGGCAAGGTATATGATCCTACAACAATTCTGGAAAAGTAGGAAATGCTCAAATATTTGTTGAGTGAGTAGAATAGACAATGATAATCAGAGGAACCATTAGTACTAGTAGTTAAGCAAAGTTAATGTATCATGATAAATCTAGAATTTGATTCAGATGATTTTAACATGAGAGGCAAAGGGAAATGCAGAAGGGATTTAAAAGTGTGCTAATATTATTGTCTCTTTTAATTTTCTGTCCTTTGTGTGTAGGGGTATGTGTATGAGTATGTGTGTGTGTGTTTGTGGGTGTGGGTATGGGTGAGAGAGAGAGAGGGAGAGAGAGAGACAGAGTGCGGGTGGGATATAGACACCCATTAATGCTGGAGACTAATAAGGAAACTAGTTTAAATCTGTATCCATGTTATATTTGAATACTAAGAAGCTTCTAGCTAAAGTGGGTAATCAATTAATCAAATATATTCGTTAGTCTCCATTTCCCTTCAAAAGCCCACTATAGTCACAGGAAAATATATTTCTTAAAGCTATAATTTCACAAGGAAAATAAGCCAAGAGAGGAGACAATAGCAACAACATTTTAGGAACTGGAGAGCAGAAAGAGAGGGATTACTAATTCAGCAAGCCAGAGAGATGAATTTTAAACTGGTGGTAGGAAAAGTGAAGAAGAAGAAGAGACCTGATATACACTTTGGTACCTTTATCCCTCAGAAATTGGCAGCATTAAGTTTCCCTGGAAATGGGAGATGAAGAAAGGACTCCTGAACAGTGGGCTAAATCCTGTGCATAAGCAGCAGGCTTCTAGATCCTAACCCTATCTATGCAGCAGCAGACAACTCCCTCCCCTCCTGGCGGTGGCTGAAGTTTATTGTCTGAAGTGTAGACACAGAGAGTCTGGACTGGGGGCACCAGGAATAGTTGAGCGTGGGCTACTGTATTAAAAATAAGACATGAAGTGAAACTTTACTTTTTGAATATTAAGACTGGCAACCTTCTTCCTCCACATGGTTGCCAGAATGCTTTTGGTGAGTTATGCCTTCATAACATGGCATCTACCCTGCCCAGAATGTTGTTGCTGTTAGATGCCATTGAGTCAAATCTAACTCATAGTAACCTGATGTACAACAGAAAGAAACACTACCCCACACTGGACCATGCCTGGCACTATGGCAGTTATAACTTCTCTGTTATTCATGGGGTTTTGATGGCTGATTGTTTTGGGAGTGGGCTGTGGGATCCTTCTCCCAAGCGTACAGCAACTGGTACCAAGCAGTCTCCCATCCAAGTACTAACCAGGCCTGACCCTGCATAGCTTCAGAAGTCTGACAAGATCAGGCATTGACTAGGGTTTCCCCACCTCTGTGGTATATCTAGAACCCTTCACCGTGAAGCCCTATGCACAGAGCTACCCAGCTTTGTAGCCCTTCACTCTTAAATATGAGTGGGTGACAAGAATCATTAGACACTTAAGAAGAGCCTCTGCTAGGAAATCCAGAGTACAAGAAAAGAAAGAAAGGAAAGAAAGGAAGAAAGAAAGAAAGACTTAAGGAAAATAGAGACTATGCAGGAAGTTAGAAACTTAAAAAAAGAAAAGAACAAGCTTATTTTCATTAATATCCTTGCAGAGATAAGGGAGTCCACTTATAAAAGTCAAGAAGCTATAAAAATAAAACGTTTAACAGGAAAAAGAAAATCTTTTGGAAATTAAAACTCTGTAAACAGGCACAGTAGAAGAACTGGTAGGAAAAGCCAAAAGACTCTCCCAGAAATGATGTATCAAAAAGACCCAATGATAGGTTAGCAAGAAAAGAAAATCAATTTGGAGACCCAATTCAAGAGTTCTAGAAATTTCAGAAAGTGAAAATGGGCTAAAGAGGAAGAAATTTTTATATTTTCATTTTATTTTAAGTTTTTTAATTAGTAATTTTTTATTGCAAACCTTAATGGGTTTCATTATGACATTTCCACACATGCATGTCATTTTACATTGCTCACACTACCTCTCCCATTACCCTCTCATGAACCCATTCTCTCCACCCTTTCCTTCTCAGTGGTCCCCCTTTTACTTGCATGTCTTTTTTGTGCATATCTCTCCCTCTATACTTATATATCATATGTTGTTTTTGTTCATATATATATATGTATATCTCCAGATTTTGCCTTAAGGCAAAACATGTGATATTTCCCTTCCAAGGGCAAGAAACTTTTAAATAATTCAAGATACATTTCCAGAGCTGAACTGTTTCCAGAATGAAAGAATACATCAAATGCTAAACCCCAAAGAAGAAATTTCACAGTGGTGTGCACAAAGAAAAGTCCTAAAAGCTGGGGGGGGGCATGCTCTTATAAGTTTCTTATTTTTAGAGTTTTGAAGAGATTTAAAAGATTCATACACTTTACTACATAAAATTGAAACTTTATATCTACAAAGCAACTCATTATGAATATCCAGAAAAAGATTAGGAGAAAACATTTGTAGTATATAACAGAATTGAAGGCTTAATCTCTGTGACATGGAGAATATGTACAAGTCAATGAGAAAGAGATAATCCATATTAAAAAAAATAAAATGTTAAAAGCAGCAAATTGGGAGAATTGAAATACAAATGCTTTATAAACATATGAAAATGCCCCATTTTACTAGTAATCACAGAATCTAAATGGAAATACTTATACATTTTTTTTGTTAGTCTGGGAAAACACTTTAATGATTAGTAGCATCCATTGTTTCAGTGTGGTTTAGGGAGGGGTATGAAGGAATTTGCACTACTGTGGAAGGAGTACAAATGACTCTTATGAAGGAACTTTTTAGCAGCTATTAAAATGATAGATAAATCCTTTGACCAATCAGGTCTCCTATCTCTCCTATAGAATACTCCCAGATGGGCACAGAAGTATATTTACAACTATGATCAATATAGCATTGTTCATGATGGTGAAACAATGAAGGAAACTATCTATTAATAGGAGATTAAGTAAATAACCATGATAAGTTCATGTAGCAAAAATGTATGTACTCACAAGAAAGACAGAGGCCTCTCTATATTAGATCTCTATGCAAACAGCTCAATGAAATTTCAAGCAGTACTAATAGATATTAATGATCCATAGTACTTTGCTGATGAGCACAGTTACTATGGAAATTTAAGTAAACCTAAACTCCTCCAGGGAATTGTTGTTGTGAGGTGCCATCAAATCTGGTCCAACCCACAGTGACCCTGATAGGGTTTTCAATGGCTGATTGTTTTGAGATTGCTTCAGGAGTAGATTTCTATATCCTTCTCCTGTTTTTGCAGTGGTGGGGATCAAATCCAGGTTTCAGAGTGCAGAGTGGTGCTCTACCAACTGAGCTAAACCCCAGCCCCTCCTTTGGGAAATACATTAGTTATAAACAGGCTTGATTGAAGAAGGGGGTAGATGAGAATTAAATTCTAGGTGAGAAAAGACTACTAGGACATTTTAGGAAGGTTGTTGTTAGGTGCCATTGAGTTCGGTCTGACTCACAGTGACCCTACGTCCAGTGGAACAAAACACTCCCTGATTCTCTGCCAAGCACACAATATTATTTATGTTTAAGCCCATTGCGGACACTGTGTCAATCCATCTGCTGGAGGGTTTTCCTTTTTTTCGTTGACCTACCACTCTCCCAAACATGATGTCCTTCTCCAGGGATTTGTCCTTCCTGACAACATGTCCAAAATACATCAGGTACAATCTAGCCATCCTCACTTCCAAGGACCACTATGGTTGCACTTCTAGGACAGATCTGTTGTTTTGGCAGTCCACAGTGTATTCAATATTCATCTCTAGCATCAAAATTCGAAAGTTTGATTTCTTTACCTGTCTCCCTTGTTCAGCTTTCACAACCATATGATGTAACTGAAAATACCATGGTGTGAGTCAGGCACACCATTGTCTTCAATGTAACATCTTTATTTTCCAATACTTTAAAGAGATCTTTTGCCACAGCTTTTCCCAAAGCAATGTGTCTATTGATTTCTTGAGTGCTGTTTCCACGGGTGTTGAATGTAGAACCAAGTAAATCAAAATCATGGACAACATCGATCTTTTCTCCATTTATTGTGAAGTTGCATGCTGACCCAGTTGTAAGGATTTTTGTTTTGTTGATGTTGAGTCACAGTCCATACTGAAGGCTATGTTCTTTGATCTTCATCAATAAATGTTTTAAATCTTCTTCACTTTCGGCAAGCAGAGTTGTGTCATCTGCATGATGCAGGTTGTTAATGAGTCTTCCTCCAATCCTGATGCCATGTTTTTCTTCATAAAGTCTAGCTTCTCAGATTATTTTCCCAGCATATAAATTGAAGAGATATGGTGAAAGTATACAGCCCTGATGCACACCTTTCTCAACTTTAAATCAGGCAGTGTTTCCTTATTCTGTTCAGACAACTACCTCCTGGTTCATGTATAAATTCCCCATGAGTACAATTCGTTGCTCTGGTATTCCCACTCTTCAAACTGTTTTCTATAATTTGTTATGATCCACATAATCAAATACCTTTGCATAGTCATTAAAACATAGATAAACATCTTTCTAATATTCTCTGCTTTAGGCTAATATCCATCTGACATCAGCAGTGATATCCCTGGTTCCCCACTTGAATCCAGCTTGATTTTCTGGCAGTTCTCTCTCTATATACTGCTGCAGTCACTTTTGAATGATTTTTGGTAAAATTTTGTTGTGTGTGATGGTTAATGATATTGTTTGATAGTTTCCACATTCTGTTGGACCCCCTTTTTTGGGAGTAGGCACAAATATGGATCTCTTCCAGTCAGTTGACCAGGTAGCTGATTTTCAAATCTGTTAGTATAAACATGTTAGCACCTTCAGTGTTGTATCTGTTTATTGAAACATTTCTATTGGTATTCCATCAACTCCTGGAGGCTTGTGTTTTGCCAATTCCTTCAAGGCAGCTTCCACTTCATCCTTCAATACCATTAGTTCCTCATTATATGCAACCTCTTGAAATGATTGGTCATCCATCAATTCTCTTTTGTATGATGGTTTGTGTATTCCTTGCATCTCCTTTTGATGTTTCCTGCATTATTGAATATTTTCCCTGTAGAATCTTTCACAATTGCCACTTGAAGCTTGAATTTTTTCTTCAATTCCTTAAGCTTGAGAATCATAGCATTTTCTTCCCTTTTGATTTTCTGTCTCCAGCTCTGCACATATCATTTTAATACGTGATTTTGTCTTCTCAAGCTGCCTTTTGAAATCTTCTGTATAGTTCCTTAACTTCATCATGTCTTCCTTTTACTTTTGCTGTTTAATGCTCAGGGTGAGTTTCGGAGTCTTTTTTGACATACAACTTGGTCTTTTATTGTTTTTCTGTTTTTTAAATAGCCTTTTGCTTTCTACGTAAATGATACTTTTGATGTCATGCCGCAACTTGTCTGATCTTCTATCATTTGTGTCTAATGCATTAAACCTGTTTTTGAGGTGGTCTCTAAACTTGGGTGGGATAGACTCAAGGTCAAACCTTGGCT
Source organism: Pedetes capensis (assembly GCA_007922755.1). Taxonomy (NCBI): domain Eukaryota; kingdom Metazoa; phylum Chordata; class Mammalia; order Rodentia; family Pedetidae; genus Pedetes; species Pedetes capensis. The sequence continues at coordinate 99,763 of VMDO01001525.1, read as the reverse complement.
CTCATACACTTGTTCTAATTTTCTTCAGTTTCAGTTCGAACTTGCATATGAGAAGTTGATGGTCTGATCTGCAATCAACACCTGGTCTTATTCTGACATTTGATATGGAGATTTACCATCATTTCTTTCCATAAAATGTAGTCATTTGTTGTTCTTGTATGTTCCATCTGGTGAAGTCCATGTATATAGTCACCATTTATGTTGGTGAAAAAATGTATTTGCTATGAAAAGGTCATTGGTTTGTCAAAATTCTATCATGAGATCTCCAGTATAATTTCTGTCACCAAGACCATATTTTCCAATGACTGAGCCTTCTTCTTTATTTCCAACTTTTGCATTCCAGTCACAAGTAGTTATCAATATTTCCTGATTGCATGTTTGATCTATTTCAAATTGCAGATGCTGGTAGAAAGCTTCCCTTTCTTCATTTGTGCCCTTAGTGTTGGGTGCATAAACTTGAATAATAGTCATATTAACTGGCCTTCCTTATAGGTGTATGGACATTATTCTATCACTGACAACATTGTATTTCAGAACAGATCTTGATATGTCTTTTTTGATGATGAATGCAATCCCATTCCTGTTTAGTTTGTCATCCCAGCATAGTAGACCATATGATTATCTCATTTAAAATGGCCAATCTGGTCCATTTTAGCTCAATGATGCCTAGAATATCAATGTTTATGTGCTCCAAGTCTCTTTTAATGATTTCTAATTTTCCTAGATTCCTACTACATACAATCCAGTTTCCAATTATTAATGGATGTTTACAATTGTTTCTCCTCATTTTGAGTCATGCCACATCAGCAATGGATGGTCCTGGGGCTTTACTCCATTTCCATCATTAAGGTAGACTCTACTTTAAGGAGGTACCTCTTCTCCTATAGTCTTTTGAGTGCCTTCCAACATGGGGGTGGTGCTGATTTTCTGGCACTGTATCTGACAGTGTTTCTTTGCTATTCATAGGGTTGCCAATGGCTAGTTGTTTCAGGAGTAGGTCACCAGGTCCTACATCCTAGTCTGTCTTAGTCTTGAAGCTCAACTGAAACCTGTCCACCATGGTAGCCTTGCTGGTATCTGAGATATTGGTGGCATAGCTTTCAGCCTCATAGTAACATGGGAGCCTCCACAGTATGGCAAACTGACAGATGTGTAGGGGTAAAATAAGGCATTTGTTAGTATATGAAAGAAGAGAAGAAAAGGAAAACAAATTGCTTATTGAGGATGATCACCTAGGCTTGGAGATATTTGTAGAGACATGTCTTAATGAAAGGAAGCCACTTGGAAAATGTTACTGACGTGCCACTCTCTTTCCTTTAAGAGTATCAAAAGACTTATATAGACTATTGGTAAACCTGTGATTCAACTAGAAGGAAGAAATTCTTGATTGCAAACATCTTCATATTAGGGGAGAAATTATGCAGAGTTCTATAATTTCTGCCATCCTAATATAATTTTCTTACAGCCATGCCACCCTGGTGTCTAATCCCATCTGATCTTGGAAACTAAGCAGGGTTGGGTCTGGTTAGTACTTGGATGGGAGACTGCCTGGGAATACTGGGTGCTGTAGGTTTGAGAGAAGGACTTGGCAGCCCACTCCTGAAACAATCAGCAATTGAGAACCCTATGCATAGTAGAGAAGCACTGACAATAGTGCCAGGCATGGGACAGTGTTGGGTAGTGTTTCATTCTGTTGAATATAGAGTCACTATGAGTTGGATCTGACTTGATGCCACCTAGTAGTTACAATATAATTTGCAATTAGATGGTGAATTACCTCTCCCTTACATAGGCTGAGATCAGATTTTGGGCATCTCTAAATACAGTGTGACCAAGTTCTACCTTTTTACTTGCTGGCAATAAGAGAGTGGTGAATTACATCCTTCATCCTGACTCCTCTGTGTAGGTCTGGGAAGGGAACAGAATGGGAAGTTTTGGTAGTAATATGAGCAAATTTGTATCACTTGCCAATTGTTGTCCTTGAATGCAGTATGAAAAGGGCAATGGCAGTACATCTTCTCTGCTGTGTGTTGCCCCTCTTCATTCATCCCTCCCTTTTCAGCCCTTCTTTTTCTCTGGGAGGTTGACTTTAGACTACATCATTGAAATCAAGAACACCTTGGGAAATATCAATAGTGGTACAGGATAGGGAGGAGAAAGACCTGGAACCCATTCCTAAAAGTCAATTGAAAACCCTATGAGCAACAGAGAAGCACTGACAATAGTGTTTCGCCTGTTGTACATAGGGTTGCTATGAGTCGGATACTGACTCAACAGCACCTAAAAACAACAACAACTGGATAGAGAAGGCCAGGTTGAAGGCGGAAAACTGTTCATTACCATGCAATTTTATCAAAAGGCCAGTTTTGAATATTATTATTATTTCACTGACACATTTAGATACCTCAGAAGGGAAACCTGTAGTTCTGGGTGGCAGAAGTTGCCAATTGCTGTCCAAATTGTGTTCCCTGCTTCTTCCTAAACCGGGCACTTTGCTACCTGGAAGAAAACTACATTTTCTTACTTCTTTTGACTAAACTGTGGTAGTGTGACTAAGTTTCAACAATGAAATATCATTTCGAAGTCAGTCTGTTGTGACTTCCGAAGTATCTTTCAAGGAAGGGAGCACATTCTTTATTCCTTTCTTTTCTCGTTGTTTGTAATTCAGATGTGATGGCTAGAGTTTATAGAACTATCTTAAACTTTAAGTGTCAACCTAGGAAGAAAGAAGGCCACAAACTGGGTACCTGGGCCCTAAACCATGGATTTACCATTTTAGCCTCAACTGCCTGCCTTGAGTTTTTATCATGTGTTTATATCACTGCTGTAGTATTGCTGTTGTTGCCCTTCCTCCTCCTCCTCTTCTCCTTCACCTCCCCGTCCTCCTTCTCTTCCTCTTCCTCCTCCTGCTCAGTTCTTCTCTTCCTCCTCTTCTCCTCCTCCTCCTGTTCTCTGCCTCCTCCACCTCCTTCTTTTTTTAATAATTCAGCCCAACTTAGTCTCAGCTGATGCATCTGGTCTTTGAATTTTGGATACAGAAGATAAGAGTCTAATGATGTTTTCATTTTTCTTGGATCCTAAGCACTTGGAGAGATGAAATTTATATTCATTTCTGAATTCCTGGACTTTTTTTTTTTTGCCAGTGATCCTTACAACTTCCAAAATATTCTCTTTCTTTCTGTCTCTCTTCCCCCTCCTTCTTTTTCATCTCTTCTTTTTTCCAGACTCTGAAGTTTATGGCTAAGTATTCAAAAATCTGATCCTTGTTGGCATTTGGATTACAAATGTTATTTGAAAGAGTCTTTAATGTGTTTCCAGAGCCACTGCCTAATTGTGGAAACGAAGTGTCAAAAAATAATAGCATCCTGCTGTAAGCAAGAGTCCAATAAATTATTCAGAATTTTTAAAGGATGCTTTATCATCAGTTGTTTATAACTTTAAGGCCAGAAAAGACCAAGACAGAACACAAAAGAGCCCTTCAAGTTGCCCTCTTGATGATGGTGAAATGTTACTGCAAGCTTTGCTTTTGCTACTTCGGCTGTCTGTTCTCCCTGAGATTTAATAGAGATGGGAATTTAATTATTAACAGAAGCCCACCCACATAGTTAAATGCAGTTCAATAATAACTGTGGGGAGTGAGCTGCTGCAACATAGAATGTTGAACAACTGGCCTTTTTAAGGCTAGAGAAGGTCTAATATAACATAAATTCCTCAGCTATAACATTACCACTTTCTATGGAAAATAGTGAGAAGTATGTAATGCTGCCACACAAAAGACCCACAGATGACTGGATCAAGCTAATCATAATGCATAACCACATGATTTGAATACCAAATGAAGTAAAAAAACCCCTCAAACAAACAAACAAAAATCCCCCAAAACTCCACTTAAACAATGGTGTCGTAGATATTTTGGAGATTAAACTACTGAGTTTTTCTTCTTTTTGCCAGTTCAAGGGAAATGTTTGTGTGCTACAGCTTGAAAAATAATTACTTATAAACCATTAAAGCATTGTCTCTATTTCTAAATCTATAAAATATCTGAATTGACAATTGGATATTGTTATAAATAAGCACTCTCTTTTTGTGAGCTGGAAGGAAAATGGTTGGAGATGTTTCCACATTGGTTATTTTTGATGTGGGGTACATAGGGAGAAAAGAGAGGATATTGAGAAAATCAGGAAGCCTGAAGACTCCAAATAATATCTGGTTGGTCAGCGGAGAATCTTCCCTGCTCCCTTATCAATCTATTGTGATCATTTTTATATCTTCTCAGCCAGATGGTACTGGTCCTTCCGCTCATCGTACATTGCCATCCCTTTTTCATCCATGCTTATTAAATACCCTCTTATGTGCCCCAACCAGGAGACTGTAGAGTATAGTGATTGAGAGATGGCTGCTAGAATTAGACTCCCCAGGTTCAAATCCTGGGTCCTACTTCTTAGAAAGTAATCTTGGGCAAGGTATTTCTCTTCCTCTGTTTTCCTACCCGTGAAATGGAGACAGTTCAATACATGAGTCCTTGTGAGGACTAATGAAGTACTATTTGTAAAGGGCTTAGGACAGTGTATGCCTTACAGTAAATGCTTGTAAAATGTTTAAGAAAACAATTCTTATGAATTTCAGAATTATAAATTGGCTACTCAGACAAGTGAATGGAATATTATCATATCTCCAATGCAGGCAAAATGATGTGTGAGGGGTGGGATTTGGGGGAGTCAGGAATTGTGAGGGATGAAATGACTGGGAAGTCCTGGTTTATGCACATGTTCTTATCAGTTTTTCAGTTGTGGCATCACTAGCAGTGAGGTTCTTACCAAAGTTCCTGGACTTCACTGTCACCTGTTACAGGAGGTGGGAGGGGTCAGATCTGTGTCTGCTACACAGTGAGCCAACCTGACCAGATGGGGTCAGAGCTAGAGTGTTAAAGACACAGTGAGAGACAGCTTCCAAAGATCTGGTCTCACTGAAGAGAGCTGGTAAACAAGGCTAGGACACAGGGCAGCCCGCAATAGTGGAGTGGCCTCTGAGCTGCTGGCTGGCCTGTGGCAAAGCCTGAGTAGGTGGTGGGCAAATGCCACCTGACTCGTGATAAGCACTAGAGGAAGCCCCTGATGGATGATTGGTATGAAGGATCCATTCTCAAGCAGCAGTCACATGTTACACATCTTATATTCTGAAGGCAATAAGAACATAAGCTCTCTGCTCTTGATTCTCTGACCAATTTCTTCATCTGTAGAGATTTTAATAATAATTTCTACTTCATGGATTGGTAAGGATGAAAAAGTAAGTATAAAAGTATTGTGTAATTAGTATATTTTACCAATACTAGTACAATCATGTAGATGATATATGACATTTTATGGTTTGTTTATAATGCAGGAATGATGTGTGCTATAAAATAGAAATATTCATGAAAAGGTGTGCAAATATTGTCTTATGTCCTCCCAGGCTCTAGGAGAAGACCATTATGTATTAAATTTAGTAATTTCATTTTACTCCTTTGTCTTAACACAATGTCTTTTGTTAAACATGGAAAAATAGAATATCTTGCTCTTTGAAGCTATTGTATAAGAATCATTTTATAAGAAAACTTAATATTGCCTCATTAGCAGTGTTTAGTCTAATTTTTAAGACATAAATTTTGCTTAAAGAGAGATGCTGGCATATGGTGCTGTGCATGGATTTACATACCACCTGCTCACTCCCACTCACAACTTCCCCCTCTTCCCTCCTTCCACCCGGAACTCCAGCTCTCTCTGTGGTGACAGTGTAAGTAGCTGGCTTACTAAGGTTTGGGGAGATGTCTCATCTTTAAAGTCATGGAGATATTTTGCTTAAATGGTTCCCTGCATTTTCTGGGAATGTTGCTATTTTTTAAAAGTACCATATTTACATTATTTATTACAGGACTTCTCTAATCAGTTATCTAATTACTCAGTATTAATAAAACTGAGGTGGATTCAAATTCATAGAAAATTAATGGTTCAAGAGCCTGAGGCAGGAAGATCATGAGTTTGAGGCCAGGCTGGGCTACATAATGAGAACTTGTTAAAAAAAAAAAAAAAAGAAAAGTAAAGAAAAGAAAGAAGCAAAGGAAGGAAGAGAGAGTGAACAGCTCAGTGGTAGAGTGCTTGCCAAATATACATGAGGCCCGGAGTTCAGCACCCTCAGTACCACAAAATAAGAAAAAGAAGGAAAGAAAAAGGAAGGAAGAAAGAAAGAAAGAAAAAAGGAAGGAAGAAAGAAAATTACTGGTAAATTATTTTGAGTAACCATTTACTATGTGTCGTCATCATTACTTTCAAATGTTTTCTTTAACGAAACAAAAGAAGACCCAGAAATTCTTATGATATTGAAGAGGAACATCTGCTATGTCTTGAGTTTCTTTTAACAATATGAAAGCAGAGTGGAACTTTCATCTATGAAAGATAAAGATTAGTGTCCAGAAAGGACTGCAAGGGTTTATAACTATTTGGCAAAAAGATATATAACATCTAAACCAGAAAGAAAGAATAGAACAAATCAATCGAATATTCTTTTTGCTACATGGACTAAAGCTTGTCTGGAGTTTTTAATGGGATGATTAAAAATAACTAATTTTAATTGACACATAAAAATAATATGTATTTATGGTGTACAACATGATATTTTGAAATAAGTCTACATTGAGGAACAGTTAAAGCAAGCTAATTAACATATGCATTACCTCACATACTTATCAGTTATTTGTAGTAAGGACACTTGAACACAACTTTCTTAGCAATTTTCAGGTATACAATACGTTGTTATTAACTGCAGTCAACATGGTGTAAAATTGATCTCCTGAAATTATTCTTCCATTTAACTGAAATTTTCTGTCCTTTTGCCAACATCTCCCCAGTCCTCCCTGAGTCTCCCTATCCTTGGTAGCCACCATTCAGCTCTCAGCTTCTCTAGGTTCAACTACAAAGAAGATGCAAGTGAACTTCAAAGCACCAGTGATAACCTGAGTCCTATTCTCATTTTGGCAAGAAGATTGCCAAATGTAGAAATGTACAGGGCCACTGAAGTAGTAAACAATGTTTTTGAGAAGATATGGAAAAGGTGAGCAGAAGACACCTTTGGTGAACTTTACATTTGTCTCATACTGGGCCTGGTCCAATTTCTCTGTGCTAGAGAAGACAGAAGCTGGGCTGGAGATTTTTATGTCTCGGTTACCAGAATTGTGTTGTTTGATCTCCTTCAACCTATGCAGAGCAAATCACCCTTTCAGAGGCTGGATCTACAACTTGTGCCCAGGGACAGGTTGGCACAGCTATAAATTGCCTCTAATTGTTTAGATGCCACCCACTCACCTCTTCTTCTGCTCCAATCTTTTCCAGAATGCTTTTTAACCAGTCAATGACAAGTACCCCCTGGAGCTTCTGACTCTTGCCCTTAAATGTTGTTAAGTTTAAATTACTATTTGGAACTAAACAGAAGAATATTGATTTTTAAGTTGTGTTGACTTTTGTATCATTTATGCTCATTTATTTGCTTTCCTTGTATGGAAAAAAATTAAAAGACTTAAAATTATGCTTTGTACATTTAGAAAACAAGTGTTTTTCAAATGTAGTGACCTCTGATTAGCTCTGGTAATCATCCTAAAGTTTTGTATCATTATTCCCTGAATTTTGCCATGAGTTTGCCCTGTAGGAATTTGGAAAGATGTACTATGAACTTTAGTTTTAAATCAATCCAGCACCGGAGTCTTAACAATTCTTCAATTAGGGATAGAACAAATGTCTCAAATTAGGAATAAAAATAGACTTAAATATTTTCTTTGCTTTTGTATGGAAAGAATTATGAAGCTTTATTTGGCTTTGAAAGTCTCATAGTGAGTACCTATCATACTATGAATAGGGCAAAAAGCAAGTATAATTATCAAACCTCACTGACACACATACATTTTGGGAGAAAGGCAAGTATGAATTAGAAGAAAAGATTGAATCATTGTAGCTTATAAATAAAATAATTTCATGTTTAATATCTAAGGTGAATGGAATCAAGTTTATATTTAATAATAGCAATGCTGATTATTCTGATAAATTAAAGTTATAATGGCTAACACTAACATAGTGTTTATTATGTTCCAATCACAGTTCTGAGAGCTTTATATGTATTATGTCATTTGATCCTCACAGAATCTCTGTACTGTAGGTACCATTGTTTTCCACATAGTATAGATTAGGAAAATGTTGTGTCAATAGGTGAAATAACTCACCCAAGATGCTAACTAATTTGTACAGTAAAGGATGATATTTGCCAGCCTTATTGTCAACAAATTAATACTTATTTTAAACGTGCATTAGAAATGTCTCACTTTGGCTATTGGTGAAATGAAATAAACAGGCATTTTCAAGCCCAAATTTAGCTTGATATATAAACAGCTCTGTGAGTAAAACTTTCTCAGGACATGAAGCATTCCAGAGAAGTACATATTTCTCAGCAGATACATGTGGAAAACATTATTCTTTCTAACCCCTGCCCAAAGAAAACCTATATGCTGAAATTTAGAGCAATTGATACATGGGCACTTACCTTTCTATGTCCCATGTATTTCAAGTATAAAGGCATAAAACTGTACAAATTATTTTTGTAATACTGCAAGAGGCATCAGGTGCAAAAACTCATTTGACAACATGAGCAATGTACAATGATATGCATGCATGGAAACGGCATAATGAAACTCAGTAAGTTGTACCCTAACCAAAAGTTACCAATACAATCAATTGGCAAATTTTAAACAATGGTTTACTTCTTAATGTTCTTAAAAATATTAAAGCAAACATGCTTTTACTACTGAAAAATACTTTATTTATACCGCTTCTTCCTTTTGTTCCTCTATTTGCTTACAGAAATCTTAGTCTTCAGGTTCACAAAATTGTTCAGTTAGGGAGACTGCATTTGACTCTTTTCTAGAAGAAACACTGAAGTATACAAAGTATCAATATGTCACAACATATTCAGTTTCTATGATTAGCCACAATATAATAAAATAAATTTGAGTTATAGGGTCATAGGTGCCTTGATGCATAATCCAAGATCATGCCAAGTCCATTTACATATGGTTCAAGCTGATGCATGGAAAACTTAATATACTATGAATCTATCTTCAATTATTTGTAGTTTTTTATTTGAGCACACTCAGAAAAATTTGATTTGAATGAGATAAATACTGCTGAACTGTAAATAATGGTGTGAACCCCCTGCACTCGTAATAGCTAATTTTATAATATTTTATATTTGTGAACTGAAGCATATGTAAGAGTTGGTACAAGTTGGGCATTTACATTGGCCTTGAGCAGTAAAACAGCCCATGTCATCAAATGTTTGTGAGGATCACCATTATCTTCTAAGTATTTGCTATAGAGCAGAAATCATCTTTGTATTAATTAACTGAAGTAACCACCACCCTATAATTTAATTCATGGGATAGGACCTAATATCATCACCACTTGGTAAATGAGGCAGCTGATGCTTAGAGTTTAGATAATTTTGTGAGTGATGAAGTCTGAACACAGATAGGTTCTGGGATCCAGAGCTTATGACTATGATGGTTAAGATTATGAAGATCAAGTGGAACATGAATTAAAGCCTTTGAAAAACATATAGTAGAGTCTCCATAAGTGTCAGTTAGACATAACTACTATAGAACGTATTAGTGACAACAGTGTGTGATAACAGTGAACACTTTGAATTTTCTTAAAACAAATTTGTCCAGACTTTCACATTATTTTTTTGGCATACTAGGGGGTTAAACCCAAGGTCTAGTGCATACTAAACAGGTGCTCTACCATTGAGCTGCACCCCTATATCTTTTCTGTTTTCTATTTTGAGACAGGGTCTTGCTAAGTTGTTTGGGCTGCTTCTGGCCTAGAACATGCAATCTTTCTGCCTCAGCCTCCTGTGTCATTGGGGTTATAGGCGTATACCATGAAGTCTGGTACCCTGCCAGACTTTCACATTTTAATGATAACAAAGACAGTTATTACCGTCACATAGTAAGCAAAAGATGCACTGCTTATCTTTGGTTCCCTAGGAGACAGGCCTTGAAATAGAGTTGTGGGCAAAAGATTTATTGGTGAGGGATCTCTGGAGTTATACCCACTCAGAGTTAGGAAGATGACTGGGCAGAGGGGGATGCTGATTCACAAAGGGTGCTGAAATCTTATACAGTTTGAATGGGAGCAGGGATGGTGTTTCAGAGTTGTGCCAAATTCAGGCCAGGGGACCAGGATTTAGTGTTGCCACATTAGCTAGTCATTGGTCATGGGTTGCTTCTCCCCCTGAGAAGTAAGGAACCATTGGTGAGACAGTTCCCAGTAGCTGGAGGGAATTCCTAGTGAGGGATGCACTGTGAGCCATTGGTAGCTAAAACTCCTGGCATCTGGGAGGTGAATGCTTTTGCCCTGAAGATTGGACCTGAATGGAGCATGATAGCATCCACAAAAAAGGGAAAAATCATACATAGATAATTGACAGAAAGTAAAAATACAAATGGCAGAGAAAAGTATGAACAACCTAATACTTATTAACAAACAACTATCAATTATAATAACCATTTTCTCATATTAAATTGGTGTAGATTAAAAAATACTCAGTTAATAATTAATAAGGATGCCCCAAGGTAGGAATGCCTGCAGCTGTAGCCCTGTGGCATCTGATCCCGTCAGATCTCGGAAGCTAAGCAGGGTCAGGTCTGGTTAGTACTTGGATGGGAGACCTCCTAGGAACACCAGGTGCTGTAGGCTTGGGAGAAGGACCCAGCAACCCACTCCGAAAAATCAATCCGCCATTGAGAACCCTGTGAACAGCACCTGTTCTACGTAGGGTCGCTATGAGTCGGATACTGACTCCGCTGCTCCCAACAACAATAACAAGGTAGGAATATTATTTCATTAAATAATTTATTTGGAAATAATTTCAAACTTATGAAAGTTGCAAGTACCATACAAAGAGCCCTTATATCCCTTCACCCAGATTCTCCATGTGCTAACATTTTACTGTATTTGTGTAATACACACTTTCTCTGTATACAACTAAATTTATATTTTTCTGTAGTATCCATATCTACATCATAGGTTTCCCCTTACAAATAGAATTTTCATCTAATAAGCTAAGACCTCATGAACAGAGACTTGGAATTCAGACCCAAATCCCAGTCATTTACTTTTTATGTGTCTTTGTGCAAGACAGTTTTTTCTTGGTCTGTTTCTACAGTTATAAAGTAAGGATAATGATCATTTCTGTATTATTTTGATTTCTTTTGGTGTTTAAATAAGATCCTCCACATAAGGCTCAGCACTTGGCAAAGTCTCAGTAAATATTAGCTACTGTCATTGTTGCCATCTTCATTATCTGCTCCCTGCGGGTCAGGGTTCTAATGCAATGCTGTGAACCTTCAGAGGTTAGCATAGCATTTTGCATGTGATGGGCCTTCAGGAAATGTTTATGGATTGATTTGCTTCTTTGCTCAACATATTAGGAGGTTCAGGCCCATGGTGATGTTGGTAGGCTGAACCCTGGAGGCAACACTTAGATGTTAGTAGGAGAGCTGTAGGGAATAAAAATGATACTCAGAAAACTGGAAACTTTGTTAATGATGCTGCTCCAGCACTGGCTGGCCAAAGAAAAGCGTATTATTCAACAAATTCTTTCTTCTCCCTTGCTCTTTGAACCTCCTCATGAATGTTTGGGTTCTGTGTATTGTCTGCTGTACAATGTTTGGATCAATAATAAAACTGGTAAAACTAAGAAATTTTGTCACATGTACTCCCTGTTGTCCCTTAAAGGAAGTATTATAGCTAACGAAATGTTTGCTGCCTCTGCCTAGTCTCCTGCTGTTGGCTGTTGTCCTCTATATTCTGTGGCTTTGGGGACACCAAAAATGTGACCATGGTAACACTTGCACATCATAGGCAAGAGTCCAACAAGGCAAGGGCAAAATGCTGGCGGAAGTGAAGTGATGTATGTAGGAGCGAAGGGCTCATGTTCAGAGGATATGGTATATGAGATGGACCAGGAGACTGGATATGCTTTACACTGGATTTTGTTCATTGGCAGATTAAGCTACAGGAGAGTGAGTTAGTGGTGCAGGTTGATGAACCCAGGGAAGAACTACACAAACGAGCACAGCTCCTAGGGCCTCTGGAGACTGAGCCTGCCAGGAGTCTTCCGTTCATGTCTGCTTCTCTCTGAACCTCGGCCACTTACTCCCAGCTTGTATTGTAGACTAGGGAGGAGGAATAGAATTGCTGGCAACCTGGATCATGTCCTTATAGCCAGCATCAAAAAAGACACATGTTGTTTTCTTCCAACAGTTTTCCGAAAAATCCTTGGGGAAGCACCCTGGTCCGGCCAGAATCAGGTACCTGCCCCTGAAACGAAGCCCTGTGGTCTGAATTGGGGCTGCTGTGGTTAGCTCAGTTCACTTGCATTTGACAGGACAGAGTCTGTTTTCAGATGCAGGGGAGAAGCAGGAAGCTAGCGTAATTTGGGGAATGTTGCCCATTTCTGCACAGAAAACTGGGGACTCTATCATCTCCTTTGTGTTACTTCTGTTCTTCCTGCTGCAACTTGGCTCAATAGTTTCATATGATGCAACCTTAGAGGCCTCCTCCTAGGTGCCAACCCCTTTTTCCCTCAGACAGGTATAGGCTGGGTAACTTTGTCCCAGACTTTAAACCAGACACCAACCCACTCCCCTGGAGATGGCTGTAAATGAGCTTGGTCTTCTTAGCACCCGGTCACGGCAAATGTCTGTCTTTTGCTATGGTTTGAATCTAAAATGTCTCTCAAGGGTCATGTGTTTGAACGTTTGGTCTCCAGGTGTGGTACTGTTTGGGGAGGCTATGGAACTTTGAGATGTGGGGTCCTAGCTTCACGGAAGTGGGTCCCTAGGGGTGTGCCCTTGGAGTTCACCTCAGATCCCTGGTTCTGTCACTCTCTGTTTCTGATCTGCCGTGATATGAGTGCATGTGCCACTGGCCCCGCAGCCTGCCCTGCCACCATCCTTGTACTGCCACCATGCCTCCCCTCCTCAGTGGACTGTGATCCTTGGAACATGAGCCCCTAATAAATCATTCTTCCCACGAGTTTATTTTGGTCAGTTTTTCTGTCACAGTGTTGCACCTCCTGACTAACAATCCCTCTTATTCTGTTTTGTGCTTATTTTAATCCTCACTTCCATTCCAGGACTTTCTACCTTCTGAATCCTTTGCCTTTTCCCCAAAAGTCTCATTCCACTGAGAATCTAGAAGGCTTTCTATACAAAGAGTTACCTACAACCCCTTGCACAGGTACACAGGCACACCCATCCTGAAGTTCAAAGTGATAGCTGTATCTCTGCATTCATATCCCACACCTTTATTAGAAAGAATTCTTGTCACTGACTGTTCCTAAATGTGCTTGCATTGTGCCAGTTCTAGCATGAGGGTAACACATAACCATAAAGTCAGAGAGTGCTAGTTAGGAGATTTTTAGATGGGCCCAATATTATACTTACACACACACACACACACACACACACACACACACACATTGTGATAAAAAGTATGGTGAATGTTTAAATTTTAAGAATTATTATAGTTAAAGGCACATTGCCATTAATTCCCCTCAAAATACTCCTCCTGCCTTTGAACACACTTATCCCGTCATTCTTACCACTTTCTGAAGCAGTTCTGGAAGTCCTCTTTCAGGAGCGTCTTAGTTTTATCCTCCATCATGACGGCACTCAGTGTTACACATCACCTCTGGTACAGCAATTTCTGTCAAATAAAATAAAATAAAAATAAAACATTAAAAAATTAAAATTAAAAAAGATAAAGTTAAAAAAGTAAAAACATTAATAAAACAAATAAAAACACTACAGTATGGTCCTCTTCCATCTTATTCACCAGATATGGCACTGTGTGACTTCTAGTTCTTTCCTAACGTCAAAGTGACCATGAAAAGTAAACATTTTGAATCTATTCAGGACATCAAGTTAACCATGGCAACGCGACTAAAAGCACTCAGGAAAGAGGACTTCCAGAACTGCTTCAGAAAGTGGCAAGAGTGATGGAATAACAGTGTTCCAAGCCAGGGGGAGTATTTTGAAGAGGATGAATGGCAGTGTGTCTTTTAGTGCAATAATTTTTAAAAATTTAAACACTCTTTTGATCACACCTCATGTGTGCATGTATAGTGTGTGTGTGTGTGCGCGCGCGCGTGTGTGTGTGTGTGTGTGTGTGTGTGTGTGTATACTTTTTTCTGGCAAGGAAGCCAGACTATATTCTCTTCTGGCTTCCTTGCAGCTAAAAGACATTTAATAGGTGATTTTTTTGTGTCACTAATCTGTAAGAGGAGTTATTAGAGATGAAAAAAGGAAAAGACAGCCTCTACTATTGACATACTCTGAGTCTAGTTCAGGAGGTGGTTAACAAACAAGGCTATCCTGGCAGTATGGTGGTGATTATCATTGTTTGGTGCCATTGAGTTAGGTCTGATTCATAGCGATCTTATGTACAACAGAAGGAAACTCTACCCAACACTGCTATGATACATGCTATCTCTGTCATCTTTAAGTTCATTGTTGTAGTCACTGTATCAGTCCATCTGGGTGAGGGTCTGCCTTTCTTGTTGACTCACCACTCTTCCAAACATGATGTCCTCTAGGGATTGTTTTTTTCTGACAACATGTGCAAAATATGTCAGACGCAGTCTAGCCATCCTTACTTCCAAGGAGCACTCTGGTTGCACTTCTAAGACAGATCTATTGGTTCTTTTGGCAGTCCATTGTATATTCTGTAGACATCACCAGCACCATAATTCAAAGACATTAATTATTCTCCTGTCTCCCTTGTTCAATGTCCAGCTTTCACAACCATATTATGCGATTGAAAATACGATGGCATGAGTTAGGTGCACCTTTGTGTTCAATGTGACATCTTTACTTTTCAATACCTTAAACTGATCTTTTGCCACAGCATTTCCCAAAGCAATATATCTTTTGATTTCTAAACTGCTGCTTCCATGGGTGTTAATTGTACAACCACGTAAAGCAAAATTGTGGACAACTTCAATCTTTTCTCCATTTATTGTGAAGTTTCATACTGACCCAGTTGTAAGGATTTTTGTTTTGTTGATGTTGAGGTACAATCCATTCTGAAGGCTGTGTTCTTTTATCTTCAGCGGTAAATGTTTCAAATCCTTTTCACTTTCAGCAAACAGCAGAGTGATATAATGGAAGCATGCTTGGCCCAAAACCCAGAGGTGGATGGATTAAAGCCATCTCTGCTAAGTAATGTGGTGGTTAAGTATTGTAAAAGAAGGAAGCACAAGAATCTCAATATGTGGCAGGTCTTGAGCTAACGTGGGATATCAGCATCCTATTACTGCTGTAATAAATTGCCACAAAATCAGTCACTTAAAACAACACATCTATTCTCTTACAGTTCTAGAGGTTAGAAGTCTAAAATAAAGATGGTGACAGAACTGTATTCCTTCTGATAACTCTAGGGAAGAACCCAATACCTTATCTTTTCTAGTTTCTATAGGCTTCTTGCATTACTTTTTTGCCCATAGCCCCTCTCAGGTAGCTTTTGCAATGTTCTCACCTCTGTTTCCATCAACCATCCATCTCACTTCCAACTCCTCTGCTTCCTTCTCTCACTTCCAAGGACCCTAGTGGTTACATTTAGCCCATTTAGGTAATCTTGGATAATCTCCCAGCTCAAATCCTTAGTTTAATAATATCTTTAAATTCCCTGTTGCCATGTAAGATAACATATTCATTAATTCTGGGGATTTAGAACATACACATCTTTGGGGGTGGCATTATTTCTCCTATTAGAGAGCTTGAAAGTCTCTTTTAACTCAAAAATTCCATGGGTCAATGGGAGCCATGTCAGCATGATTTGTTTCATTTAATTACTAGCTCCAACTCTGTACTCTCATTGTGTTTCATTGTACTCAATGAAGAAACAACTTTGTGGAGCTCCAATCCCTTCTGTATAGCTTGACCTTTGGGCTGCTACAGAAGGAGTCATGTGGGGGGATTAGAATATGTAATGCCGAGAGTTTCAAAATCCAAGCTGTTTTTGTGATAAACACAGCAGTAATTGAAGGACATCTTTTGTCTCCTGTTCAGTCACAACCCAAACTCTGAGCCTGCAAGCTTACTCTTTCCTCTTAGATCATGGCTCATCTGAATCAAACAAGGCTGACCAGTAGGCACAAGAGGACACATTCTTACTACTGTAGCTCCAAGAGTGTGGGAGAGTATAAGGCAAGGGGATGGTGCAAGAAGATGGACTAAGTAGTGGGAAGCTGAGTAAGGATTATTTGCTTCTTTGCCATTTGTGCAAATAAGTGGAGGCAGTTGAGATCCAGATAGGAGCAAAGGGCAGATATTTTGAAACCCATTGATATTCAGCTTTGAAATAAAATCTTTGTTTTAATGCTTTAATTTTCACAGTGACCTATTCCTTTGGCCACTAAAAATTATATGGTTTTCCCTGAGCCCAAGCCAAGGAATGTGGGCCTCATGAGAGGCTGAAGGATGCTGGGTCAGGATTGAATAATTGTCTGGAAATTAGATTCTCCTTTTTGTCTCTTTAAGCTTTTCCCTATTGACTCCTTCTTATTTGTATTTAAGCAGAGTTGTGGATACTGTGAGTTATTTACACAACAGAATTCCCTGCCTTCTTCCTTCCTAACAGAACTTTAGTTTTGTTAGGCATCAATCCCAACCTCTACCAAAACAAGTTCCTCAGGGGATACTACTTCTACCCTCAGCTCTGGAAAAGCAAACTGGATTGGTCCAAGTCTAATCCCAACACAATGGCCAGTGATTGGTGCCACAATGGGAGTGTGGCTGAAACCTGGCCAATGAGACACAAGAAGAGTTTGCAGGGAGCCACAGAGAATATTACATGCTTTTGAGAAAGATGTAGACTGTCATCCTTCCCTCTCTATGGATGTGCACAAAGAAACATAACATATAACACTGGGGACAATTATACAACCATGAGAAACAAACAAAAGACAAGAAAAACATAGAATTACAAGGTCGCTGATAGTGTGTCTGCAAGAGAGGAGAGACACAAAGAAACCAATTCTTGGTCACAGTGCCAGACTGTGCCAACTGTATTATCATGTCAGTATATAATCAATATGAAAGATGCTTATGCAATGTTTTAAGGTATTTTGTCCTAAGTGTTCAAAATCTTGTGTGCATTTTCCCACTTGCACTACATCTCAGTTTGAATTAGTCACATTGCAAATGCTCAGTACCTAATGTGTTTAGTGGCTGTGGTTGATGTTGGGCTAGCACAGGGCAGGACTTTGCTGAAGTGCTTCCCGTAGAGGGAATTTACTCTTTTTTGTTTTTCCTTGAATTCTGATTTTATTTTATTATTTTTACTCTGTCATCACACACCTGGATTCCATGCTCAGTCTTTCAGACATGTGTCCATATGTTTGACATTTGTGAACATGGCTGGAGCTAGTTTTCTTCCCAGAAAACCTCTGAGCTCTCATTTATATCAAAACATTTAATTAATTGCAAGTAGAGGTAGGAGGGCAGGAGGAGCTGCTTATGTATGGAACTGTATTTGCTTAAGGGGAAAGGTGTTTTTTAACTGAAATTTCTATCACCAAGGTGAAATATTTCTTCCCTCATACTAAGCTAAATGAACACACTCAAATTCCTTTTTACCCGACCTGTCTATTAACCTTGACATGTCCCTTGACCTTGCTCAACATACCATCTTCTCAGAATTCTGTCTTCCCTTTCCTTTTGTGACAGTCCCTTCTCTTAGCTCTTCTATTTCTCCAATAGCTTATTCCTTGGGCTCCCCTCTTTTTCTGCTTTTGTTCAATGGGGATGTCACAGTGGTTACATCTTTGACCTTCTTTTCCTTTGTGATTGGTATATTCACTCTAAATAATTGCATCTATCCATGGCTTAACCATTATTTATATATAAACATTTCCCAAACATGTATGTCCAACCCATATTTACCTCCTGAGCTCTAGGCCCACATGTAAGTTGCTGATGGTTTCCTCCTTTTGAATGTCCTTCAGTTGTCTTAGAGTCATAATTACTTGTAAAACTGAACTTATTACCTTCCATTTCACTAAATGATAACACTAACCATTCTGTTGAATGAGTCTGACACTGTTATTCTAAGGTAAATACATGTCTCTCATCTTCCACATGTAATAATCAGCAAGTGCTTCTGATTCAACTTACTAATGCCCCCTTATTGATTCACAAATTCTTTTCATTCTCATTGATGCTACATTGTTTTTTTCTCAACTACTTAGCCTCTGATTAGTTCTTTGCCCTCTTTGTTGCCCCCCATCTATCCATCCTTCTTACTGCATTGAGAAGAAACTTTCTCAAAAATTGCTAGTCCATTCTTTGTTTGCTTAAAATGAAACTCCTTAACAAATTATGCAAGGTCCTTAAGATCTGGCTTTATTTTCCCATCTTCCTACCGACATGGAACTTGTAGTTCCTTTGGTCTTCTGGGTCTTTGCCTTATGCTGTTACTCTGCCTTTGACAGTCTTTTCCCCACTTTCTTTCTGTGGCTTACTCTATTGTGGAAGTTCTCAAATTCTTAGTCAAAGAATTTTAAACTATAGAAACCATTGAGGACCCCAAAGAATTCTTGTTGAAAGACATCTGTGGGGCGTCGCCCTGCCACTGGACTTGCTCTGGCCGTGAGCAGGGACCAGCAGCCAAAGACCCGTCTTCTGGTGAGGAGATGCTGGGCACCCAGGAGCTGCACTGCCCAGAAATAAGGCTTATGCCCACGGCTGCTCTGAGAAGCCTTGAAAAAGGCAGGCTCAGAGGCTTCTGCCCAGGACGGGTCCTTTCTTCTTTTCTTCGCAATGAAGACTCTGAGTGCTCTGCTCCAACAGCTCTTTATTTCTTCTTGTCTGTTCCGGTCAATGGAATGGACCCAGACTGCTCCGTGTATCACCCTTATATACTCTTCTGGGGCTTGCTGGGGACAAGTCAGAGGCAGTTACCTCATACAGGTTTTAGCCAATCAGAGGGGATATTCAAATTTGGTTTTGTAAAAGTAGCCAATCAGGGGTGGTTCCAGAACGGTCCAATCAGGAGCCGTTCTGGTGTTTGGAAACAGCCAATTGGTGTCGAGGGGGCGGAGGCAAGGGAATAGATGCCAGAGCCATCTTGGGGAGCTCCACGACCCTGAGTTCCAGGATGTAGGGCAAAGGTGAATTCCTGGGAAACAAGCCTCAGTCCTCCAAGGGAGCCTAGATAGGACCTGGGGTGAACTGCCTCTCTAGCAGTGCCCTACAATTATCTATATCAATAGTTGTTGCATTAGACATTAAAAGTATGAAATAAAAATATAATTATTGATTGATTTAAAATAATAATAGTGACAATACATACATGTTTTATTAAAATGACTATATTTGACAAAACAATTTAGTGTGAGTAGTGACACTGTTATACTTTTGCAAATATCTCTAATGTTTAGCTCAATAGAAGACAGCAGAATCTCCTATCTGCTTCTGAATTCAATCTATGCAATATGTTCTTTGGTTGAAGCACATGAAAAAGACCTGGCCTCAAAGAGATATGAATTTGGAATATTAATTTATTAGGGCTTCCATAACACAGTGCTACAAACTGAGTGGCTTAAACAGCAGAAATATATTGTCTCACGGTTCTGGAGGCTGGATGTCTGCGATCAAGTTATCAGCAGGGCTGTGCTCCCTCATGGTGGCAGGGAAAGGTGAGTTCTCCCCCAGCTTCCAGTAGTTCCTTGGGTTGCACCAGCATAACTCCAGTCTTTACATGACATTCTTCCTGTGCATGTATGTATTTCTCATTGTCCAAAATTTCACCTTTTCGTAAGGATGTCTGGCCTAGGCATTGATTAGGGCCTAAGTTAGTGACCTCATTTTAACTTGATTATCTCTGCAAAGGCCATATTTCCAAATAAAGTGACATTCTGAGGTACTGGAGGTTAGGACTTCATATTTTTAGGGGGAGGATGCAATCCACAGTGCACAGGCAGGACTGCATAGGCCCTTCTGTAAGAGGATCTGTTTCCCACCTGTCCTTGGATCACACTTTGAGAAACACTGCTAGAACCCATGCTTTATGTCTCTACTTAGAAGCTGCTGGTCTGCAAAGCCTTTTCTGACCCAAGTGCATGTTTGGTGATTCTGCTATGTGTTCTGCAGCACCCTGGGGTCCTCCCCTTTGGAGGTTTTATCATCCTGTTTTGGGACTCCTCATAAGGGTTCTCTTTCCTTTACTGGCCCTAACCATAAAAATTAATCATCAATTGACCTGTGGTCAAGGATCACTATTTTTAAAATATTATTTTGAGTGATATGGCAAAACATAATTGGAACTGACTTGTAGGATTTATATCTCTTATTAAAAAACATCTCTAAACCCTCTTCGAGATATATATATATATAATTGTTCTCCTTGTATAGACATTCTCTAAGTTACATCTGTCAGTTATAGTAAAGTGGTGATTTAGAAAAGCAAATTATTAATACATTCTTTCAAATGTGTTAACCATCCTGCTGTAGATGCATTTGCTAGTGTTTATAAAAAGAAATTTTCATAGCTTTGTTGGAAGTTCTTGAAATATAAATTGCTTAGAGAAATGCAAAAAACTATTGCTCTAGGGGATAGGGGTACAGCTTAGCTTAGACCCTAGGTTCAATCCCCAGCACTGCCATACAACAAAACAATCTACAAAAACCAACCACCACCATCAATAACAACAAAACAAAAAAGGAAAAGAAGAAACCCAAATGGGAAAAAAATAACCCAAAATATATCAAAACTATAGCTCTGAAGGGATTCTAATTTTCTATAAAATGTTTGGGATATCACATTGCTAAAACAAAGTGTATGCATTTTTGACTGTGAGTTAATGAACAACATATACTAATGCAATAGAAGAAACATAATTCTTCTATTGTGGACCAAAAACTATGGAAGTGATTCTGTTTATATATACATGGTTAATTCTAAACATTCTAATCTTGTTTTCTTCTTTTTAATATACGAATGTCAAAAGTAATTAAATGTCTGTGGCTGCTTGGTTCATATAACTCCATGGTCACCCTCCTCCCCCACTGTGTTCACGAGCCTGCCTTCTTTAGAGATAAAACTCCTACTGCTTTTTCTAAGCCAAGAATGTCAACATTCATAAAGACCTATGAAAATGCATTTTGATTAGAAACATATTTACTTTCAAGGGAATTTCAAGCGATTTAGACTTTGTTGGCTATATTTGGCAAGCTGGTGACTGCTGAGGTTATAGCTCAGGGGCTGCTGCTTTTTGAAGTCGGGATCTGTCCTTGTGACTGATGCAGATGGAAGGACATTCTGCATTGTATCAGTTCTGACCTGTGGGAGAGGAGCTTTAACACGTGATTATGATATAAGATGGGAAAGTGCCCTATCTTGTCCATTTGAATTCCTTCTTTACTTCCCAAAAGGAAAGAAAAAAGAAAAGAAAAGAGAAAAAAAGGGAAAGAGGTCTGGAAAATATTTAATCTTTCATCAAATTCCTAAAGTATGAGTTACCATTTATTCTTTTCTTTCTTTTTCTCCAGCTCAATTCCCTCATAATCTCTCTCATATATAAATAATTCTTCTAAATCTATTTGTATGTCTATTTTTTATCTACTTTGAGAATGCCTAGATATGTGCTAATGTGAGATTAGTGATTATTATTTTAGATGCTTGTATTTAGCATGATTTTTTGGAATTATTTTCTAGTATTTTTTAATTGGTTAAATTTAAATTTTGGAAAATTTGAATTACTGCATTTTTTTCAAGCAATATTTACTAAAGAGTTATTTTATTATATATGAGTCTGTGAGACTAGTTGGAGAAAGGAGCCATTTATATTTTAAAAAGTATTTAAAAAGTATCTATTAGCCTGTGATTTTGAGAGATTTAATTAATGAAAGTACTAAATTAATTAAAGATAAAATCAATAATAACTAATGCAGATAGTAGTTAAAAGGTTTTCTCAGGGCTTCGGTGGTATTTTACTGAGTAAGTAGTGATGATAGCACAATATTGGCCATTTATACAGAGTTCCTTGGGTGCTAGGCCAGGTAACCCTCAGGATCATTCTCTGAGACACATTCTAGCATTCATTCCCTTATACACTGAGGCAAAGCACAGGATGCTTAAATGACTTGTCCATGGTTACACATCTAGTAAGAGGTGGACTAGGGTTCACATCCCAACAGCTGGGCTGCAGAGTGAGTACCATTAGAAAAGCAAACTACTAGGCATCCTTAAGAGGCACATTTGTTAGAGTCAACTTCTGTAGTCAGTATCACATTATCTCAATTTTGGGGGTTATTCCTTCTAAGATGTAAAAGTCACATTCTGCCTTCCTATTTTCTGGGAAACCTTCCCAGGCTTATCCTCTGGGGCTTTATTCTTCCTTCTCACTTTACTATCATCAAAGTCGTGTTGCTCAGTCTTCACAATTCTGACATATGTGGATTGGTTTTGATTAGCATATCAGTCCTTATAACTTTTTACAGGACACAAATAATTATCCCTAAATATGTAATATCTGACAATTTATAATGTGTATTCATTCAGAAGGCCTCTAGTTAATAGTAGTAATAATAAAACATGATAAGGATTTCAGGTCACATTAGTAGCTACTATGATTATAAACTTACACATGCGATGAACTTCTCATATGGGAGTTCTAATCCTTTGACCATACTGTAAGCTTGGTGTTATATACTCAGTCTGTTAGGAAGGATGCAGGCCCAGCAGTGAAGGTCCTTGCTCATGGTCTGATGTACAGACCAGTTCACTGACTCCTGACTCTCTCCTTATATCACTTTGACAGTCTTCTGTCTGCTCTCACAGGATCTTCTGAAACATAGGTCTTAAGACCTGTGCCAGGTCTGGGGTTCAATCTGGGGTGACTACTAACATTGAATAACTTGCCTCCTCTTCTCTCTTCCATTTTTTCTTTTCTTTACACAGGTCTTTATGAAAAGAATTCTCAGTATGTTATTATTCTCCTGTTCACTGATTACGCTCATATCTTCTTTAAAAAAATTTCATATGGAATTACCATTCTAGAATGTTGCTTTATTTAATCATTTTAAGTGTTTTATTGTTTGGTTGCACTCTTTTGGGACAGTTGCAGTTATTGTTTTGGAACTTTTCTTCTTGTGTTAATTTTTTTTTTCTCTGAAGTGCCAGGGATCAGAACTAGGCCCTTCCATATGCTAGGGAACCACTTTACCAACTGAGCCAGATCCCTAGGTCCCTTTTTTGTTTTAGTTTTATTTGAACAATGTATCTGTGTCAGCAGTATGCCACCTTTCTTTTTGTTTTTCATTACTATGAAGGTTTCATAGCTGAATTCAAAATTTTTTGAGATGTCAGATCATTTCTAAGTAACAAAAGTAATCAGCGGAAACCTCTGCCTGGGGGAATGGCAATCTTTATGTAAAGGGTGAATGAATGTTATCTAAACTGACCTGTCCTTCTCTGTGCCCTTTATGGATCCTTAATCCCTAATCTGACATATTTCTTTCCACGGTGCATCTGAAAAAGTGCCTTCAGGTCATTTTCTAATTATTGCACCTCTGAGCAGAGTCAGCTGCCTTTATTTATTCAGTGCGTGCTGTGCTTAAAACTGGGGTACTCTGAGTAATGAAACACCTTACTCCATTAGTACTTCAGTGAGATAACCCACCTCTACGCTTTTTAACACCTATGCTACAATTTGCAGCGAAGGCAGGCTGGCTGATTCCTCAGCGAGACTGAGAACATCTAACAATGCATTTTTATATGAAGAGATAGAGGGAATGGTCCTGGGCAAGATTTTCCCAAGCACAATGATCAGATGTCACCCAAGACTCATGGCTTTCCTCTTAGTCCCTGCTCCCTCTGCCAACTGCCTGTTGTCTTTGTGTTTCCTCTGGATTCAGGATTCCCCATATTGATATACTCTTTCCTATGCTTCTCACTCTTTGCCCTCTTAACATTTCTCTCTTTGTAACTTTACTTATTCTCTCCCATGTATTAATCTCCAGGATTTTATTCTGGATGCCTTGCTATAAGGCTCAGGTGGGAAACAGTGGTGCAGAATCATGGAATTCTGGGGTTAGAAGAAATTTTCCTGATCATTCTAGCCCAACCACTGAACATGTGTGAGTCATGCTTGAAGATTTAAAGTGAACTGCCACCCTGGATGTCCTCTCTAAGACTCAGCTAAGCTAGCTTATTATGTTCATCCTTCCATATTAGAAATGCCTTGTTTTTTCTTTTACATTTTAGCAGTACCTTAGACTGGTATTTTCTAACCTTGGTTAGTCATTCAAATCATGTTCTTCATGGTGCTGGTTTTCTTAGTGTGGGCTGAGAATAGGAAACTGTACTTTTCACATGCCCAGGTAATTACAATGATTAGAATATGTTGGAAAACTACATTAAAACCAAAGGCTGACTTAGTGGCATCGTACATTCCAGCTAACAAGTTAGGCTAATGAACTCTGTGGTTTTAGGAAATCAAGTTTTTGTAGCTCAGATCAGTCCACTCAAGAAGGCCAGTGCTGATTATAAAACAGAAGTTTGTTGTTGGGTGCTGTGGAGTTGGCTCTGACTCATAGCAACCTTATGTACAACAGAATGAAACACTACCCAACACTGTGCTATGCACATGATCTTTTTATGTTTGGGCCCAATGTTGCAGTCACTATGTTTCTTCTCATTTTGAATCACACCACATCAGCAAAAGGAGGTCCCAGGGGATTCACTCCATTCCTGTCATTAAGTTCAACTCTACTTTGAGAAGGCAAATCTTCCCCAGTTGTTTCTTGAATGCTTTCCAGCATGGAGGGGAGGGGGCTTATTTTCTAGCACTGTATTTGACAGTGCTTCTCTGCTATTCATAGGGTTTTCAAAAGCTCATTGTTACGGTCCTTCTCCCTAGTCTGTCTTAATCTGGAAGCTCAGCCAAAACCTATTCACTATGGGTGGCTCTGCTGGTATCTGAAATTCTAATGGCATAGCTTTCAGCATCACAGCAACACACAAGCCCCCACAGTGTGACAAGCTGATAGACACATGGGAGGAATACAGGAGAAGACATTTTATATTGAAAACTGAAAGTACAGAAAAGATTCCCATACTCAGACGACCCTGAAACTAGTATGCATTGACATAAAAAACACTAACATAATCATGTAACTGGGTGAAAAATAAGTGCCTTTTCAGGCGGCAGGAGAATCCCTCATACAGAAGGGTTATCTTTGTTTAGGGCCTTATTTTGGGGAGATGTTTCAGGGAGAAGGTGAGGAGGGAAATCTGGAGTTACACAATCACTTTGCGTTAGAAAAAATGGGGATTAGAGTTTAGGGAAGAGTAGAGAAGAGAAGAGCAAAAACAAAAAACAAAAAACAAAAAACAAAAAAACTAAGCAATATAGTGAGGGAAAACCACCATACTGAATGAGATAGTTCACAGTGAATCTTCAGTGGTCTGTGTTGCTAAAATAATACCTCCTTCTTCCTCAAACTTTCAACCAACTCATGTACACCCATAAGAGCCTTGTATTGCTTTTTGGACATAGGACAGGAGAGATGGAAATCTAATCTGATGTGTGCAGGACCCTGACAGAACACGTAGGATTGCAAATAGATCAAACAAATTCAGTGAAAGAGCTTGGATTACAGCTGCCCATGGGCCACAGGATTGACAGGTATCCTGTATATGCTGAACATGCCTTTGTGTTCCATGGTTTTGTGCTGAGGCA
The DNA here is from genome assembly GCA_007922755.1 of Pedetes capensis. Taxonomy (NCBI): domain Eukaryota; kingdom Metazoa; phylum Chordata; class Mammalia; order Rodentia; family Pedetidae; genus Pedetes; species Pedetes capensis. The sequence continues at coordinate 73,936 of VMDO01001525.1, read as the reverse complement.
TGTGTTGACTTTGTCAAGATGCCCTAAATAGCCTTTTCCTAACAAATTGCAAAATTCGTTTGTTGAACTACTTTTCAAGTTTTAACAGATGTGCTGTATTTTTATTTGCTAAGTCTGGTAATCCTACTATAGGGCCGCATTGCCCTTGAAAATTTGCAGAAATCTTGGTGAGTGCATTGAATTTTCCACAAATGGCAAATTGGTGTGAGATGATCTTATCTGGATTATCTAGGGCAGGGTGACTTCAACTGACATTCATTTTACAAATGGCCAATCAAATCCAATTTCTTCCAACCTCAACTCATATTAGAGTCATTCTGGAAGCTTATGAAAAATCATGCCCAGGCCACATTCTCAGAATTCTGATCCATTAGATATGGTGTAGGGCCCAGTCTCAACATTGTCAAGGCTTACCAGAGGATCCTAAAGTGAAGTTTGGATTGAGAATCACTGGTCTGGAGAGAGCCATCACTGTGAATTCTTAAGCATATACATCTAAGATTGGCAAATGCAAAAGACTGGAGGATTAGAGGAAAAAGGAAGGGGAATGAACTTGAGCAAGGTGACTGTTTCCCTCAGGGTCTTCGTGTCTGCTGACAGGCCTGGACCTGCCTGGGCCTGAAATGTATGTTTATTAGAAAATGATCTCTTTCGTATCGTATAATTTTACAACAAATGGTGAGGAAAGCCAAGGGTCTCCTGTCCCCGTTGTATTAGTGTTTGGACTGGTGGGAGTTATACAGTAAGAAGTTTATTGCAAAGTAAATTGGTTTATATGAGTGTGGGGGCTAGTATGTTGTTTTTGTTAGGTGCTGTCGAGTCATTATCCGACTCATAGCGACCCTCATAGGGTTTTCAATGTCTGACTGTTTCTCGGGATTGCCTTGGGAGTGGATTGCCAGGTCCTTCTCCCATTTTTGTGGTGCTGGGAATGGAACTTGGGACCTCAGAGACTGCAGTGCAGCGCTCTACCAACTGAACTAAATCCCAGCCCCGTGGGGGCTAGTAAGGCAAGCTTAAAATCCAAAGGGAATCTGAATTCCACAGGGTGGACATTGGGAAGGTTGAAACTTCAGGATAGGAGCTGAAGCTGCTGTGATAAGCATGCTTTCTTGTTCAGAGAAATCTAAGCTCTGCTCTTAAGACTTTCTACCAGGTCTTTGAACCATTGAAAACTTGGGTTCAGTTTGGGTGTGGGTTCAATATGTTAAAATTTAGAGGGTTTGTGTTTGTTTTAGGTTAAGGTTTAAAATTCAAATCCTATGTGTAGGTAACTGAATAAAATTTTTAAAAATTCCCCCAATATTTAATAGCTAATGATTTAAAAAATAGGGGTGCTTCTGGTTAAGATGTGTGATTAGCAGCAGTCTCTGCAAGATGCAGGAAAGAAAAAAAAAACAGGATAGGACAGAATAGTCTTATCTCAAACAAAAAATAATAAAGCCTAGTAATAACAGAGGGCTGGGATTTAGCTCAGTTGGTAGAGCGCTGGGCTGCAGTCTCTGAGGTCCAGAGTTCAATTCCCAGCACCGCAAAAATGGGAGAACGGTCTGGCAATCCACTCCCAAGGCAATCCCCAAATAGTCAGCCATTGAAAACCCTATGAAGGTCACTATGAGTCAGATACCAACTGGATGGCACTTAACAACAACAACAAGTAATAACAGAGGAAGTGACAGGACAGCCTTGCAACGCAGTGAACTGAAGTCCCACACACTGAGGAGTGAAGGAGATCAGTTTCAGCATCACAGTGTGGCAACTGGGCAGTGAAAGTGAAACCCTGACCAAAAGGCAAACCAGCTGCTCTTCCATCTGCTAAATTAATACTCTAGCAATAATCAAAGATTAAACTGCTGAATATGGAACCTGGGATCTCATCACCACTGCATTGGGACTGGGAATCATGAGGCAGTTGTGAGTGTGTGGGCCAGACAGAAGCAGCTTCCCTCACCTGTGGAACCAGCAATGGTGCTGACAGCCCCTACCACGTAGGTTCCCCAGCCAAGCCTGGTGTCCTAGCCATCTAGCAAAAGGCCTGGCAGGTCTGATGCTCCTTCTGCAGCACCCAGGTGTAAGATAGTCACATGAGGCAGTTGTGAGGCAGGGGTAAAAATCAAAAGCAGTCTCTGAGGCTTGCTGAGCCAGAGTGGAGCGGAGACCTCCCCCACCCAGCAGGGCACCTAAGCCAGGCCCAGAGTCCTAATAATCTAGTAAAAGGCCTGACTGTTGGGTGGTCCCATACACAGCACACAGATATGAGATAGACATGGAGGACAGCAGTAGGTCAGCAAAAACAAACAACAACAAAAGAGCAAAAAGAAGGAGGAAGAGGAGGAGGAGGAGGAGGAGGAGGAGGAGAAACCCAAAACCTAAGGCCATTTCGACAGCTGCTGAGCCAGTGGCAGAGCACAAAACCACTCACATGCAGGTTCCCAAACCACACCCAGAGTCCCACCTGCCTAAAAAAAGCTTAGCAGGGCAGCAAACACCATCCATGGCACCTGAGTGTGAGACAGATGGGCCAGGCAACTGTGGGTCTGCGGGAGATCCAGACAGTTTCTGGGTCCTGCTGAATGAATGGCAGCCTGGCAAGCTCCACTTAGGCAGGCTCCCAGGCCATGACAGTGGCCACCCTGTGAGGGAGTGTGCAGGTGAGCTGAAGAGACCTGCACAGTCTTTGGGAGTTGGACTTTGGTCACCAATATGTGCAGCTGCCAGAGAAGCAAATTTATTGAGAAATCAGGAGTGTGCACCTGCAGTTTGTAATTCTGACTTCCACAGTGGCTGCTGTAAATCCTATTGGAAGCCATCTGGCAGGAAGGTGGGACATCTGGCTGGAAGGTAGGACATCTGGCCAGAAGGCGAGACTTCCTAAACAAGCCTGAGTTGGAAGACCTCCAGAAGAGACTGCCAGATATTGCTAGTTTTCCTTCCTTTTTTGTTTTTGTTTTATTTATTTATTTGTTTGTTTTTGCCTTTCTTTTTCCCTTTCTTTCTCTTTATATTTTTTAAATTCCTTTCATGTGTCAAACTTTTAACCATTTTTTACCATTTTCCATGTTATTTTATAACTATATTTTCATCTCTTGCCAAATTTGAAAAAGAAAAATGGGAGAAGGATGGAAGAACCTATATGTTTGTATCTTTTGTACCTCTGGCATTTTTTAAAAAATAACCACATATATATTATATACAGGAAACAAGCAGATTTATATTTTTGCCTTGTCCTTCCTTACTCCCCAACACTCCCTGTTCTGCCTACTCTTCTTCTTCGTTGTTGTTGTTATTAGGTGCCATAGAGTCAGTCCAGCTCATAGCGACCCTCATAGAGTTTTCAGTAGCTGATTGTTTTGAGATTGCTTTGGGAGTGGATTGCCATATCCTTCTCCCACACTCTTCTTCTTTACACTTCTCTAATCTTATTCTTTCTTCCTCTCCTCTTCTACCTCTTCCCCTGACTTTCATCCTTCTGCTATTGATATCTCTATCACAATTAAGTCTAAACTCTAAAACTTACTCTACATTATCTCTTCCATTTCCTCTCCTTAGATAATTTCTCAAGTATTGTCTGCTTCAAATTAGGTTAATTGACATTATAAATCTAGATATGGTAGGACTTATCACACAGTCAGATTGCTTTGTCCTCTCCAAGTATTCCTGGGAATCAAGACCTCAAGAGTAGCCTTCACAGAAAGAAGGCTCACAAATAAATCAGGAAGAGATAGCCAGTCTAACTGATGCAGAAGATCCCAAATGGAAACACACAGAACATGAAAAAGAAACATGAAAGATCATCTCCAAATAACCTTAATTCCACAGTGACAGAAATCACATGATCATCTCAATGGATGAAGAATAAGCTTTCTACAAAGTTCAACATACCTTCATGATAAAAGTCCTGAAGAAACTGGTAATAGAATGAACATAGTTCATAAAGGCCATATATGACAAACCTACAACTAACCATAATAAATTGGGAAAAATTGAAAGCATTTTTTCTAAGTCTAGAAACAAGACAAAGAAGCTCACTCTCCCTATTCTTATTCAATATAGTGAATGAAACTCTAGTCAGAGCAATAAGGCAAGAGAAAGAAATAAGAGAGATACAAGTCGGGAATGAAGAGGTCAAATTATCTTTATTTGGAGACGATATGATCCTATACTTAAAAGACCCTAAAGTCTCAACTAGAGAACTCTTGGAGCTAATTAACTCCTTTAGCAAAGTAGCAGAATATGAAATAAAAATTCAAAAATCAATGTTATTGTTGTTGTTAGGTGCTGTCAAGTTGGTGTCTGACTTATAGAGACCCTGTGTACAACCAATGAAACACTATTGTCAGTGCTTCTCTGCTATATATAGGGTTTTCAATGGCTGATTTTTTTTTTTTTTGGAGTGGGTTGCTGGATCCTTTTCCCAAGCCTACATCATCTGGTGTTTGCAGGCAGTCTCCCATCCAAGGACTAACAAAGTGTGACCCTGCTTAGCTTCTGAGATCTGTTGGGATTGGATGCCACAGCTGTATGGTTGTAGGCTCAAAAATCAATATCCTTCCTACATACTAACAAACAGGAAGAGGAAAAATCAAAACAATCTTTTTCACAGTAGCCCACCAAAGAATTAAGTATTTAGTCATTAATCTAGCCAAAGATCCTAAAGATCTGTACAATATAAACTTCAAAACACTAAAGAAATTGAAGACACTAAAAGATGGATGTTAATGGATCAGAACTAATATTGTGAAAATAGGTATATTACCAAAAGTAATCTACAGATTTAATGCAATCCCCATCACAAACCCAATGATATACTTCATAGAAATGGAGAAAACAATCCTAAAATGCATATGGAAGCACAAAAGACCCTAGATAGCCAAAACAATCCTAAGTAGCAAAAGCAGTGCAGGAGGCATCAGAGTACCTGACTTCAAACTATATTACAGGGCCATAGTAACAAAACAGCTTGGTACTGGGACAAAAACAGGCACAAAGATCAATGGAATAGAATAGAGGGCCCAGATATACATCCATGCAGTTATAGTCACCTGATCTTCAACAAAAGTGTCAAACACATTGGAGAAAAGATAGTCTCTTCAACAAATGGTGCGGAGAAAACGATATCCACATGCAAAAGACTAAAAATACATCTGTCTCTCACCCTATGGGAAAATCAATTCAAAGTGGATCAACTGTCTAATCATAAAACAGGAAATTTTGAAACTACTAGAAGAGAGTGCAGTGAGCACAGTCTAACACATAGGCATAGGCAAGTATTTTCTTAATAAAACTCCAGTAGCTCAGGAAACCACACCAAGAATTGAAAAATGAGATTATATAAATTAAAAATTTTCTTCACAGCAAAGGAAACAATAGAGTTAAGGGAGAGCCCATGGAATGGGAGGGAAATCTTTGCTTCCTATACATCTGATAGAGAGTTAATATCTAGGATATATAAAGAATTCAAGAAATTAAACACCAAAGTAGCAAGTAATCCAATAAATGACTGGGCAATTGAGCTAAGCAGACAGTTCTAAAAAAAAATACAAATGGTCAGGAAACATGAAAAAATTTTCAATATCATTAGCATCAGGGAAACACAAATCAAAACAACACTGAGATTCCATCTCACCCCAGTTAGAATGGCTAACATCAACAAAACAAACAACAACATATGTGCGGAAAACAAACTCTAGTACACTGCTGATGGGACTGTAAATTAGTACAGCCTTTATTTACATCAGTATGGAAATTCCTCAGAAACTAAGAATAGAGCTACCATATAATCCAGCTATCCCACTCCTAGGCATGTACCCAAAGGAAGACAAGTCATCATACCGCAGGCACATCTGCACTTCCATGTTATTGCAGCTCTCTTGACAATTGCAAGGGTATGGAATCATCTCAGATGCCCATCAGTAGATGATTGGATTTAAAAATGTGGTATATAAACACAATGGAATATTATTAGGCAGAAAAGAAGAATGCAATTATGTCATTTGCAACAAAATGTATGGAACTAGATAAAATCATTTTAAGTGAAATAACCCAGACTCAGAAAGAGAAATACCACGTTCTCACTCATATGTGGGAGATGTTGTTGTTGTTAGATGCCGTCGAGTTATGCCGTCGAGTCAGATCTGACTCATAGAGACCCTATGTACAACAGAATGAAATGCTACCAGACACTGCCATGCCTGGCACTATTGTTAGTGCTTTTCTTCTAGTCATAGGGTTTTTTTTTGCCTGCCAGCTGGCTGGGTTTCTTTCTTTCTTTCTTTCTTTCTTTCTTTCTTTCTTTCTTTCTTTCTTTCTTTCTTTTTTTCTTCCTTCCTTCCTTCCTTCCTTCCTTCCTTCCTTTCTTTCTTTCTTTCTCTCTCTCTCTCTTTCTTTCTTTTTTTTGTGGTACTGGGGGGTTGAACCTAGGGCCTATTGCTTGCATGCTTCACAAGTGCTGTACCACTGAGCTGCACACCCAGCCCATTTTTTTTTTAAATTTTTGAAACAGAGTCTAGCTAAATTATGCAGACTCCCTCTGGTCTTGAACTTGCCATCTTCCTGCCTCTACCTCCCAGGTTGCTGGGATTACAGGTGTGCGCCACTGCACCTGGCTAGTAATAGGGTTTTTAATGGTTGATTATTTCAGGAGTGGGCTTCCAGGTCCTTCTCCCAAGCCTATAGTACCTGGTATTCCAAGTGGTCTCCCATCTAAGTACTAACTGGCCCCAACCCTGCTTAATTTCCAAGATCAGATCTGATTGGATGCCAGGGTGGTATGGCTGTAGATATGAGAGAGATTGTTGTTAGGTGCCATCCAGTCAGGTCCAACTTGTAGAGACTCTATGTACAACAGAACACAACACTTCCCAATTCTATGCCAGGTGCACAATCTTACTTATGTTTAAGCCCATTGTTGCAGACTCTGTGTCAATCCATCTAGTTGACCTGCCACTCTCCCAAACATGATGTCCTTCTCCAGGGATTGGTCCCTCCTGACAACATGTCCAAAATATATAAGATGCAGTCTAACCATCCTTGCTTCCAAGCAGCAATTCTGGTTGCACTGCCTCTAGGACAGATCTGTTGGTTCTTTCTGTAGACCACGGTATATTCAAGATTTGGCTCTAGCACTGTAATTCAAAAGCATCAATTCTTCTGACTCCCTTATTCAATGTCCAGCTTTCATAACCATATGATGTGACTGAAGGGAGATAGATCTACCTTACAGAAACAAAAATATAAGATGTATATAAGATTAGAAAATACAAGGGAACCCATCATGAGGGGGTTGGGGGACTTGTAGAAGAGGAATGGGGAAGAGAAAATCAGGAGAGGGAGGACAAACAACATCTGAGGGTAAAGAGGAGAGAACAAGTATAAATACAGTTTGCAATTCTATGAAAATCCCATAATGAGTCTCATTATACTGTATGCAATCAAAAAGCATATTATACCTCATAAATATATATATAATTATCTCTACATATTATTCAAAAATTTGTTTTGTAAAACGCTTAAATAGATGGAAGTGCCAACAATCCTGGTTTGATAATCTCCCCGTGTACATGTGAAATGAATTGTCATTCTATACCCCATTAATATGTACAACCAAAATAATAAATAAAAATAAAGAAAAGTTAAAAAACAATATGAAAAGCTGAATCCAAATCCAATTTTTCACTGGGTTCAGGTTCCAGTTTGGATTCAGAAAAAATTTAAAATAATGCTTGAACTGGAATGTGTTCAGAGTTCAGGCTTGTGTTCAGTGTGAAATCCTGCTATCTACATATAAAACTTAAAGGCAAACTTGAACTGAATCCAAACCCTCTAAATTTTATCATATTGAACCTGCATCTGAGCCTGAACCCAGTTTTTTTATGGGCTGGAATCTCTGCTTTCAAGAGATTGGGTGAGGCCAGATTGACTAGGCTAATCTCCCTTACTTCAAGCCCATGGGTTAAGGACTATCATCACATTTACCAAGTGCCTTCATAGCCATATGTAGATTACTGTAAAACTGCACACCGTGGGACTAAAGCCCAGCCAGGCTGACATATAAAACTGACCATCACACCCACTTCATATTTTTTATCCTTTCTGAAAAGTCAGTTGCACCTTCTAGACTGCAACTATTCAGTGTTGTTGTTGTTAGGTGCTGTCAAGTTAGGTCTGACTTCATAGTGACCCTCATAGGGTTTTCAATGGCTGATTGTTTTGGGATTGCTTCGGGAGTGGATTGCCACATCCTCCTCTTTTTGCGATGCTGGGGATTGATCCTGGGTTCTCAGAGAGTGCAGAGCAGCACTCTACTAACTGAGCTAAACTATTCACAGTAGAAAGAGGAAATCCATTGAGGCAACTTGGCTAAGGTGACATTTTATTATCACTTTTCCAATAAGTGTGACCCAGGAATGACAAGGAGACTCAAGCTTGGCATCTGTCTTCCCAATTTGTGGCAGAAACATGCAAATGAAGAAAGAGAGACAAGGACAGCCTGTGGACTAGAGAAGAAACAGGTGCACGAAAGAGGCTAGGATCCATTTATAATCTTGTTGAGCAGTAGAGTGTGAGACCCAGTTGCTTTTAATTTAAAGTGTACTTATGGTGCCTTTCTTTAGTGCACAGGTGTTGCTAATGAAATTGAGGTTGGAGTGTTATTTCTCTCTGAGTCATTTAGCTTTAGTGCTTCACAAGAACAGATTGTACCCCTAACCCCATAGAATCCTCTCAAAAAGTGCCGCCACTTCTGGATATGCAGGAATGCAAATAGCTCAATCAAAAATGTGTTCCTAATCTGAAAAAAAAAAAAAGCCTCTCCCACATTCACAGCCTCCTGATTAGGTACAGTCTTTGCAGCATGAAAAATACTCTGGATCAAGAGTTAGGAGACACCAATATTGTGTCTGGATCAATAATCAGCTAGTCATGCCTCAGTTTCCTCATCAATAAAATGGTGGAAGTGCTTAAACATGACGGTTTCTTCTATCTTAATGGCTCTGTCATTCTAAAGGGCACTATTTCCTGTCCTATAGGTGTTTACAGTAAAATGCCCTAGAGTGCTTAGTTGATCCTTCGTATTTCTTGGAGTGCTGCATTTGTGGTGTATAGAATTGTGGTTGGAGAAGCTCCCATTCAGCATGGGAAAGAACTTTAAGCTAACAACTTTTAGCTTTACCTTATATTGATCAATAAAATCATTATCCAAACCTGGAACACATTTGATAGTGAGAGTGCTTTTACAAATTATGCTGGAAGTTCTATTCTTAGTTTTCTAAGGTGTCTCCATATTGATTTCCAAAGTGATTGAACTAATTTATAGCCCCACCAGAAGTGAAAAAGCATTTTCTTTTCTCTGTATCCTTGCCAGCATTTGTTATTATTTGTTTTATTGATCTTGGCCATTCTTACTGGAGCAAGATGGAATTTTTGTGTTTTGATTTGCATTTCCCTAATGGCTAAAGGGGCTGGGGTTTAGCACAGTTGGGACAGCACTGCTCTGCACTCTCTGAGGACACTGGTTTGATCCCTAGCATCGCAAAAAGAGGAGGATGTGGCAATCCACTCCCAAAGCAATCCCAAAACAATCAGCCATTGAAAACTCTACGAGGGTCACTATGAGTTAGACTCAACTCAATGGCACCTAACAACAACAATGGCTAGTCATATTGAATATTTTTTCATGTGTTTCTTGGCCCTTCAAACTTTCATTTGAGAACCATCTATTCACTCCCTTTGCCCACTTATGCATCGGGTTATTTGTTGTCTTGGAATTTGCTTTCTTAAGTTCTTTGTATATTCTAGAAATTAGTCCTCTGTCAGATATGTAGAATGCAATGATTTTCTCCCTTTCAGTGGGCTTTCCCTTACCTCTGTTGATTATTTGCTGTACTGAACCTTCTAAATCCCATTTGTCAATTTTTGGTGCCCTTTTCTGGATGATTGGAGTCTTGTTAAAGAAATACTTTCCTATGCTTATGTGTTGGAGCATGTCTCCTATCTTTTCTTCTAGTAGTTTTAACCCAGCTATACTACTCCTGGGAATATAACCAAGGGGAGATAAATCATCATACCACAGAGACACCTTCATTTCCGTATTTAATGTAGCACTGTTCACAATTGCAAGGATGTGGAACCAACCAAAATGTCCATCAGCAGAGGAATGGATAAAAAAGTTGTGGTATATATACACGATAGTATATTACTCAGCAATAAAAAAGAATGAAATAATGTCTTTTGTAGCAAAATGGATGGAACCGGAGAATATCATCTTAAGTGAATAAACCCAGGCCTCAAAAGAGAAATACCATATGTTCTCACTCATATGTGGGAGCTAAATCTAACTTAAAGTTAGAAAAGAATACATATTTATAAGTGATCAATCAGGCTTATATAATAAGGGAAAATGAAAGCAGAGTAGAAAGAAGAGGGAGGAGTCTAGCAGGGGGAAGCAGAGGTTGAGGAAGGGGGCAAGGAGAGGAGAAATAATGTGGAAGGATAAAGATGGATAGGATAATCTCAAAGTAGATGACACAGCAATACAAATACATGGGAAAAATGCAATATGGCCATAAATGCATATGATTTTTTAGTATATATTAATCAAAAGGTTCTGTGAAATATGTAAGTTGATGAAAGTAACCAAAAGTGATGTAATAGTTGCATAATAAATATAGCAAAAGCCTTATTACTCTGTACCTCACCAACGCTTAGAAGCAAAAGGGGTAGAATAAAAAAAAAAATATGCTGGAAAAATGGACGCAAGTTCTCCTTGGATATAAGAATAGGTTTTTGGTTTTTCCAGGGGCATTGAACACAGGGCTTTGCATATGCTAGGCAAGCACTCTACCATGGTGCTGTTCCCCAGATCCTTTTTTATCTTTTATTTTGAGACAGGGTCTTGCTAAGTTGTGCAGGCTTCCTTCGCTCTCAAACTCATGATCCTTCTGCCTCAGTCTCCTTAGTTCTTGGGATTACAGTTATGTGCCGTGGTGCCCAGCTTCACAGAATAGGAAGGATTTTGTTTTTCCAGATAACTCCAATAATCAAGTGGAAAATATGTATTAATATATGTGGAAAAACAAAGTATACTTCTTAGTTTTGCAGAAAGGAGATCCATCTGCTGGCAAATATTAAACAATTAGAGAAAGAGAGACCAGGACCAATGAGCCCAATAGGAGATGGTCAGAACCCATGCAAGAGACAAAGAAGGGCAGGAGAAGACCTGGGAATGACCATCCATAGGAAATCAGTTGTTACAGTAGCCAGAAGGAGAAATGAGACCTACTCTGAGCATTCAGAAGAAAATCATAGTTATAGGTGATGAATAAACACAACAGTCTGATTTGATGGCCATTAAAAATGTCACAATTCAGTTACATTTTTTGAAACAGTCTTGCTATGTAGCATTGGCTGGCCTCAAACTCATCCTAATCCTCCTGCCACAGCCTCCTGAGTGCTGGGATTACAGGTGTGAGCCACCATGCCTGGCAATTTAGTGACTTTAAATGTAAGGTTTGGTTTTATATAATTGCTCCGCCCCACAGAGAAGACATCACCCTTGAACCCTGAGATTCTGTGTTTGTCTTTTATCAAAACAGAAGCGCCTGTTAGCTTCCTCAGCCGAACACTCTCACATAAAGCCAGATCTGTCTGAGAAAGGAATCAGGTAACTGTTTGTAGAGATATTTGGTCACAGGATTGTATCATTAGGATTTGTAAAGCATGTCTAATTTACCTAATGGATTATAATGTCTTTGAAATGGCTGTAATGATCTATTTACACAGAATGCCTGAGTGCACAGACCATTTGTATAAATAAGCAATTATGCTCCCTGCTGTCAGGATATTTTTGGTTTGCACATCAGTTACCTGACGCCTTTGACCTATAGTGTTAATTTGGGTAGTGATTATATCCTGCATATTCTAAATCTTGAAATAATTATTATGATTTCCAGCTGCTTGAGTCTTGGCTATTTTTGCCTAGATATAAAAGTCAGTCTGTAAAATCTCATTTTGAAGATGGGGAATGATAAGGAGGAGTCTGAAGAGCATTCCCAGGTCTATTTGGTGAACAGTGTTGCATGTGACCTGAAGTATGTGTGTGTTCTTTTCTTTTTCTTAAAAGGAATGAAAAAAACTTAGGCTGCAAATACAGTGAATACTAGGGACTCCATGTTTGTATATTTGTCTATTTGTTGTTACTTTTGTTCTCAACTTTGGATTTTCAGTGTTTGCCACTTTTAATCATATTTAACCAGCGATTCTTCTCTACTGTTGGTAGTATGACCCAGAGATGTGATGGAGGCCTTTACATATCTCCATCATGCAACACAATGCAGAACTCTTTCCTTCTTTATTTGACTGGTATACTGCAAAAATAAAACCTGACCTATCTGGAAATAGGTTCATTCCACTGCTCTCAAATCCACTTATGATTGCATTAGACCTTTGCATGATTATCATTCATGGGATTCTCTTCTTCCATTTTCTCTTGTCAGTAGCATCCATTATTGCTAATTGATTAATTCACTCTCATATACACACTCTATCTTGTTCAAAATGATCTGAATTTTTATAATATGTATGTTGTTGTTGTTAGATGCCATTGAGTTGAGTCCAACTTATAGCTACCCCATGTACAACAGAATGAAACTCTCCCTGTTACCGTGCCATTCCTAGCACTATGTCAGTGCTTCTCTGATATTCATAAGGTTTTCAGTGGCTGATTATTTAGGATTGTTTCAGGAGTGGGCTGCCAGTTCCTTCACCCATTTTGCAGTGCTGAGAATCAAACCCAGGGCCTCAGAGTGCACAGAGTAAGCATTCTACCAACTGAGCTACCCCCAGCTCAAGTATGTATGATAAAGAACAAAGAAATTTAAGAAATGCAAGTAAAGGGAAAATGGGGTAAAAAATAGAATGGGGTCAGAAATGAATTTAGACCACAGAGAGCATATCATAGCATCTTATCCTGTGGTCAGAAGTAGGCTACAATTTGGGCATTACATATTTTAACACCCAACCAGGAAGGGGATCATGACCTGACAAGGTTTATAGAATCCATTCGGTAAAATCAAGCCAGTCAAATAGGTGGAATACAACTGTTTCTGATACTGAACTAAAAGAAAAACCCCCTTGTGTTCTCTTAGAGAAGACATTGAAATATAACAAAAGGTGACTTTGATAATATTCTTATATCCCATTATTGAGAAGCTAGGTGCTTTACTTGCCATATAGTTTTTGCATGAATTGTTACCATTTATAATTAGTATTATGCCTGCCATAGCTGTCCCCACTGAGGTCTGGTGTTGAGACTGGTTGGCCCTTGGTGGATGGCTCACTTTTTTCATCCCTTTTGCTCCCTCATGAACCTGTGATGCCTTTTATTTTTCCAAGAGTCTCTATAATTTCTTTTAGTGTTCCCGCTCCCAAGTTTGTGTACCCTTCCTACACAACCTTTGCAGGATGTATTACCTCCCTATTGCTACTATAACAAATTAGATCAAACTTCTTGTTGTTAGCCTTTGAGTTGGGTGTAACTCAAGCAACCCAATGTACAACAGATGAAACACTACCCAACACTGTGCCATGCTGGGAACTATTGGAAGTGCTTCTTTGCTATTCATAGTGTGTTCAAGGGCTGATTGCCTTTTGGGGGTGGGCTACCGGGTCCTTCTCTCAAGCCTACAGCACCTGGTATTCACAGGCTGTCTCCCATCTAAGTACTAACCAGGTCTGACCCTGTTTGACTTGTAAGATCTGATGGGATTGGATTCCAGGATGGTATGGCTGCAGGCAGATCAAACTTAAAGGCTTAAACAATGAAAAATTATCTCATAATTCTGAAGGTCAGAAGTCGCATATAGGTTCACTAGGCACAAAGCAAGGTTTCAGGAGGTTCTTGGAGGCTGTAGGGGAGAATCTGTTCCCTTGCCTTTTCCAGCTTCTAGAGCCACTTGCGTTGACTCCCAGCCCTCTTCCAGCAATGTCACTTTGATCCTCGCTTCTACCTTCACAATTCTGTCTCTGACTCGACCTTTCCTGCCTCCCTCTTTTACTTATATGGAGCCTCATGATTACAATAGGCCACTGGATAATCAAGGACAATCTCCCTATTGCAAGACAATTTAACAATATCTATACATTCTTTTTGGGAGAAGGACATGGCAATCCACTCCCAAAGCAATCCCCAAACAATCAGCCAATTGAAAACTCCATGAGGGTCCCTATGAGTTGGACATGACTCGATGGCACCTAACAACAACAAATTCTTTTGCCATTCACATATCCCTGGGGTGAGGAGGTGGGCATCCTACAGTTCAGGTGGCCATTATTCTGCTTACCACCCAAGGGGCATGAGAACAGGAGGGATAGCCTTTGTATAGTACTATATTACACGAGCCTTTTGGAAAGTGTTTTAGACAGGGTCAAGACAGAAGAACTGGGTGGTGCCCAAGGGTTCAGTAAAGGGAATTGAATGTGGGGACCTATTTACATAGAGGATACAGGAGCTGCAAACAAGGGGACCCACTCATGTAGTGGGACATGGTACTACCAGAGCCCAAGAGCCTGGGACACCAGGATGGAAGCGTGATGGAGGCACTGTCTAGCAGGAACTGAGATGACGGGAGAAGCAGAGTCTCTGCTGGAGATGCTGCCTGTAGTGAGAAATGGCAGGGGAAATACCCTGGTTTCTCTTTCTTCCTCACTGCCCATCTTCCACCAGTGCCTCTTATTGATCGGGTAGTATAACCAGAAGCTAGTAGGCAAAGGAATAAGAAGGATGTAGTTGGCAGGGTCTTGTGAAGTACTGCCAAAGGAACTACAGGTAATGCATATGAGAACCAAGAGGTGCACAGCCTGGTACCTCAGATAGTGAAACACTGTATATGAATAATGGGGACAGGCAGTGGGTACCCCTTTTCCTTAAGAGTATCTATAAGCACTCACTGTCAATATAGTGAAGAATAGAAATGGTGTGTGTGTGTGTGTGTGTGTGTGTGTGTGTGTGTGTGTGTGTGTGTTTAATGGGGAGATGAGAGTAGAAGCCACTGATTTACATTTTGGTAGGATTTCTCCAAGGAATAGATCTGGAAATTTTTAACCAGTTCGAAAAGGGAAAGGTGTTTTTTTTTGTTTGTTTTTTTTTTTGTTTTTTTTTTTTAATGCAACAGCTTCTATTTAATCTGCCCAGCAGCAGACAAGCTCACCATCTGTGGAAGAAAACATTATGTAAAATTTCTATAGTTTTTTATGTACAACATCTAGCATTCAGTCAAAATTTATCAGGCACACCGTGAATCTCAAACAAGTGATGGAGAGAGAGAGAGAGAGAGAGAGAGAGGGAGAACGAATGAATTCTAGAGACAGATCAACAGGTGATACTAGACTTTGGTAAACAAGGGCTTTAACATAACCATGACTAAAATATTTACATGAATAGACTGATGTACTTTGCTATTTTTATATTATATTTCACAGTTTTATTTTTGTTTTCAGGTGTTTCTATATTTATATTACTAGTTTATTTTTAAATATTGTCCTATTTTTAGGAATACCTAAGATCTTCTTCTATACTAATATTTTCTGTTTTCCTTTCTGTTCCTATCCTTTCCCTTTCTTTCTTTCTTTCTTTCTTTCTTTCTTTCTTTCTTTCTTTCTTTCTTTCTTTCTTTTTCTCTCTCCTTCCTTCCCTCCTTCCCTCTCTCTCACTCCTTCCTTCCTTCTTTCCTTCCTCCCTCCTTTCCTTTCCTTCTTTCCTTTTTTCTCTGTATTGGAGGCCTGTACTCAGGGCTTCACACCCAGGGCTAGACAAGTGCTGTACCATTGAGCTGCATCCTCAGCCCTTTTTTTATTTTTTATTTTGAAACAGGATCTCACTAAATTGTGCAGGCTGTCTCTGACCTTGAATTTGTGATCCTCCTGCCTCAGCCTCCTGAGTCCCTGGGATTACAGGTGTGTACCTCAAGTACCTGGTTTCTATACTTAATATTTTCAAAGTCACAACTATTAGATAATTAAAATCTTGTGGAAAGGTGACATACATCAGTTTCACAATTTCAAGTATACATAAGTCAAAATAATTTTAAACTGTAGTGCCTGTATTTTAATCTATAGGTTTGAAGGCTTTAATACCTCTTTTATCTTTTGACACATTGATTTTCTTGTTTACTATGTTTAGTGTGGACTATGTTTAGTCCATGTTTGGGATTTTGAAAGTCTACCATCAAACTACATTATTGATTTCTGACATTTTTATCTATAATTATATGCTGAATTGTGGTCAGAAACTCTCTTGAGCTTTTGTTACTTCTTTTAAAAATCTTTGTTTTTGATTATGCATCAGTGATAATATGTGGACTCTGTTGGAGGCAAGCTGGATTTTACTCTTAAAATTATTTGAAAATAAGGCATTTAGAATAACCCTTCTTTAGGTGTACCCTAAGTATCAACAATTGTTATTCCCTTTATGATACAAAAGTAACTTACCCTTACATGGAATTAAGCATTGATTTCTTCAGTCTTGGTCAAAAGACTAGAATGGAGCCAGTAATGGTGGTGACAGGCTTGAGAATGAGAACACCATACCTTGGAGGATGCCTGAAGGAACAGTTTTAGATTATTTCTCAGGTGTAGAGTTGTGTAGAATTCATGTGGAGGGCTTAAATCTAAGATTGTTTCTGAGTTATATTCTGGGTCTTGATGCTATGTTTGTGATGTATGTGTAGCCAATAGGAGTAATATGCAGAAGAGGAGAAAAGGAAGGACAAGGAAGAGAGGAGGAAGAGAAGAGAGGAAAAGGCAATAAACTAGAAACAGAATTCTGTGCCTTCTTATATTGGCTCCATATCTCTGCTTTTCCTTACTTTTCTCTTTAATATTTTCTAGAGATAATCAAGAGTTGAGAGCAATTTAATGGCAGCTGATATCATTTTGAATGTTTCTCAGAATCAAACTTTGGTTTATAGGCATGTTAAATGTAACATGGTACCCTAGCTATAATTCCCAAGGCTTTAAAAATCTTGATGGGACTGATAGACTCAGAAATAATTGTCATTCCAAAAATGCACAAAGATTACTTAAAATGTGACATTCTTTTGGGGCAGATTTCTTTCTTTGTTCAGATGGAATAAATGAAAGTGCAAAAGCAAGTATCCATATGGTTGGTTTGTTGGTTTGCATTTGGAGAAAACCAAAAAGATACAATTAATCTTATTCCAAGTGTTTTGGATCATCTGGTGATATAAACTATTGTGTATAATTGGATGTGTGTATAGTATTTCTGTGGGCTTTGTTTCTTCTTAGAAATACTTTTCTAAGAGTGGTTTTAGATATTGCTATGTAGGTTAATTGTTGTTCTGATGAAAGAGTGCATAGGTGTGTGTGTGTGTGTGTGTGTGTGTGTGTGTGTGTGTATCTTGTTTTAATGCTGACAAGAGACCACAAGTGACAATGAAATAGCTAGTAGGAGAGATAGGTAAACCTAGTCTTTATCACACACTGTAGGAACAATTATGCAAAGAAAGGGGACTAGACTAGGCAAAGTTCAACTAAGGTCAGGTGTTTTGTGGAAGTTCAGGTGCTCATGAGGAAGCTACTTAGATGGAAGCTGCCAGTCCTCTTAAGGTAGAATGTTGTCAGTAGCTGGAGCTGGCACAGTGTCACCTCTGCAGTTCCCTTTTGGTGAAATTATAAAAGACCAGACCAGGAACTGTGCAGTGTGGGGCAGGTGGGCTCTGAAAGTAGCCATATTCTATGGCATTTATAAATTATTCTCTGTCTTATATGATGATACTGACAGCAGTGATATCTAGAAGAGAACTGGAATTCTTGCTTCCTGGGACAGACAAGGGAAGGCATCATTTACACATGGAAGATAGTGTAAAAGAGAGATGAGTAATAAAAAGAAACAGAAGAGAAACATCACTGACATCTTCAGAAGTATTTAGGAAGATCTTCCCTCCATCCACAAAAACACTGAAGTACTTGTTAGTAGAGTAAGTGACTATAATAATAGTATAACTTTGCAATTATAAATTAATATCATACAAATGACTTTGTAATTGTGATAAATATCAGTTTACTGAGGGGCTGGGGTTTGGCTCAGTTGGTAGAGTGCTGCTCTGCATGCTCTGAGGCCTTTGGTTCAATCCCCAACACCGCAAAAATGGGAGAAGGACCTGGCAGCCCACTCCTGAAACAATTGTGAAATAATTAGCCATTGAAAACTCTATGAAGAGCAGAAAAGCACTGACATAGTGTAGGGCATGGCACAGTGTCAGGGAGTGCTTCATTCTGTTGTACATAGGGTCTGTATGAGTCAGACCTGACAAAATGGCACCTGACGACGATGACGACAACAACAACAACAACAACAACAACAACAACAACAACAAGATGTTTACTGTAGTTGCTATAGCAAACCAGGGAGTTGACAATAACATAAATCAATCTTCTCACAGTTTTGGAGGCCAAAAGTTGGGAGCAATGATATTGGCTGGGTTAGTTTCTTCTACAGACTCTAAGGGAGATTCTATCCCATCATGCCTCTTACCTAACTTCTGATAGCTGTGGGCAATCATTGGTGTACCTTGGATTATAAACACATCACTCTAATTTCTGCCTCTGTCTTCACATCCCTGTGTGTCTTCTCTTTTTTCTCATAAGGCACTTGTCATTGGATTAATGTCCACCAGAAGAACCAGGATGATCTCATCTCAAGATCTATACTATATTGTATCTACAAAGACCCTTTCTCCTAATAAGGCCAACTTCATACATTCCAGGTAGTTCATATCCTTTTTAGGGTTGGGGACCATTCAACTTACTATAGAACATAAACATAAGTAGTTATCTATATTAAACTTTTAAAGTTAGCTATATTGAGTCTCCTATGATATGATTGACAATTTGGGCACAATTCTAAACATTTTAAAGTTATAGATTATTGAAATAAAAGGAGCTGATGTCTATAGATGTGGGTATACATACCAGAGAAATTTCTAAGATTTAGACAGCAGACCTATGAAAGATTCTCAAATCTTCAGAATCTCATACTCCTTCCCTTTCTATCTCTCTTATTTTGAAAGAGAAGAAAAGTGGAAGAACAATGAAAAACATAGACAGGAAGATTTAAAACGAGAGAAGAAAATGAAGAGTAAAAGAGGAAAAAGAATTTATATTTTACTTAGCTTATTAAATAGTTGGATAATAACCCATTACTCTTCATTTATAGGATTTTTCCTATTCTATCATGTGATATCTGATTCTTTAATTATATTGTTTCTATATATTTTGCCTCATCCAAGTAGTGAATGTGGAGTCTAGATCACATCACTCTTCTTAGTACTTAAGACAATTTTAGTCATGTGATCAGAATTGAAACCAAGGGCCCAAGCAGTTTGGAGGATACAAGGAGCTCAGACTCCTCTGTGTTTCTAGAAAAAAGTCTTCCCTAGAATGCTTTGACCTAAATGTTATACACTCTCCATTAGTTAGAAACTACTTCCTATTCTAAAATACTCTGAACTATTGAGTGCTTGCTTATAGTTTCATGGTTGTATGGAGCCAGAAAGGCAACAACAACAACAAAATCACATTCCTATGTATGTGCTGGAGGTGGGACTTAGCTCAGTTGGTAGAGCACCACTCTGAGATCCTGAGTTCGATTCCCAGCACTGCAAAAATGGGAGAAGGACATGGCAATCCACTCCCGAGGCAATCCTGAAACAATCTGCCATTGAAAACCCTAAGGGGTCGCTATGAGTTGGACACGACTCAACAACAGCATTTAACAACAAAAACATGTCTGCCAAGAGGTGTGTGGGAAAATTGTGTCTACATAGTCAGCAAAGCAAGCTGGCCCTGAAGCTGGAACAAGGAGCCATGATGCTAAGTCTGGGGTTCAGAGAACCAGGGAAGGCAAGGGCATGGACACCTAGCTCAGAATAAGTGCATGGGAGTAGACCACAGGGTACCATAGACTAGTAGTAGGCTTTGCCACATTCCTGGAAATTTAACACATAGACAGCAAAGGTTGCTTGCTATGTGTGAGAGAGCAAGGGCTTATAGAAATCCTTTCAAAAGCCTAGTAATGGTATGAACTGCCTGTGAGAATGCATCACTGGGATTCTTCAGTGTGGTGTGGTCCTCTCCTGCGGGTTATTGAGGAGAGAGCCATTCAGCAAGGTGGACCGTGAGACAAGATGACATCTAAATCTCCCCATTCCAAGATGCTGTAAGAGTCAGAGAGATGCTCTGTGCTCTGATGCTCTGATGATTCTGTGATGTTCCAGGAATAGCTCAGGGGTGGCCCTTGCAGCATCCTTGATAATTATTTCATTTAGGTTGAGTTTGTCATAAGAGACTGGCAGCGGAGATTTGGACTTTGTTTTTCCTTATAACTTGGTAAGAGGAAGTAAGTTGGCTAAAATAAGCTTAAGTTTCCTTAAATCAAGTTTCTTTTTCTTTTCTTTTTTTTTTTTTTGCATTTTTGACATGGCATCGATCTGACCTTGTAATCCTTCACATTCTGACTTAGCCACTTGAGTCTTGGGAATACAGGCCTGTGCCACCATGCCTGACTCAAGATTAGTCAAACAGGGAAAGAAAATGTTTTGAATTTGAAGTTATGCAGTCCAAACAGTCCCTTTTAACATTTTCTAGAAATGAAGACTTTTAGCATTATTTGAACAGCATTTACCAGAAGTGCAGATTAGAGTAAAAGCTAGGTTTAAAGAATAGCAGTAGGTTTTATTGCCATGTCATGAAATGAATGAGTTTATTTCATACATAGAGGTTTTAAGTTTTTCAGAGGGTCTCTAAGATTCTGGGAAATTGCTCAGCTAATTTATTGATTATATTAGAGTGCTTAAGCATTAATCCCTT
Source organism: Pedetes capensis (assembly GCA_007922755.1). NCBI lineage: Eukaryota > Metazoa > Chordata > Mammalia > Rodentia > Pedetidae > Pedetes > Pedetes capensis. The sequence continues at coordinate 53,056 of VMDO01001525.1, read as the reverse complement.
AAATCATTTATGTGATGAACAGCAAACCTTTAATGACTCACCTTATCCAATAATCAAGATATTCTCATAAATGTGAAGAATTCTTTCAACTATTTTTAATGAAACTGGTAGTTAATCTTGAAAGGTTGTACATATGGCAATATTTATAAAAAAAGGAAGCAAATATAAAATGCATTCTTTGTTTAAAGGCAACAAAAACAAGCATAAGCAAACTGTAGAGCCACAGACTTCTTTGGGAGACTGGTGTTTTATATCTAAGCTCAGAACACATTTTCATTCTGGTTAACTTGGCACAGAACAGTATCACTTCTAAATATTATTTATTGTGTGTTCTCTGTATTAAGCAAGATGAATGTACTAGAATTTTATATTGGCTCCAACTCCTGTCCTCAAGATATAGTGTTTTCTTACTGGAATAATGTGATTGCCATTGTTGCATGCAGAACATTTGGCAGAGCTTTAGAGATCTGTGCTTTCCAGTGAATTTGCATAATAAAACTCTCATTGAATTATGGTTCAATCAAGGGGAAAGTACGAATCTAATTTGATTTGACATTTATATACTAAAAGTTTCTGAATTATTTCTCCACCATGTTGGCAATTCCTATTTTCACACAGAGGTGGTCTGACCTTTTCTGGAGCACAGAGGTGGAGCTGAGATTTGTTTTCCCTTAAGATAAAAAAGGAAAAGAAAATTTTCCCTAAGCTTGAAAATTGGGTAAATGTAAGCTATTTTGAATATTCCTTGCTTCTAATTGTCAGGACTTGTTTCTACTTTTGAATGCTACATGTCTGTCATTGAATAATACGTGACTTTTATGTGTTTGTGGACCCACTCACAAGCAGTTCTGTTCTGCTTCATTAGGGCACTCGTGCCTCTTTCCACAGCTGTCTGCATGGTTAGCCTCATCCTACACACAATTTCTCTCCATATACATGAGCTGGTTGAATTAGCAAGCATCTGTCATTCTAGAAAGTCCCTGCCATGCTTTGAATGTGTCCCCTGCAAAATTCAGGTTTTGAAATGTGATGGTATGATATGATAGTATGAAGAGAGGATTAGGCCATGAGTACTCCATCTTTGTGAATGGGATTAAATCTCTTCTAAAGAGAGGCTTCATGCAGCATTCAGCTTTCTTACCTTTCTACCTTCTCTCACAGGAGGATAGAGTCCAATACCCAAGTCCCCAGCCATTTTGGTTGTCCGGGCGGAGGGCGTGGGTTCTCTCTGCTTCCAGGATGACACTTTGTTGTTCCACCCTCCAGAGGAAAAAAAAAAGAGGAGATACAAATTAATAATTTCATAAGTAATGTCTATAATTGTATAAACAGTAAAATAATAATAAAGAAATACTGTAAACAAGCTTATACCTACCAATTTGATAACCTGGGTGAAATGGATTAACTAATTTAAAGATAAAACCCTTGAAAAGTCACAGAAGAAGAAACATGCAACCTGAATAGATATATATCTATTAAAGAAGTTGAATTAATAATTAAGAATCTTACAAAACAGAAGGCATCAAGCTAATTAGAATTCACTGGTGAATTTATAGGCAATGAAAACAAAATAAAAAATGGAATGTGATCAAACTGATAAATTTGTGCACAACAAAGGAGACATTCAATAGTGAAGAGACAACATACAGAACAGGAGAAAATACTTGCCAACTATACATCTGACAAGGGACTAATATCCAGGTTATAGAAGTACTCAAAACACCTCAGTACCAAAACCAATTCATTAAAATATGGGCAATAGATCCAAGTAGACATTGCTCAAACCACACACTAATGGCTTCTATGACTCTGGAACAATGAGAAATAAATTTCTGTTCTTCACACATTACCTAGTCTGTGGTATTTTGTTACAGCAGCACAAATGGACTAAGACAGGTTTATTATCACTCTAGGCTCCTTAACATTTGAGTGAATAGCTAAACCTGGAAATATATACCATATTTAAGAAAGTCCTGAGATATGTCTCTCAAATATTTGTGTTTACTCATTTCCCCATCCTGTGAAAAGGAATATTTCAGGATGACTACATGTTCATTCTCCCACATGTCTATTAGCTTGTCATGCTGAGGGGGCCTGTGTCTTGCTGTGATGCTGAAAGCTATGCCACCATTATTTCAGACACCATAAGTGCTACCCATGGTGGGCAGGTTTCAGCTGAGTTTCCAGACTAAGATAGACTAGGGAGGAGGCCAGGGCAGCCCAGTTGCAAAACAATTAGCCTTTGAAAACCCTATGAATAGTAAAGAAGCACTGTCAAATATGGTGCCAGAAAATGAGCTCCCCGGGTTGGAAGGCAATCAGATGAGCTGGGGAAGAGTTGCTGTCTCAAAGTAGATTTGACTTTAATGATGAAAATAAAATAAAGCCTTTGGGACCTCCCTTTGCTGATGTGGCAAGACTCAAAATCAGAAGGAATATAGTGGCTACAACACTGGGCTCAAACAGAAAAAGATCATGTGCATGGCATAGTGCTGGGTAGTGTTTCATTCTGTTGTACATAGTGGCACCATGCATTAGATGTGACTCAACAGCACCTAACAGCAACACAAATTTATTGAGTTTAATGGATTGTGATTCATCTGACTGCTTTGAAGAAGCTAGCATCTTCATGTAGCTAATTAATCCCATTAACCACTGATTAAAATTGACTTTCCCATCTAAAATACAAAATGATAGTGCTGATGCTCCTCATTTTTGAACTCAACTAGAATTATGGAGTATTTTGCAGGGATGGTAGACCGTAAGATATTAGGGTTAACAATGCCATGCCTTAGACTTCTGGAGGCTCATTGTCAAGTCCTTCTTTTTAACATTTTTTTTGGATAAGTAAAACTTACTGTATCTATATTTAACATATTCTGGAGAGATAACTAAAAATCCTCAGCATTGGACTTTGATTTCTGGTTCTATATGTAAGGAGCTTAGAAGTTCCCACTTTGTCCTAAGGACTAGTAAAAACTCCCAAAGACTTGAAAACCAACTCTTCTTTGATCTGTGAGAGAGGCCAGAACACAGGAAAAACCATTGCCACCAGGTCTGGAAAGACAGGTAGACCAGTACAGGCAGTCATGCTTTATTTGAGCTCATGGGGGTTTGGGGAGTAGGGGTTGCTATAAGAACCAGTACTGATGCAGGAAAACTAGGACTGTAATTGACAATTCGCTGGAGGCTCTGTGTGGACAAGTTAGAGTTAAAAGCTCCAGGGGGACCAAGTTATTGGAGGTCAGAGAAAATTCCACTTTTGTTTCCAGTGGCAGCAGCTTGGTGTTAGGGAATGGGAAAGAATAATTTTGAAATACAGCAAGTACTATGTTTTTCTTAACAAGCTCTTCCCTCAGGAGAACATATTTAAGAGAACTTAACCTGATGAAGTTTTATCAGAGCAGAACTGATCTGAAGAGAAGGGAAATATCCAACTCCAGTCAGCTGTACCCCTCCTGCCCCACCTGAGGTGCGAAGACAGAGAAGTACGTGTGAAGTTAACAGTCCAGAGACAAAGGCTCACTAACAGCCTGAGACTTAATTATCAAACTACAGAATGTTTCCCCTCTCCCATACCTTAGCACTGTATTTCTATAGCCCTATTTACAGAAGTTTCTTGTACTCAGTAATCATGTATGGCTGTCAAGAAAAATGTGACTAGCTGGGCATGATGGCATACATCTGTTATCCTAGCATGTGGGAGGTGGAGGAGGTAGCATCATGAACTTGAAGCTAGCCTATATAGCTATATATTGAGACACTGCCTCCAAAAACCAGGGGTTGGGAATATAGCTCAATGGTAGCATATTTGACTGGCATGTACACAGCGCTACTTTTGATTTCCAGCACACACACACACACACACACACACACACACGCTGGGCATACATACTAAAAGGCAAAAACTACAGAATTATCAGACCAGGAATTTAAAACAACAATGATTAATATGCTAAGGACTCTAATGTCTAAAGCAGACATCATGCAGGAACAGATGGACAATGTAACCAGAAAGATGGAAATCCTTAGAAAGAACCAAAAAGAAATGCTAGAGGTTAAGACAAATTAATATACCCAAAACCCCAAATAACAAAAATAAGGAATGTTTGTGGTAGGATTATAAGTAGACTGAGCATAGCTAAGGGAAGGATCTCTGAGCTTGAGGATATCTCAACAGAAACTTCCTAAACTCAGAAGCAAAAAGAAAAACTATTGAAGACAAACAAACAGAATATCCAAGAATCATGAAACAACTACAAATGTGATATATGCATAGTAAGATGATCAGAAGGAGAACAAAGAAAGGAACAAAAGAAATATTTGAGGCAATAATGACTAATAGTTTCCCTCAATCTAAAAAAAGCCAAATTAAAAAATACCAATCCATGAAAAGAATATACAGGAAGCTCAGAAATCACTAAACAAGATGAATGACCAAAACAAAAACAAAAACTCAACAAAAACAAACAATAACTAAAAACAAAAAATACTACACTAAGAATATCATGTTTAACCTTCAGAAAATCAAAAATAAAGCAAAAATCTCCTGAGTGAGGCCAGAGAAAATATGTCTTACCTATAAACAAAGATAAGAATCATATCTGCCTCTGAGCATCAATGAACTAAACACACCAACTAAAATACAGAACTTGCCAGCAATATAATCACGCTTGTAATCCCATTGACTCAAGGGGGAGAGGCAGGAGGATCACAGGTTCAAGAGTAGAGGCAGCCTGTCTCAATTTAAAAAATAAAAAAGAGATTAGGGGTGCAGCTCAGTGGCAGGTGTTCCACTGCACAGTATGGTGACTATAGATAACAATAATATACTGTGTACCTCAAAAAGCTTTTAAAACACTTTGAATGTTTGAATGTTTTTTGAATGTTTTTACCACAAATTATGCATGAGGTCCTGGGCTCAGCTCCCCAGTACCACAAAAAACAAACGAAACAAAACAAAGTCATAAAATACAGAGCTGATCAGAGTGGATTAAAAAAAAGAGTGAAGTATGTGGTCTCCAAAAACCAGTTGTAAATATGATGACATAAAAAGCTAAAGTAAACACAAAGTAAATGAAAATCAAATAAAAATGAGATATATCACTTAACTCCAGTTAGAATGGATATTATCAAAAAGAGAAATGACAAATACTGGGGACGATATGCTCACTGTTAGAGATAACCATAATGGAAAACAGTATGGGGATTCCTCAAAAAATTAAAAATAGGACTACCATATAATCCAGAAATCCCACCACTGAGTATATCTAAAGGAAATGATATATGTTGGAGAGATCACTGTACTTCTCTGTTCATTGCAACACTATTCACAATAGCTAAGAAATGGTAATAATCTAAGTTTTCATCAACTGATAAATAGATTAAGAAAATGTATACATCACACACACACACAAACACACACACACACACACCACGGAATACTATTCAGCAATAAAAAGGATTAAATCTTGTCATTTGTGACAACAGAGATGAAACTAGAGGTCAGTATGTTAAGTGAAATAAGCCAGGCATAGTAAGACAATTATTGCAGGATATCATTCATTTGTGGAATTTAAAAAAGAGCTCATCACAGAAGTTGAGTACAGAGGAGTGGCTATCAGAGACTTGGAAGTATGAGGTGGGTAGGGAGAAACAAGGAAAAGTTGATTAATGGGTATGATGTTATTGTTGTTGTTGTTAGGTGCCATTGAGTCATGTCCGACTCATAGCAATCCTCATAGGATTTTCAATGGCTGATTGCTTTGGAATTGCCTTGGGACTGGATTGCCAAGTCCTTCTCCCATTTTTACAGTGCTGGGAATTGAACCCAGGACCTCAAAGACTGAAGAGAGGTGCTCTACAAACTGAGCTAAACCCCAGCCCCATGATGCTAGAGATAGATTAAAAAAAAAATAGGTTCAGGTGTTTCACTGCACAGTATGGTGACTATAGATAACAATAATATACTGTGTACCTCAAAAAGCTATTAAAACACTTTGAATGCTTTTACCACAAGAAAATGATGTGGATTGCCAGGCCATTCTCCCATTTTTGTGGTGCTGGGAATTGAACTCAGGACTTCAGAGACTGCAGCACAGCACTCTACCAACTGAGCTAAATCCCAGCCCAAATATATGTGTGTGTATATCTGTATATATATGTGTATATATGTATATATATATATATATATATATATATATATATATATACTGATTTGAATGGTATGCCATGTATTCCTGTAATAAACCTCACAAGGTACCTCATAAATGCATTTAATTTTTGTGCCAACTAAAAATAAATTTAAAAAATGAAGGAACATATAAAGATTTCAGGAACTCATTTTGTGGATACCAACAAACTTATTCTAAAATTTATATGCAGAGGCAAAAATCCAAAATAGCCAATATAATATTGAAGGAGAAGAACAAAGTTGGAGTACTAATGCTATCTGACTTCAAATCTTCCTGTAAAGCTACAGTTATCATGGCAGTTTGGAACTGATGAAGGAGTACACAAATAAGTCAATGGAACAGAATAGATATAAGAAATAGACCCACATAAAAAAAGTTAATTGATCCTTGACAAAGGAACAAAGGCAATGCAATTGAGCAACTGTAGTCATTGCAACAAATAATGTTAAAATGACTTGACAGTCACATGTAAAAAGAAATGAATTCAAACTAAGATCTTATATCTTTTCATAAAAAAATTAACTCAAAATGGATTGTAGAGTTAAACATAAAATAAAAAACTATAAACTGCCTAGAAGATAACATAGGAGAAACTCTATATGACATTGGACATGGTGATCACATTTTAGATACAATATCAAAGCCATGATCCATGAAAGAAATAATTGATAAAGTAGATTCTATTAAAAGTAAAAACTTCTACCCTGTGGAAGACATGCCAAGAGAATGAAAAGACAAGCCATGGACTAGGAAAAAATATATCTGAAAGATGGATCTGAAAAAGTGCTGCTATCTAAATATATAAAGAACTATAAAAACTCAATAAAAGCAAACAAACCAATTGAAAAATGACTTAAAGACCTTAACAGACATCTCACCAAGAAGACATATCTATGGAAAATAACCATATGAAAAGATGCTTTATATGGCACATGTTAATCGGAGAAATGCAAATTAAAACACTCCTTAGCAATTGTTGTTAGGTGCCACCAGGTCAAATCCAACACATAGTGATCCTACATACAGCACAGTGAAACATTACCCAACACTGTGCAATGCACATGATCTTTTTATGTTTGACGCCATTGTTGCAGTGACTATGTTTCTTCTCGTTTTGAATCATGCCACATCAGCAAAAGGAGGTCTCAGGGCTTTACTCCATTCCCATCATTAAGATCAACTCTACTTTGAGGAGGCAACCTTTCTCACATTTTTTCTAGATGCCTTGCAGCCTGGGAGGCTCATTTCTAGAACTGTATTTGACAGTGCCTCTAATTGTTTTGGGAGTTGGCTGCCAGGTCCTTCTCCCTAGTTTGTCTTAGTCTGGAGACTCAGCTGAAACCTGTCCATCATGAGTGGCCCTGCTAGTATCTGAAACACTGTTGGCATAGCTTTCAGCATCACAGCAACACAAAAGCCCCAACAGTACAACAAGCTGACAGACACATGGGGGTCCTTAGCAATTAGAAGAACAAACATCCAGGACAATGACAATATCAAATGCTGGTGTGTATTTGGAACAAAAAACTCTCATTCTTTACTGGTAAGAATGCAATATGTTATAGCCAGTTTGACAGATAGTTTCTTACCAAAGTAAATATGCTCTTATGATATAATCCAGCAGTTTTGCTCTTTGGTGTTTCCCCAAAAGAATGAAAAACTTAAGTTTACATAAAAACCTGCATATATATGTTTTTAGCAGCTTTATTCATAATTTCCCCAAACTGGACATTACCAAGATGTCCTTCAGTAGGCAAATGAATAAATAAACCGTGATAAATTCAGGCAATGCAATATTATTCAGCAATAAAAAGAAATGAACTGTGGAGCCATGAAAAGGCATAAAGAAATCTTGAATGTATATTGCTGAGTGAAAGAAGCCACTCTGAAAAGTGCACATACTATGTAATTCCAACTATATTATTTTCCAGAAAAAAGAGAAACTATGGTTACAGGAAGAAGATCAGTGTTTGCTAGTGATTGGTGTAGGTGGACAAGAGGGATGGAATGACAGAGCACAGAGGATTTTAGAACAATGAAAATATTCTCTGTGTTACCATGGTGGGGGATATATGTCATGTACCTGCTCCAACCCATACAATCTACAACACCAAGAGAGGACCATGATCGTAACTGTGGACTTTGGGTGATTATGTTGAAGCATGTGTTATTGTTAGTTGCCATCGAGTCAGTATCTTACTCATAGCGACCCTATGGACAACAGACAAAAGAATATTGTTACTGTTTCTCTGCTATTCATAGGGTTTTCAATGGCTGATTGTTTTTTCTTGCGGTGAGTGGGATGCCGGGTCCTCCTCCCAAGCCTATAGCACCAGGCGGTCTCTCATTCAAGTACCAACCAGGCCTGACCCTGCTTAGCTTCTGAGATCCGATGGGGTCGGACACCACAGTGGTATGACTGCAAGAGTTGAAGCATGTAGGTTCATCAATTGTAAGGAATGTGCTACTCAGATGGGGGATGTGATAATGGGGTTGGCTATGCATGCATAGGGGCAGAGTGTACATGGAAAATATCTGTACCTTCCTATTAATTTTTCTGTGAACCTAAAATTGACCTAAATATAATAAAAAATTCTTCCAAAATGCTCAATATTCTTCCTAATTCTTATCCCAAAATGAAGCTTCTGTGAGAATCCTTCTTTGCAACACAAATCCTAAAATGTAAATAGATAAAATTTAAAAATCTTTAAAATTTTTTTTCCCTTTCCAATTATCATATTAATGATTAGAAGATCTTATGGTATAATATTTATCATGGGATGTGACAGTCATGAGAGGCCTGAAATTTCTCTCCATTTTCTCAACTTATCATTGAAAAACATAGCATAAAGCAAAAATATTCAGCTGGCTGCTATTAGATAGATTCCAAGGTCAGAAATTGAACTTGGAGAGTGCCCATAATTAGAATTGGAAACAGATTTAAGATGTAAAATAAAATCAGTGAGGGTGATTCAGCCTGGAAAGGGGTAGTAAGGACACTTATATGATAATGATATATATTTAAAACTATTTTGGCTCTGCAAATGGTTTTCAAAAATCGGGGCAATGCCAAAATTATATTCAGCCTATAAAGCCTCCCCTGGGTCATTCCTCAGGTGTTCTTTCTCTTGCCTTCTATGCTTCCCATCCCTTTTAAATCAAATCTCCCATTGCAGTCTGCACATTTGCTCTTTTCCTGGAAGGGCAAGTGGCCCACAGAGCCTGGGACATGGCAGCAGGGTAGCTCATAATTAAGGGAGATCCAAAGCCTGTGCCAAAATAGGGTTTGTTTGGGAAAGTGGATAGAGCATGGGAAGCGAAGTGGGCAGATGGAGCATTAAGCAGGCATTAGCTAGGAGGCTTCACTGGTGGAAGCTGGAGTGAGTCTTAGTCCCTCTCTGCATGTTTCCTCTTTTCTCTTCCTCCTAATTTCTGTTCCCTGACAGCATCAGCGCACATAGATCATCCCCTTCCAGTGATCTCTGGGGCTTCTCTCTGCCATGTGAGCTATTTTGATGCCGCCTTTAACTCCTGTCTTTATTGCCAGTGGTGTCCATTGTGTCTTCAGTGCTGGCTTCTGGCGAATGGAATTTGATCGGCTCAGGTCATCTTTTCCTAGTAGGCCAGTCTATGATGGATTCTCGTACTTTTGAAAGAACACACGACTGATCTAATGGGCTGTGACTGTGAGGCTTGGGTCACATTGTATAAATGTGGTCAGTTATTCCACAGGGGCTATGGGTGGGCAGTTTCCCTCAGGAGGGGATGAGGGTGGCAGGACTCTTAAATCTAGTAGGAGCTCAGGGCCACGTGGTTATAGATGCTGGGAGGGGCCCTTGTTTTCACCTCAAGGCTTTTTCTTTTCTACCTTAATGCTTCTACTGAAATACAAACTATACAGAAATACATAGCCTATGAAGTAGTATAGGTTAAAATTCTTCACTTTATCTTTCAGAAAATGAAAGAGTCTTTCCCATATGTAAGGATTTTTAAAGATTTTTTCAGATGTTGCTTATTCCACAAAATGAAATGTGAGAGGGGAAAAAAAAAAACCTCGTCTATATTGTACAGCATGAAAAATGCCAACTGAAAGCTTAAACGCTTATTTGGGTCTCCTAATAAACACTCTTTTTTTCTCCTCTCATATCGACAGTACAATGGGATTTGGATTATAGAAAGGGACTTCTAAATGTGGCAAGAGAAGAAGGTGACAGATGATTTCTTTAGTTTTGGATCTCTAAGAAGTTGATCTTAGAAATTTGGGTTGCCTTGGTAGTGTCTTGCAAATCAGTCTGTGGAGCATTATGTTGTAAAAATGGCATGGATGCTAGAGATGGTAGCTGCATGCTTCTAACACTCTTTTTGCATTTTGATGCTGCTGCCACCTACTATAAATTCTTTACATGGAGGATGGGAACCTGATTCAACACGAAAGATATGTTGTGTGTGAGGGGGAGAGGAAAGGAGAGGGAGGGAGAAAGAGAGAGAGGGAGGAGAGAAGGAGGGAGGGAGGGAGAGAGAGAGAGAGAGAGAGAGAGAGAGAGAGAGAGAGAGAGAGAGAGAACGAAAGAGCGCAGCCGAGAGTATGCGAGCTAACTGGAAGCCTAGGTATTTTATGTTGTTGTTTTTGTTAGGTGCCATTGAGTTGGGTCTGACTCTTGGTGATCCTACATACAACAGAACAAAAGAGGCAATATCTGACTGTGGTTCTCTGCTATTCATAGAGTTTTCAATGGCTGATTGTTTTGGAAGTGGGCTGCTAGGCACTTCTCCCATTTTTGCAGTGCTGGAGATAGAACCCAGGGCTTCAGAGTGTGCAGAGCAAGCACTTTATCAACTGAGCTAAACTCCAGCCCAGATATTTTATGGACACGGTAAAATACACAGAGTTTTACTACCATATGTGAAAAATTGTTTCATTTCTTCACTGCTAACACTTCAGATAAACCTTAATTTTGTGCAAAAAATATTCTCATGACATCATCATAATAATATTAGTAGTTGCTGTGGTCTATTGAATAGACCTGTTATAATTTATTAAATGTGTGCCATGCTCTGTATCTTTGGTACCTCATGAAAAAAGCAGGTCGTACTTTTCCCATTTTACAAATTAGGAAGTTGAGGCTCAAAATGTTGAGCAACTTATCTACATTCCATATGAAATAAGTGGTTGGAGAAGGTGGTATTCAAACCTATCTTAAGCTAAAATGTGTGTCTCTGAGCCATTCCACGAATCCTACTTTTATTATTATTGCTTTTTCAGTACTGGGAGGATGAACCCAGGGCCTCATACATGTCAAGCAAAGGTTGAAATCTACTATAAGACTATTTTTGTAAGATTATGTTTATGCTCCATGTCAGTTTTTCAGGAATATGATAGAGAGGAATTTGGGGGCAAGCCTCAATTCATTGGGGCCTATCTCTGATTATCCACAACTGTTTGGAGTTCAGAGTTCTGTGGAAATTTTTTATGAGTAAGGATATTTAATATAAAAACTATAGATATGTGGGAAGTCATTTGTATAAATCAGATTGGAGAAAAATGAGGCTGACAGAAAGAGAAAAGAAAGCATGAATTTATGTAGATTATCTCAGAGAAGGGCATTAATTTAAAACACTATTGAGTATAGTTGGGAGCTTAGATAGTATATGATGAACAGTTATCTGTAATATAAATGGTAGCCATCTGTCAAGAAAGGGATTGAGAGAACATAGCAGATGGATGAGAATAGATGTATAAGAATACGTGTCTCACCCTTGATGAAGGTCTAACAGGTGACATGGATATTTGGGGCTTCAAGTAATCACTTTGTTAATGAATAGACCATATACAAACCATTCTTCAACTTTAAACAAGTCACTCAAGATTCAATAGCTTCTCAGACCACACTAACATAATTTATCATCCTTGTCATTTGCTGGTGAGTCCAGAAACATCTCAGGTCTGCTTTGTTATGCCTGGGAGGGTACTGTTTCTTCAACAACATCAAGGTAATAGAGAGCCAGCCAGAGGTTGTTCACCTTCCTTCAGGAAAATAGAGTTTGATAGAGACAAAAGATATTTTATAACCTTTTTAAATAGACAAAGGCCCATGACAATATTTCTTAAGATGCCTCCAAATAATCTTGTTAACTAATCAAGTTAAGGAAACTTAATCAGGATTTTAAAATTCAAAGAGAAATCAAAGAATGAAGGTTAGCTGTGTCAGAAATCATTAGATTTTCCCACTTTTTATTAGCATATATCAATTGTACAAAATTTTGCATTCCATTATGACATTTTCATGCATGTATCTAATGTACTTTGATCATCTTCACCTCCTATTATATTCTCTTGTTCCCCTTTTCCCCTTCCTGCTGGTCTCCTTTGCCAAAGAAATCATTAGATCTTTAAGCAGACAATTTTACTTGCTGGAAAGGAGAGATGATCTTTTGTTTAGATGGAAAATCAAATTATTAACATCATTTACCATGTGAAGACAGTTACAATAAACATTTAAGTGATTCAGTGCAGAGGTATAAGGTGGGTAGATATTCTCAGAGCATTTGACTTTAGTTCGTCCTCATTTTTCGTAGTCTTAAGAACAACTGGGCACATTTTGGTAATTGTTATGGATCTTATACTAATGTGGAAATGAAACATAAATGAACCATTTGGATGTTTTGTTGGTAGAATGGGTTTAATAGAGTTATGTTGTTAGGTGCTGTCAAGTTGGGTCCAACTCAAAACCAACGCTCATAGGGTTTTCAATGGCTGATTATTTCAGAATTGTTTTGGGAGTGGACTGCTACATCCTTCTCCTATTTTTGTGGTTCTCTGGATTGAACCTAGGACCTCAGAAAGTGTGGAGCAGCACTCTACCAACTGAACTAAACCCCAGCCAAGCAAAGTTATAAGAAGTAATAAATATAGTGTAAAACTCAATTCATCAGGTATTTCTTGGACATTCTGTACTGACTTAGAAGTAGAAGGTAGGAACAATAAAGATTAGGAGATCATTGAATGCTTGAAGTATTTAACTTGGAGGTGACCTTTATGACAGTCTAGGTAAGATAGTAAGGGTGCTCATGAAACATCTGAGGAAATTCAAAGTTACAGCAATAGAAGCTACATTACTTAGTTTTTCATCATTGTAACAAAACACTTGACATAACTTAAAGGAAGGAAGATTTATTTTGGCATGTGGCTTCAGAGTTTTCAATCCATGGTTAGCTGGCTCCATTGCTATGGGGCCATGGTGGGGCAGAGCATCTTGATGGCAAGAGCATAGCTGAGGAAAGCATCTCACCTCATGGCAGCCAGGAAGCAGAATAGAGAGATAGGAAGAAGCCCGGGGCAAGATAAACCCTTCAAAGACATGCCGCCAGGGATATAATTTCTCCCACTTGGCTCCACCTCCTAATTTCTACCACCCCTTAATATGCCATCATGTTATGAACCCATCAAAGGACTAATTCATTGATCAGGCTTGACCTCCTATGATCTAACCACTTCTGAAAAGCCCATCAGCTGACAACCAAACTTTTAACACGTGGACATTTCGGTTTCAAGCTATAACAAAAGCTAATTTGTCTAAGCCAGCCCCTGTGCCAAGTATGCTGTAGATATTGTTTAGAGGTAGGGAAATCTACGTTTTGAGCTAGAATTAGTAGGAGAAGGTTTCTTGAAACAGAGATGTCTCCTTTTGAGTCTCGAAGGACATGTAGAGTACAGCTCAATAGGGGTTTGTGGAGTTGCATTCTGGATTGGGGTATGGGATAAGCAAAGACCTGCAGTCAAGAAAGATAAGAGGACACAGATCATTTGTGCAAGAGAAGGGCCCCTGGCTGGGATAGGCTGGAAGGAGGAGTGGTGGGGTGTGTGCCTAACATGGGCACAACTTTTCAGGCTAATGATTTCTAATTAAATCCGATTCAGAATGGTTTTGTAGTAAGAAGTTCCATCCTGTTAGTGACAGATTTTTGCTCGCCTCCTTTCATTTGCTATTAAACTATTCATCGTGAAAAATACATGAGAGAAATCACAGAATAGAAAAATAAAATATTTTGCTTGCAAACATGTCAATCAATAGAGAAAGTGAAAAACCCATCAAAAATCACAGTTAAGGCTGGCTGCGGTGGAACACACAACTGTAATCCCAGTAACTTGGGAGGCAGAGGGAGGAGGAATACAAGTTAAATGCCAGAGGCAGCCCAGTAACATAGTGAGATCCTATCTCAAAACAAAAAGTAAAAATGGGCTGGGGGTACAGCTCAGTGGTACAGCACTTGCAAAGCATCCATGAGGCCCTGGGTTCAACCTCCAGTACTGCAAAACAAACACACAGACAATCAAAACAAAATAAAAAGTGAAATAAAAGCAAAATATACCACATAGCTATTACCTTGGGGACTCTTACCAATCAACACAAAAGCTGTTATTTTCTTATTTTTCTTCATAACATTTTATGGCGGGCTACTCTTTCCTTAGGGAACATGACAAACTTTTCAGTCAATTATTAGTTGTTCTATTTATTCTCATGAGGCACTAAACACTATGCAGAATGTTTATTTGTTTATATTTTTCAGAGTATGTTTCTCATTTCTGGAGAAAAGGGAAAGAGAGGGATGGAGATGACTAAAGGCCATTTTTAAGAATGAAGGGGAGAGAAGTTGCTGGAATAGAAAAATAAATATCTTATATAACTACTTGGTGTACTATAAAATAATATCTTTGGTGTAACAGTTGCCCAAGTACTGAGGAGAAGACCTTCTTTGAAGAGAGACTCATTCAGAGAAAACAAACCTCTGTGCCTCTGTTGAACTCTTGTTCTTTCCAGATTACTTGTGAAGAGCATGATGCTCCAAACCTTTTTCTTCTTTAACTGCTTCTTTGGAAACTCCATTCTCTTTTATTTCAAAGATGTTTATTATCTACTTATTTCTTTTCTTATTTACTTTTTGAAGTATGAACCCCTATGTCTAGATGACTCAGATAATTAGGTTTCATATTTCCCAGATACAATTAGTTTTCTAACATATTTCTCAGTTTTCTTTAGAGCACTTCAATGTCATTTAATCTCTGGGGCACCTTTATTTGATTTTAGGAAATTTAAGATGTTTCTTGGTAGTCTTTTGGTTCCATATTCTCCCAAGTCAAAAAGGTTGACCTGGCCTCTTTATTTCCAGGTTTGATGGCTCATTAATAATAAGCCTGTTTATCTATTGGGCACTATGTATTTTCTCTGTTCTAAAAGGTAAAATGTAGTTATTAAGAATCATTATGGTGTAATAACAAAGTGAAAGGAAAGCAAAAGATCATTCTGAGAATTTCTGAGTCATTTAAAGGATTTTCAATTTACTTTAAGTCATTTGTTTCCTTAATCTTTAGATATTAAGTTTCTGAATTTGAATTCTCTGCAATATAGTGTATGCTGACTAACACATCTGCAATAAAATAATCTCAAAAACTAAGAAAAATGTATTAGTACATCATTTGTGAATGTAATGTCCAAATAATCTACAAAACAATCTTTTAAATAGAAGTGCTGTTTCAAATTTGTATAAGCATCAAGAAACAAAAAATATTAACATTTTACCTTGTACTCATTTCAACTTATAGATAACATACCATTTTTGCAAATATTATTACTTGGTAAAACTAGGCATATAAAATTTGAGGATAGATTCACATTGTTTGGAGAAATTCTTCATTCTTGAGGATATACACTGTTGTTGTTAGGTACTGTTGACTCGGATCTGACTCAGCAACCCTAAGTACAGCAGAACAAAACACTACCCAACATTGTACCTTGAACACAGTCTTTTTGTGTTTGTGCCCATTGCTGCAACCACTGTGTTTCTTCTCATTTTGAGTCATGTCACATCAATGAAAGGAGGTCTCATGAGATTTACTCCATTCTCATCATTAAGATTGACTCTACTTTGAGGAGGCAACTCTTCCCCAGTCTTCTTGAATGCCTTCCAGCCTAGAGGGCTTATTTTATTGCACAATATTTGACAGTGCTTCTCTGCTATTCTTAGGGTTTTCAATGGCTGTTTTGAGAGTGAGCTGCCTAGTCTGTCTCGCTGTGGAAGTTCAGCTGAAACCTGTCCACCATGGGTGATCCTGCTGGTATCTGAAATACTAGTGGCAGAGCTTTCAGCATCACAGCAACATGCAAGCCCCCACAGCATGACAAGCTGACAGACACATGGGGGTGAGGATACATGGACATTGCAAATGACGATTCAAATCCTCAGCATTGCAATGTGTTTGTAGCTACTTAGTAATGACCTGGCCTGAAAATTCACATAGTAGCATAGTCCATAAAAGTAGGGGAAATATAATGTTTACTTTCTAATTAATTTAATTGAATAATGAACAGATTAAATATCCAGATGGGGCATCATCAATAAAACAGCAAAGTAACCAAGTGTTAGGTTATTGACTAGAATCCTGTATAGTTGAAAAGAAAAAGGAGGAAATGAAAGGTGAGTCAAGAGATAAGAATATCCACTATATGCCTGTAGAAAATGATTCATAGATGTGAACATAACCTTGATGAGATTACTGCATTAATATGTAATAAAATTTAATGACAAACAGACCATGGCAGTAAATATGAATCAAAATTTACACAGTAAGTTCTGTATAAAAGTCCCTGTCCTAGCAATTCTAAGTAGTTGATGATTATTCTAACATGAATCTTGCCCTCAACTGGCTTATACTATACTTGCTTGGTTAAAAAGAGAAAGCAAAATACAGATCAAATGACAAGAGAGTTGAGAGAAAAGAGAGAACATTTCAACATAGGACAAACAGGGAAGACTTTTTGGAAAGGCTGAGATTTGACTGAGAGAGTGAATCCAATTTATATCTATGGAGAATTCCAGGAAAGGAATTCTAAGCAGAAGGAATAGCATATGTAAATACATAATAATAAGAAATAGATGGGTAAAGTCTAGGAGTAGTAGATATAAATTAGAAAATAATAATAATAAGGGCCTTGGACTTTAAGATATGTGTCAATTTCTTAGAGTGCTATAATAATAATTAACAAAATTGTATAGTACTGGCATAGGAATAGAAGAAAAAGGCCAAATAAACAAATGATCAAACAAGCAAATCAATCAAAAAACAGAACCTCTGGGAGACATGGTACCTAGCTGTAATCCCAGTGACTCTAAAGGCTGAGTCAAGATTATAAATTCAAGGGTAGAGGAACACCTGTACAACTTAGTGAGACCTTGTCTTAAAATAAAAAAATAAAAAGAAAGAGGGCTGGTATGGTGCAGCTCAGTGGTAGAGCTCTTTCCTAGCATGTATGAAGCCCTGGGTTCAAACCTCCAGCGCTGAAGAAATAAAAAGAACAGAGCACATGGAAGCATCCACACATATGTGTGGAAACTTGGTACAATAGGAAGTATTAAATGTCATATTTAATCAAGAGTTCGGGAAAGTTATTTAGAGATTAAAAGAAGATATTTCCTTATCTCATACCTCAAAAAAATAAATTCTACATGGTTTAAAGACCTAAGTGTAAAAGGCAAAACCATGAAACTTGAGTGAAAAGAACAGTCTCTGGATGATATCTGATGGAGAAAGATTTTTTTTAAAGAAGGCACAGCAAACTAAATCATGAAGGAAAACACTGATAAGCTTGGCTCAAGTTATAATTTCTATATGACAGTAGACATCATAAACAGTAAACACCACAACCAAGGCAAAATGTCACAGATGGAAGAATGTATGTGGAGAGCATATAATGAGCTGGTTTTCAGGACATATAAAGAAACTTTAAAGTCATTGTGGAAAAGATAGTCAACTCCAGTGAAAAGTGAACAAAGGCAAAAACCAGGAGATTCATGAAGTGTAAATTGACATGGTCAATTAACATTTGAAGAGATGATTAATCTTACAAGTAAACAGATAAGTACAATTAAAACTACTAGATTACATATCACATTTATCAAATTGGAAAATTGAAAATGTGTGATAGCTCCAAGTACCGGTGGTATGGCAAACAGAAGCTCAAAGACATTAAAGACAGGAGCATAATTATTAGAAACATTCTATAGTATAATTTGGCAATTGTCACTAAAGATCACAATGTCATTCCACATCACACCTTGTTGTTGTTAGGTGTTGTCCAGTCACGTCCGACTCATAGCGATTCTTATAGGGTTTTCAATGGCTGATTGTTTTGGCATTGCCTCGGGAGTGGATTGCCATGTCCTTCTCCCATTTCTGAGGTGTTGGGAATTGACTCCAGACCTCAGAGACTACAGAGTGATGCTGTACCAACTGAGCTAAATCCCAGCCTACATCATACCTAGCAATTCTTTAACATATGTACCTTTTAACAGATCTCATAGACATACATCAGAAGACTTGAACAAAGATGTTCATTGCAGCATCATTTAATAAATAATGGGTGGAAAGGGGGTGGTAGTGATTGACGTCCACATTTATCCACAAAGAAGTAGATAAATAAATTATGGTTAATTCATAAACTAAAATCAAATAGACATATTTAGATTACTAGATTTATGTGTTAAGCTGGACAAATATCAAAAGTATAAAGTTGGTTGGCAAAATGCCAGTTGCATGCTCAGGGTATATTATTTATGTAAGTTGTGAACATAAACAGCACCATATATTGCTTATGTATACATATATGTTTGGTAAGATACCAAAATAAACATGAAAATCATCACCAAAAACCACAACTTTTATCTCTGGTTTGAAGGAAGTAGAGAGTAGAATATGTCCATCTGTATATAAAAGTCTGAAGTAATTATGACAAAATGTTTGTTGTTGTTAGGTGCCATCAAATTGGGTCTGACTCATAGTGACTCTGTGCAACAGAACAAAACATTCCATGATAGTGTGCCAGTCACACAATATTTTTTATGTTTAAGCTCATTGTTGCAGCCATTTGTCAATCTGTCTAGTTGAGAGTCTTTCTTTTTCTCATTGACTTGCTACTCTGCCAAACATGATGTGCTTCTCCAGGGATTGATCCCTCCTGACAACATGTCCAAAATATGTAAGACACAATGTAGCCATCCTTGCTTCCAAGGAACACTGTGGTTGCATTTCTTCAGCCATAGATCTGTTGGTTCTTTTGGCAGCCCATGGTATGTTCAATATTCACCTCCAGCACCATAAATTAAAAACACCAATTCTTCTCCTGTCTCCTTTATTCAATGTCAGCTTTTACAAGCATATGATGCAAATGAAAATACTGTGGCAAGAGTCAGATGCACCTTCGTCTTCAATGTGACATTTTTACTTTTCAACCCTTTAAAGACATCTTTGGCAACTTTCCCCAATGCATTAGGTCTTTTGATTTCTTGACTGCAACTTTGATGGGTAATGATTATAGAACCAAGTAAAGCAAAATCTTGGAAAACTTCAATCTTTTCTCCATTTATCATGAAGTTACTTACCCAGTTGTTAGGATTTTTGTTTTCTTGATGTTGAGACACAATCCATACTGAAGGCTGTGTTCTTTGATCTTCATCAGTGAATGCTTCAAATCTTCAGTTTTGGCAAGCAAAGTTGTGTCATCTACATAACCCAGGTTGTTAATGAATCTTTCTCCAATCCTGAAGCCAAATTCTGATGTGTAAGGTCCAGTTTCTTGAATTATTTGTTCAGCATAGAGATTGAAGAGGTATAATGAAAGAATATAGCCCTGATGCATACCTTTCTTGACTTTAAACCAAGCAGCGTTTCATTTTTCTGTTCAAACAACTGCCTCCTGGTCCATGTACAGATTCCTGATGAGTATAATTAGGTGCTCTAGTATTCCGTTCTTTACAGTGTTATCCATAATTTGTTAGGATAACAAATAGGATATCCATAATTTGTTAGTCAAATGCCTTTGCATAGTCAATTAAAACATAGACACCTTTCTGTTATTCTCTGCTTTTGGCTAATATCCATCTAACATCAGCAATGATGTCTCTGGTTCCCTGCCCTCTTCTAAATCTGACTTGATTTTCTGTCAGTTCCCTGTCTGTATACTGCTGCAGTCTCTTTTGAATAACAGTCCATAAAATTTTACTTGTGTGTGATATTAATGATATTGTTTGATAGTTTCCACATTCTGTTGGATCCCTTTTCTTGGGAATAGGCACATATGTGGATCTCTTCCCATCAGTTGGCCAGGTAGCTGTTTTCCAAATCTCTTGGCATAAACAAATTAGCACCTCCAATCCTGCATCTGTTTGTTGAAACATCTCTATTGGTATTCCATCAATTCCTGGAGCCTTGTGTTTTGCCAATTACTTCAAGGCAGCCTCTAGTTCTTCTTTAAGTACCGTTAGTTCCTGATTATATGCAACCTCTTGAAATGGTTGATCATTCACCAATTGTTTTTGATATAATGACTTTGTTTATCCCTTCTATCTTCTTTGGATGTTTCCTGCATGGTTTAGTATTTTCCCTGTAGAATCCTTCACTATTTCCACTCGAAGTTTGAGAAAAACAATGAGCATTCTTCTCTTTTGGTATACCATCTCCAGCTATCTGCACTTGTCCTTATATTTGATTTCGCCTTCTTAATCTGCCCTTTGAAATCTTAATTTCTTTAACTCCATCGTATCTTCTTTTTTCTATAGCTACTCAATTTCAAGGATAAGTTTCAGAGCCTTTTTTGACATATAATTTGGTCTTTTCTTTTTTCCTGTCTTTTTCATAAATGTTTGTTTTCCTCATGAATGATGTCTGATGTCATGACACAACTCATCTAGTCTTCTATCATCGGTGTCTAACACATTAAACCTGTCATTGAGGTGGTCTCTGAACTAAAGTGGGATATACTCAAGGTCATACCTTGGTACTTGTACACTTGTTATAATTTTGTTCGGTGTCAGTTTAAACTTGTATAAGAGCTGTTGATGGTCTCATCCAAAGTCAATACCTGGTCTTGTTTTTACTTTTGATAGTGAGGTTTTCCATCATCTCTTTCCGCAAGTGCAGTAAATTTGGTTCCTGCATGTTCCATCTGGTGAATTCCATATGTACAGTCTTCATTTATGTTGGTGAAAAATGTATTTGCAATGAAAATATTTTTGGTCTGAAAAAATTCTGTCATGTGATCTCCAGCATTATTTCTGTCACCTAGGCCATATTTTCCAACTACTGAGCCTTCTTCTATGTTTCCAACTTTTGTATTCCAGTCACCAATAATTATCAGCATGTCCCGATTGCATGTTCAATCAACTTCAGATTACAGTGGTTGGTAAAAATCTTCCCTTTCTTCATTTGTGGCCTTAGTGGTGGGTATGTATATTTGAATACTAGTCATATTAACTGGCCTTCCTTATAGGAATATGGATATTATTCTGTCACTGACAGCATTGTACTTTAAGAAAGATCTTGAGATGTCTTTTTTGATGACAAATGCAACCCCATTTCTCTTTAATCTGTCATTCTTGGCATAGTTGACCATATGATTATCTGATTCAAAATGGCCCATGCCAGTCCATTATAGCTCACTAATGCCTAGATGTCAATATTTGTGATCTCCATTTCCTTTCTGATGATTTCTAGTTTTCCTAGATTCATATTACATAATTTCACATTTAAATTATTAATGGATGTTAAGTTGTTCCTTCTCATTTTGAGTCATGCCACATCAGCAAATTGATGTTCCTGGAGTTTTACTCCGCTCCTGTCATTAAGGTTGACTATACCTTGAGGAGGCAACTCTTGCCTAGTTGTCTTTTGAGTGCCTTCCAACCTGGGGACTCATTTTCTAACACTACATCTACCATGTTTCTCTGTGATTCATAGGGTTTTCAATGGCTAATTGTCTGGGGAATGGGTTATCCATGTCCTACTCCCTAGTCTGTCTTAGTCTGTAAGCTCATCTGAAACCTGACATCCTGGGTGGCCCTGCTGGCATCCGTTTTACTGGTGGCATAGCTTTTAGCATCAAAGCAATCACACAAGCCCCCATAGTACAACAAATAGCAGATAAGTAATGTCTATTAAATCTGTTTTGAGTACATATATCTCATATTTTCTGTACACGTTTATCTTTGTTCGAAGTATCTTATTTTACAGTAAGAAGATATTTAACAAAAGGAGAATTATGTTTAGGTATGCTTTTGTCTCTCACCCAAATGACTAGTAAATGTACTGAGAAATTTTTTTCCAGTATAGACCACTTAATACTATAATTAAAAAAAAATGGTTCAAAATGTGCAGCTGAGATGACTGAAAAGTAAGTGAAAAACTTGGGAATTGTAACTAGTGAGTGAGCTGGGACAGAAATAGTTGGAAAAAACTAAAAGCGGGCATTTCCCTTGGGACATTAGCCAGAATTTGTAACCTATAGTTTGGGGTATAACAGGGTATAAGGGGCATAAAAAGCAAAGATTGGAGTCATATGAAGTGTGAAGCTGTAAGAGACCTTTACCTAAAGGTAGAGCTTCTCGGAAGATACTGCCAAGAATGGATGGTCCAGATATAAACAAACTGTACAGATGACATTGATAAGGATTCATATCTACTGCAAAATTCATTAAAGTTTAGGAAGAAAGGCAGGAAACAGACCTTTGGGGTCCAATGTGACAGCTGACTAAGAATGTATTTATACAGATTGTGTAGACAATATACAAAGGGAAAAGGAAAAGCTGACAGTGAGACATTCTCCTGGATGGAAAGACTTGGGTAGAGGATGACATGATGACACACTCATAGAGGTAAACATGACATCAAAAGGTTATGAAAGAGCCAGAAAAGCATGCCACCTGCCCTCTATTGTTTCATATAGTTATCTCTAATTGGTATCTCTAATTGGTATCCAACCTAGCTGAAGGGAAAAAATGATGTGAGCCTTCTAAGCTTACCATAGATTACTGACTTCTCCGATTTTTTCTCCATCTTCTTAAAGCCTTGCACATTAAAGTCTAGCATAGTCTAACTTCCTTCATGAAGCCTTCTCAAATGACTCTTTGAATTTTATATTCTACTTCACATTATTTAAAACTTAATCATAGTCCATAATATTTTCTAGTTTATCCCTACTTGTTCCCATTTGGACAAGTTTTATTTCATAGAATATGCAGCACAGTGTTAAATTCTTATTAATTCCTAGGTTGATTATTGTTTTAATAACAAATTGCAAAAATTAGGGATATATTTATCTGTAGAATGTGTTGTAATTTCTGCCATGAAGTCTACCTTTGAATTAGATTTTAACTAGTTTCTTTAATTCAAGTTCCTTTTATATAGTTGTATTGATTCTAGAATTCTTCCCACCCTGCCCATGAATATCAAAATCTGCAGATACTCAAATCCCTTATATAAAATGGAATAGTATTTGCATATGACCTATGAACATCCCCTCATATACTTTAAATCATCTCTTTATTACTTATAATACTTAATACAATGTAAATACTGTGTAGATTATTGTTATACCATATTATTTCAGGAATAATGAAAAATGTCTGTACATGTTCAGTACAGATGCAGTTTCTTTCAAATATTTTCAATCTGCAATTTGCTGATATGGAGGCCTAACTGCACTATAATGGTGAAATAATAAGCATCTGTCATAAGTGTGTATGTACATTAATTTCTTGAAGCTATTATGATAATTGCCTGCAGCCATAGGCCTGTGGCATCCGATCCCATCAGATGTTGGAAGCTAAGCAGGATTGGGCCTGGTTAGTACTTGGATTGGAGACCACCTAGGAATACCAGGTGCTGTAGGCTTGGGAGACAGACCCAGCAACCCACTCCCCAAAATCAATCTTCCACTGAAAACCCTATGAAGAGTAGAGAAGCACTGACAATAGTGTTTCGCCTGTTGTACATAGGGTTGCTTTGAGTCAGATATCATTTGTGGGCACCTAACAACAACATTATGATAATCACTATTATTCAGTATCAGACTGTGTCATTTGAGGTTGTGGACTCCAAAAAACAGGGACCCAATATAATTAAGCAGAATAATACATTAATTAAAAATTTTTGAATGGATCAAAGAATTGACAAGGAGCTTTGGTAAATCCAAGTCAGACATGAACCACAGAAGACAAAACTAACCCAAGAGCTTGTGATAGGCCCTATATGTCAGAATCTTTTTTAGTTACTTTGGACATCAACATTGCCATACTCACCAATACACCAATGCACTCTATTGCCCATTTATGCTCCACATCATGGGCTTCTCAGCTCTGTGAAAGCCTTTGTAATACTTAAGTCACTGGCCCATTCTTATCTTTGCATCTCACCTTTAACTTAAAAATCCTAGTGGGATGTGATCCAGTAGGCTGAAATCATCTTTTCAGCAAGTGTGGGTATGTGTGTGGGGAATAATATTACTTCCCCCTTTGATGCCACAGTTAATGTGTCTCCCATCTATCTTCAAACTCTCTCCAAATATGAAAAGTACTTGGATATTGGGAAGACAAAATGATAAGCATGGGAAGAAGGGAAATTAAAATGCAGATTAAAAAATTTATAATGAAGATTGGGCATGTTTATAATGCTATGTTATTTGCAAAATCAAATACTTGAAGAAAAGACATAATCCTGTGTAATTATCCAATCAGAAAGCACGTTTGGGAATTTTGCAAAGATGCTCCTGATTTTGTTATCCCTGACAAGCTGCAAGTTTGACTATAATAGTCATATAGAGTCCACATAGGCCACCTTTTTTCATGAAGCAGCACCTAGAGGAAGTCCTTTGACTTGTAACATGATGAAGGCATCAAAAATGTTAACTGAGAATGAGTTAAATCATAAACTGTGTAAGAATATACAAACATATGCACACATGCTCTAGGGAGAACTCAGACACATATACCATAAAATATAAGCAATTTACAATTGAGTCTCTAAATTTCAACCTTTTCCTTGTTAATAAACAGAGAACTTCCATGTAGCTGAGAGAGCTGCATTTATTCTGGCGCTTTCTTACCTTTTTCCAGGTTTTCTTGGTCTTTTTGTATATCCCACACTGCTCTTGACACATATTTTTCCTGAGAAATTAGTTTTTTTTTTGTTTCTAGGAACTATTATTATTCCATAACTCTCTGATCCTATTCTTATGTACTTTCTCAAAAATTGGTTGATAAACTATTTTTAATTTTGCTCCACAGAATCCTGGAATAGTTGTGGTTTATACACCTTTGACTTTTGTCTGCCCTATGCTGTTCATGCTCTGATCCTTCACACTAGTCAGATTTGTGTTTGGTGTGCTCTGTAGTGACAGAAGACATTAAATTCTGATTTAAGTGTTAGAATGATTCCTCCACTATGATCTTAGCTGAAAAATTGTTTTATGGTTGGGCATAAATGTATCCATTGTTCAGATATAACTCCTCCTAGTACTGCAGTGAAGCATTCTCATTGGGAACAGCTGTTCACGGGTGAGGCGGTGAGAGCAAAGGCCATGAAGTCACAGAACAGAACAAGAGTAGACCTGACAGAGACTTCAGAAAGCAAAAAACTGAACAACTTGTGTTCTCATTTTTCCTCTATGTCTATTATTTTTTATGGCCTAAATTTACTGAGGAGGGAAATACTTGTCCTAGAAAGACTAGGCAACACACTATAGCTACAGAGATTTTAGTGTTTTAACAATCCAATTACAATAATAATCTTCGAGGAACATTTAAATGCTTGCTATCACTAAACAGTAGATTTGCTTTTGTCACTGACTAGTGAGTGACTTTGAGTAAATCATCCCACCCCTCTGAATGTCAGTTCAAGAATATGCAAAATGAGGAAACTTGAGAAACTCTAATGTGCTTCACTATCATAATTTGATAAATTATGCCATTTGCCTTTTCAGTGAAACATAGGGCATTCAAAGTTTATCTGGTTAAATGGTTCATGAATCAAATATAACAATGATGAGAGTCTGGTTTTCTCTTTATCCAGGCTACCTCTTAGAAAAGACAAAGCCAATATTATGGAGTACATGTTGGCCAACAATGGCTCTCCCTAGCCAAGCCGACCCTGTTATCTGTTTCTGTAAATAAAGTTTTATTGGAATATAGCAACATTTGTTTTTTTATATATTGTCTGTGGCTGTTTTTGAACAGAATGCTAGAGCTGAGTGCCTGTGACAGAGATAGGCTTGACAGATAAAATAAATAGTTAAATTTGAACTTCAAATTAATAACAAATATACTTAAGACATACTAAAATTATTCATTTTTTTAGTTGACGTTCATATGTAACTATGTGTTCTGTATATTTCTTTGGTAAATCTAGCAATACTAGAAGAAGCAAGTTTGCCAACTCCTCACATGGAAGAAAGATTTTTGAACTAGTGTGAGGAAAAAGATCTGAATTTGAAATTTGATTTAATTACTAATTTGATGTCTAGCCCTGAATTAGATCTTAGTTTGCATGTCTATGAATGAATCTAATAATACTCTCTTGAGTCCAAGGTGTTGTGAGCATTGGGGGTAGGAAAGCACTCAGGGATGTGCACAGGTGGACTGGAGACAGGCTGTGGTATATTTCTAACATTACAGATCCTAGGTGTAATCCTTAGTCTCTATATTCTGTGTGAAAAACCAAGAAGAAATAATAACATATAAATTGATGGAGGAAAAAGGAAGGGTCATAGCCAGATAATGTGCATGAAATTCAGATGACTAAATAGATGTTAAATGTGATTTCAAAGTTATCTTTTTATTTCTCCACTATAGCTTTGTGCTAGATGGTATTTTATTCAATGGATTAGGAATTCCTATCTTAAAAGAAATATCACTCTTTAGGAATCATATATGAGAGTGATCAATCCTAATTTCAATTTTGACAGCTCTAGCATTAATGAGAGTGGAGGCTGTATTTCCAAGGCATCATCAAGTTGTAAGAATTCATTTCTGTACAGAGGCAGAGTGAAACAATCTGAAGAAATGGGAAATGGGAATGAGAGAGTGTTACTGTTATTCCACCTTTAAAGAATTTTTCCAGTCTACCTGACATCCTGGTGTAAAACATTTCAGTAAGTGCTTGCCAAATTACCACTGCATACTGCGTTAAAAATTGTATCCAAATTTCACTTTCAAAATCTCTCCTAATGGGAACTTTACCCTAGGCAGAGTTGAATGGTGTCTTTTGTTCTCCTATAGCACTTTAAACATGGTTCGATTGTGGCCTAAGAATTTATTGTTTATTTGTTTTCCCTGTGGGTGGTGATTATGTTGATGTCAGAAGTTTTTCATTATCTCCATGTTCCCAGCATCTAACTTTTTGCTAGTAGGCTTTAGATAAATGGCAATTGGATAAACTCAATAAATACTAAACTGATAGAAACATTTTCCTGCCTTAAAATTCTATTCTGTTTCTCCTCAACTCAGGTTTTCTGAAATATTTTTTTTAGATGATGGATTGTAATGTGTTGTGAGATGTTTGTTTGAAATTATAATATGATTTATATCCTCATAACTCTTTTCCATCTAGCTTTGACCTTGTGATCTACCACCATGGATTCTGTTCTAGCATCAGTGTGAGTAGTTGCAACTTGGGATAATCTAAACTCTATGTCCTTTCCAAATTCTAGTCCTGGATGTTCTACCAACATGGCATATTCCATATGCAAGGCATACTAAACAATCAAAGGGATTGCTAATTCTAGCTCTCACACCAACTCTCTGGTGAACTTGTAAAGTCATTTAACTTCTCTGGGACCCAATTTTCTCAGCCTAACCTGAGGTAGTAGCTGCAATAATGGTTTCTAAATTGTGTATGCTACATCTCTACAGAGTTCTGAAACATAACCTAAGGCATCATAGATATTTAAGGTTGGCTATACATTACGTATACAAGGTTGTGAAAATAAAATGTAGAATTAAGGGAAAATTGTGGAAAAATGCACTGTAAATTGCCTGAGCAGTTCACATAGGCAGTAAAATGGAGGCTTTGTTTAGAAGGAAGTGTGTTTGAATTTTGCCATCACAGCTCCATTGGTAATGAAATAACCTCACGGTATCACAGGAGTGCTACAGAAGCCAAGGCAAACCATGCAGCCAAGTCTTTTGGGAATGGCTTATATTTCTGCTTAGGCTAATTTTTAAGAATATTCTGTGTTAATACTTTCTGTGACGGTCACTGTTGCTTGCTGAGCTGCCTCATCTGGAGTCACCTATTTATGTTAGGTCACTCTGCTTCTCATTACAGCTCCCAATAGTCCAGGTGCCAAGACCAAAAGATACTAGAATGTGAACACAAGGCCCACTTGGCAGGGAATACGTGTTATCAGAGCAGTGGCCTAAGGCTACTCTGTTTTTAGATCCAGACTGGTGGTCTGACCTGAATAGGACTTGGCACTACAGCATGCAAAATTATTGACTTCTGGATCCCTTACTAGGAATATGATATTAAGTTTCAATATCAAATATGTCAAAATGTTCCATTTGCTTTTGTATATAATTTCTAGATTCATTTCCTGATTTTGTTTTTTATTTAAAGAAATGAAATGGGAAGCTTTACACCTCGGGCTACCTTTAGCATTTCTAAACATGATTCCTGCACATTCCATATCTAGTCTTTATTTTCAGGCCAACCACCCACACACTGCAAATGTATGGCCTCACAAAGGCAGGTCACAGACACATTCTAGTGTTCATGGGCGTGTAAACCCACAGGGTTTGTAATTCTATATTTTTCTTCTTGAATAGTTGCCATTGTGATCCTAGCATAACCCTACTCCAAATTTTTGGTTTTGTAACTTGAATTTGGAAACATGTCTGGCTTTAGTGTTATTTTAGTTGTGTGGACTTGAGGCATCTCTGAGATCTATGAGTAGGATGCTCTGATGGAAATTTGAAGCATACACCTGGAGGTTGGGGAGATCTGAGCTACAAATATGCAATTAAATTGTATCAACACTAAATGTTATTGATATCATTGTAGTATATCTGATAACCTAGGGCATCTGTGGAGAAAAGCATCTGATGCTTTTTGATGGACATCTGAAGCATGAGATGATCATGAGAAGACTAAAAGTCATCCTTCACATTTCAAATATGATGTTCAGGTTTCTCATATAGGTAAAGTGGTGATTCTCCACCAGAGATAATTTTTCTCTCCATAGTGTTTTTCTCTAGGCCTGAGACTTTTTTTTTTAAAAAAATTCATCCCTGTGTGTATGGGAATGCTACTGGTATCTTGTGAGTAGAAACCAGGGGTGCTGCTAACCGTCTCACAATACACAGGATATCACACACAGCAAAGAATGATCTGACCCAAGACATCAATAGTGAGAAGGTTGTGAAGCCCTTGTGTAATGGGATGCCACTGGAAGACTTTTAAGCTAAAAAGTTGTATCTCCTGATTTGTATTTTTAAAACTCATTCTGAAAGTAGATTAAGTTTAGGAAGGGACAAGAGAAGAAAGCAGGTAGTTCACTATTGCAGAGTGCTAGATAGGATATATTTGTTACTTGAGTTATTGTGGTGGGGATAAATATGGAGAGAAGCAGATGGACTTGAAATATGTTTTGCAGGTAGGAATTTCTTGAATGTGAGTTTTGAGAGAGAGAAATGAATTAGGCTAGATACATTTTTGTCTTAAGAAACTAGGGGATGTTTATTAATAAGTAAAATGGGCAATAGGTGATTTTCCTCTCTCTCTCTCTCTCTCAAATCTACCATTCCTACAAACTGAATGTATAGCTCAGGATAAAATATCCTGGTGCTGGGCATGGTGGTGTACCTTTGTAATCCCAGTGACTCAGGCAGGGTCAAGAAGATCACAAGTTCAAGGCCAGAAGCAGCCTGTGTAATTTAGTGAGACCCTGTCTCAAAATAAAAAATATAAGAGGAAGTTGGAGGTGTAGCTTGAGGCCTGGGTTCAATCCCCCTGTACTGAAAAAAAATCCTGGGAGCCTACCAGAGCCACAGTTACTGCTTCTTTGCAGCAACAGCCAATGTCTCCTCAGGCATAGTTAGTAATTATAATGGGTAAAATCTGTGGGGCACTTAGCTAGGTGCACCAGGTCCTGTTCTAACTGCTGGCATCAGGTCGACCAGATAAGCAGAACAACTAGGAGGGTGTATAAATGTAGAGTTCAGTAGATATAAAATTTAAGATATAAATATATATGTATATATAAGATTTCTTTCAATTAATTGCTGGGGCTGGCTAAGCAAGTGCTGAGTCTATAGGGCTGGTGCCAGAAGTGGGAGATTGTGGGCAGACTGGAGCCCACCAGCAGGGCCCAAAGCTGCTTACCATGGGCAGATTCCAGAATCTCTCTTTCTGCAGGTAAATGCTAAGTTCCCTTTGAAAAACCTTCCAAGTGGTTAGGTCTACTCACCCTGGATGCTTTCCCTTTCAACTGACAATTCAGAGTCACACAGAATCATCTGTTTAACTTAAAGTGAACTGATTAGGAACTTTAATTATATCTACAAATTCCTTTCACAGCAGCACTTAGATTAATGTTCAATTGAATAACTGGGTACTATAGTTCAGACTAAGCAAACTGAAATATCAAAAGCCACCACAAAGCTGGGCATGGCAGCACTTGGGAGGTGGAGGCAGGAGGATCATGAGTTTGTAGCCAGTGTGGGCTACACAGTGAGATCCTGTCAAAAACAAAACAAAATAAAAAAACAAAACTAAAACAGTACCTTAGATAAATATTTTTTACTCTTTGCAATGAAAATAACTATTACTATTTCTATTTTGTAAGCGAATAAATAAGGGTACAGATATGTCCAGTAACTTCCCCAAGAGGACATAGTAAATAGCAAAACCAGGTTACCAAACCTTCTGTTTTATAAATCTGAACTCTTTCTATGAGGCTATTTGGTACCATAGCTGGTTATGCCTCATCTAGAGACTAAGACTAGGAGCAAAGGTAACTATTCACAAAGATCAAACACTCCAGAGGTGGTGTAGTAAAACAGCTCTGTTCAGATGGAATGGTCAACACTGGGTGGTGATTAATGCACACAGATACTCTGTGTTGTGTGGGTTGAAAGCAAGACACACAGAAAGAGATGAAGACAGTAGGGTTGTAAAAGTCCTGATTCACACAAAGAAGAAAGTGTTAGGAGGAAGTGTGGGACAATAGAAGCTACATAGAAGGAGAATCAGAGAAAGAAGAAAGAGGAATAGATTGGAAGTAATACAAAAAAGAAAAGGGTTACTGGGACAATATAACTAGGGGGAGATCATGAGGTAATGTGGTGAAGGCTAACCATTGAAGGGATGGACTGGATATGCCTTAGATCACATGTGTATGTCCTTCCCCAGGCTCACTCACCCCAGGCTCACCAGCATGGCAAACACAATCAACTTCATTTTAAAAGAACAGGTCAGAGTTGTAGGGAGAGCGCCTATAGGAATCCTAATCAGGTGGACAAGCCACTCATATCCTTTCTTTTCTTTTGTGGTACTTAGAGATTGAACCTAGGCCTCACATATATACTTTACAAGTGCTCTACCACAGGGCTGGCACCCTCAGCCAATTTTTTATTTTTTATCTTGAGACAAGGTTTTGCTAAATCATACAGGTTGCCTTTGGCCTTGAAGCTGCAATCCTTCTCTCTCTACCTCCAGAGTTGCTGGGAATACAGGCATGAGCCACCATGTCTGGCCCACTCAGATCATCTTAACAGTCCCACATGTGTATCCGGCATCTTTGTGGTACATGGAGCCTCCTCTAGTCTGTGAATCTCCCACTTAAATCCTTGCAAGGGAGGTGAGGCACTCACATACTCAATGGCCTTGCTATCAGGACTGCCTGGCATAGACATCATATGGGAGCTTGTTGGCCATCCAAATACTCAGGACCCACTCCTACTGCACCAAAACCCGTGCTTTAACAAGCACTTAAGGTAATTTATGTGTACCTTGAAATCCAACAGAATATATTGCTCAGGTATTGCTAGCTATATCTGAACATGTTCAAAAATTTTTTACCTGATAGTAACTGCTCTAAGGGGTTTAGTTTCATCTCATCTGCTTTATGATCTCCCATTCTGCCTCCCCTACAGGGAGCAGGCTAACTGGGTCAGAAGAGCTATGTGTGTACCCTGAACAATGTTCTAGTTGGCTTTGTGAATGATGAGCTTTCTTAAATATTTTGTGTATTTTTGTATTATCTTCCATTAACTGAGGATCCTGAGTGCATGACTGTTCCTTGCAAACTAATTGTAACAAATAGGCTGGGTGATTTAATTTGCAAGGGTGCAGGGATTATAACAATAATAAAGTAAACAGAAGAAGAGCTTTCAAAAATATGTATCCTGAAAGCAACAGGAAGCTGTTAACAACAGAAAAATGACCCCAAAACATAACAACATGTGCCATTTTATGTGGGTGAAAATAGACCCACAAAAGGATGAATCTCCCTGTTTATTGCCGAATGTAGAGTATATAGTGGTAATAAGGATGGATGAGTCATAAGAGAAAGGTTTAGATGCTCACAGAATACTGATAAGGAAGGCAGGAAGCTTAAAATATATGTTTTAAAGATTTTCAATAAACACGATGTCAATAAAACATAATTTAAAGTTTATATAAAATCTCAGCACTGTGAAAAATAATTATCCAGAATGACTCATCCTCCAGGCCTCCACAGCATAAATCATTAGAAATCATTCCATCCTACCCCAAGAAATTGTGTCTCTCTCACAGCACCAGAGGAAATAGCCAGGGGTTATACTTGATTGTTCCCTTGTTGTTATGGTCAGTTTACTATGCTAAGCCCATCAAATTCACTCTGTCAAGAACCTGAAATTATATATACAATCTTTAGTTGAGTTGAGAAACCATGTAATGGTGGGTGTCGGTCTGCTAAAGTTTTCTAAAGCAAGGAGCATTGGCTTCAGAGAGAAGCTGAAATAGAATACTGTTTATCCCATGAACTTAGAGAATACAACTTCCTTTTTTTCTCCCTTTATTGGTAAATGTTGGTGGGGTACAGAGTAATACAGCATTGGCTTTTCCATTATGCAACTATTACATCACTTTTGGTTACACTTTTATCAATTTACACGGTTTATTAAACCTTTTGACTAATATGTAGTAAAACTCATATGCATATTTGGGTTATATTGCCCTATTTTTCCCATGTACTCATAAAGTTGTATCGTTTACACTGAGACTATCCTCTCCCCCTAAATTCTCGGAGAATACACTTCCTTTGTTTCCTCTTAATCATTTAAATCCTTCTTGAAGCTCTATTGGATTACCTGTACTGGGAATCATGAGATATGCTGTGTCCTTCCAGAAAAATCCCACTATTTTTAGTTAAGCTAATTTAAATGTCATCTGTTCCTGGAAAGCAATTTTTCTTTGTTGAAGATTAGAAGTTTCTTTTACTAAGATCTATGATGATTCCTAATATTTTAGCAGCAATATTAGACAAAATGAAGTTCAGGGGATAGAACACAGAGGAGGAACTTATCACGATCACCTGGGCCAGACTGGCAGCCCACAAATCAGGCATGATGATGAAATAGCAGGCCAAGGATACCAGGTTGGTGTCTCAGGCAGCAATCAGTGGCAGAGGGACTAAGACAGGTAAGGAGGACCTAGATGTATGTCTGGGCTCAGGGCTAAAGGCTGGCAAGGACAACAGGCTAAGGTGGATTTGGAATCAGTGCTACCAGGATTTGTCTGGGAGCAGCACTTTAGGACCTGGCACAGCACAAGGAGATTTACCTCCTCAACAACAAGAAGGTCACAGCTCTGCCCTGACACAGCAGTTGTTCTAGTGCATGCTAAGGAGTAAGGGATCCTTAGACACTGGAGATCACAGCCCAAACCTGGGACATCTCACACCAGAAACATCAGAAACCATGGCTTCCACTTCCCCTAGCTTTGTTATGGAGTAAGTTTTCATGGAGAGCAAGCATTTTTTTTCCATGATAGTTCTATAGAATCCATTCAGTAAACGAGTCAGGTTTCTAAGGTAACTGAAAAATAAGCAAATGTTGTTTGCTTCTAAAGTAACTGAAAAATAAGCAAACGTTGTCAAGGTTAGGTACATATTTGTGGCTCTTTCTTGTCCATTTGACCATGTGGTCTAATTGTTATATCTCGAGCCATTAATAATGATAATCAGTTTTTCCTAAAATGCCTGGGACTATACCAATAATCCTGCAACTATAGCCCTGTGGCATCCTATCCCATCAGATCTTGGAAGCTAAGCAGGGTTGGGCCTGGTTATTACTTGGGTGGGAGACCACCTGGGAACACCAGGTGTTGTAGGCTTGGTAGATGGACCCAGCAACCCACTCCCAAAAATCAATCTGCCATTGAAAACCCTAAGAACAGCAGAGAAACACTGACAATAGTGTTTCGCCTGTTGTACGCAGGGTTGCTATGAGTCAGATACTGACTACCTAATAACAATCTAACAACACCTAACAACAACATACCAATAATGCATCTGAATAACTACTGAGAGTTCTTTTAATTCAATTCTTAATAGTTTCTGTAATTCTCAAGTACTTCTTTCCCCCTATTGTGTTTTCCTCCATAA
Source organism: Pedetes capensis (assembly GCA_007922755.1). Lineage (NCBI taxonomy): Eukaryota > Metazoa > Chordata > Mammalia > Rodentia > Pedetidae > Pedetes > Pedetes capensis. The sequence goes on along the minus strand of VMDO01001525.1, from coordinate 18,393 downwards.
TGAAGAGAGTGTGCATGTGTGGGGTGGTATGTATTTGTGTGTGTGGTGTGTGTTTGTGTGTGTTTATAGAAAATTCAGGGAACCCAAGAAGGTATGTTTGAAAAATTGTCTCTGAGAGTTCAAATTTAGGAAATTAGGTAGATAAGAATTCTCAATATTATGACATTTATTAATAGGGGGCTAATTATAGCTTTCTAATGTGTTATTCAAGTACTTTACAATTTATCTCTACCTGCCAATTTTTAACTTAACATTTATTACTATGATTTTCATATCACAAATTATTTTTTGACAATTTTTATGATATCTTCTTTTTAGAAGCATATAATTTTCAAACTCTTTAGCAAATTATTCTCATGTTTTATGTATCAACACCAAATGTGTATATAGATGGCAAAATTATTTCTCATCTAATTTTTTGAAATGATCTATCATTTCTTAAATTTTATTACAAAACAATGTTTTGCTTTACTTGGCTCTACAATCACCACCCACAGAAGCAACAGTCAAAAACCAAAAGACACATTGCATTGGGAAAAGAAAGTGTTGAAAAGTAAAGGTGTCACATTGAAGTCGAAGGTGCACTTGACTCATGCCATGGTATTTTCAGTCACATCATATGGTTGTGAAAGCTGGACATTGAATAAGGGAGACAGGAGAAGAATTGATGTTTTTGAATTATGGTGCTAGAGACAAATATTGAATATATCATGAACTGCCAAGACAATCAACAGATCTGTCCTAGAAGTACATCCAGAGTGCTCCTTGGAAACAAGGATGGCTAGTCTGTGTCTTAGGTATTTTGGACATATTGTTAGGTGGGATCAATCCCTGGGGAATGACATCATGTTCGGAAAAGTAGCTGGTCAGTGAAAAAAAAGGAAGATCCTCCACTAGGTGGTTTGACACAGTGTCTACAACAATGGGCTTAAACATAAAAAAGATTGTGTGCCTGGCACAGAAATGTGGAGTGTTTTGTTCTGTTGTCCATAAGGTCACTATGAGTTGAATCCAACTTAATGGCACCTAACAACAACAGCAACAACAACAAAAAGTAAATAAATAACAACAATAACATGAAACAATGACTAACTTCAAAACAAGCCAGTTGTACAAGAAAGGAAGTATAGTCATTCTATACTACTCTGCTCAAATATTAATAATATTTAGGTATTATTACATATAAATATGACATTTGTGTATAATATATAAATGGAAGATTGACTCAATAATAGCAATGACCTCAATAGCAAAATTATTGAGAAGTAGAGAAAGTGTATGTATGTGTGTGTGCTAGGATAGGGTGATGGATTCGTCAGCTGTAGCTAAACCAAACCAAACAGACTTGTCAGGGAAGAGGTTTATTGGGAGCTCACAGGGAATCAGTCCTGGGAGCAGGACAAGCATGGTGATGGCAGTGGGAGGGCCTGTGGCTGCCGACCTTATGGGATGGTGGACCATGAAAGAGAATGACCAGGGCTGCAGTTTTGGGATAAAAACCTTCAAAAGTCCTCCCCCAGGGAATTACTTCTGTCAAAGGCCCACCCTCAAGCAGCTGCTTTCACAAAGCAAGAGCTCTACCTCCAGAAGTTTCATAACCCCTAAGACAGCACCATGATCTGGGGAACAAATGTTAACGCGCATGACTTTGAGAGGTGCACATTATATTCAAACCATGCCAGATGAGGACAGGTAAAGCTACCAAATCCTTATTTTCTAAGGTTAGAAGCCCAAATGTCTAAATTGACAAATTAAGCAACAGCACTATGAGCCTACTCTTAATAGTATGGAGACAATTGCTAAAGAAGGAAGCTAAAAGAGCTGGATGTGATTGCTTCCTGGTGCTGTAAGTCAAAGTAGGATAGGACAGGAGTCTATTTTTTTTTTAACAAGCCTGGTGGCACTACTGCATTCTGTTGCATTTTATCTGTGGTGCACATGTTAGTTTGGTGTTTGGAGCATGTTTTGTCATAGCATGGCATTGTGTGTACTGGTTCTCATCATTGTATGGATGACAATCTGCCATCAGTACTGTCCTCACTAAAGATTTTGGTAATGACATACCTGGAAATTTTTCAGTAGTCCCCTATCTTTATATAGAACAGCATTTGAAATAGGAGTCCCTCTCTGTGCTTCTCTTCCCACTCTTTTTCTTCTTTGTAGGACTGTAAGGCTAAAGCTGGGACCTTGCATATACTTTGCAAGTGCTCTGCCACTGAGCTGCACCTCCAGCCCATTTTTTATTTTTATTTTCAAATTGAGACAGCGTCTTGCTAAATTACACAGGCTGCCTCTGGCCTTGAACCTGCGATCCTCCTGCCTCTGTCTCTGGAGTCACTGGAATTATAGGTGTGAGCCACCCCACCCAACTTACCCACTGTTGACTAGAGCCAAGAAGCTTGAACTTCCCCAGCTCAAGTAAATAGACAGAGTACCGGTTTTTAAAAATAGATGCTTCAGGAAGGCTCTTGTTGTGGGAGGCTAGGGGCAGGTGTGTGGGTTTTAGAACTTAGCGAAAAAGGACTGAAAATACAGCTTTCTGATGAGAAAAGAGGTAAGACTGATTAGAAATGAGCCTGGAGGTGGGTGAGGAGCAAGGTTGGGGCTAAAGAGAAAGGTAAAGTTTTGCTTCTCTTCTGTCCTCTCCCCCTAGCTTCTATGACCTCCTCCATTCCTCTCATCTTTCTTCTCTCTTCTGGGATACACAGGCAGAATTAGTGGTCTATGGTGGTATTAGGATGGAGTTTTGCTGTTGTTGTTAGGTACCCTCCTTTCTTTTTTCCCTTGTCTTGACTGGCCACAAGGAAGTAGGCAGTGGGTAGGAAGTGAAGGTTCAGCCCTGAGGCTTGCAGGAGGGAGAAATAGGGGGAGGTAGCCTGATGTGGGAGTAATCTCTCCCTTCCAAATACTTGTATATTACAGATATATTCATCAAACAATGCAGGACAATGTTGGAAAAAGGATGATGATCACTTGGTGAGGGGTGCGAGAGGAACTGCATAGTCCGCATCATGCATAAGAGGGTGGGTTTCCCCGCAGCCTGGCAACTATGGAAAAGTGGTAAGCAAAGACGATTTCTGGGTTCAGCTGCCAGACTTGGAAATGCATTCTTCTGTAAGTTAGGTATACAAAGAGGGTATTGGAAACTCAAGAATATTTCTGACCATTTCTTCTCTATTATTTTTCCCTTTTTCTTTTATCACTGATGATATGGGTGCTGTCCAGGTTTTTTACATATAGGAGCATATGAAACCTTGCCTAGATAAAAGTATAACTTTTTTCAAAGTTGTTGTTGTTGTAAGGTGCCATGGAGTTGGGCCTGACTCATAACGACCCTATGTACAATAGAACAAAATACTCCTTGCCTGGTACTATTGTCAGTGATTCTCTGCTATTCTCAGGGTTTTCAATGTCATATTGTCTTTCTTTTTTTTGGGGGGGGTCATTGTTGCAGGAGTGGGCTGCCAGGTCCTTCTCCCATTTTTGCAGTGCTGGGAATTGAACCCAGGGACTCAGAGAGTGCAGAGTGGCACTTTATCCACCGAATTAAATCCCATAAAAATAGAGTACACAAACCAAGTGTCACATTCATAGGAAGCTCCCAAATACCTAATAGTTTAAGAATTCATTTTTAATTTTTTTTACTCAGCAACATGCAGTCGCAAGTCCTTTAAATGATAAACCCTGTTTTATTTCATGAAGTATGCCTTATTTCCTTCCCTGGCCTTGGACTCCCAACTCTGGCTTTATAGTAGGTGTGGTGCAGTAGACAGGGGACTTTAGGTGGGAAGGTTGGGCAGCCAAGGATTTGGTGCTTTAAGCATCTGGAATTGCAGAGTGGTGGGATGCTCCCACAACAGGCCATTACCTGGTCTTGCCCAGCTTGTGTGAGTGCTCAGAGCAATTACATGGTCAGAATGGAGTGGAGGTAGAAGGGAGATCATGTGCTAGCTTCTTTTAATGGACTGCCAAAGGGCTTCAAAGTATGTTGGTGGATGATAGGTGATAGGGATAACAATTAGAACTCTGAAGGCTGAGGTTCTCCATGGTGGAATGATTTGATCACAGGCACGTCTGCCTAAGCTCTTTCAGGCAGGAATGCATTGCTTTGGCTGCCTCATACACCCTCATACACCCTCCTTCCTGTGGGTGCTCTAGCTTTTTAGGGGCCATGGGTGTCATCTGACAAGCCATGCCTTTCAAAATAAAGAACAATCATTACATTTCATGCGTGCCATTAAAGAAGTATAGTACCTAGGAGGTTTCCTTGGGTCTGTGAAGAAACCTATTTCATGTTGGGGTCTTGGAGGTGACCTTTGATTGATACAGAGACTTCCAGATTTAAGTAGGACTTAGAGAAGAAAAGGGTTCTACCGTAGGTGCAGAAGGCAGAGCCAGCAGCACTGCATCTTTGATGGTATACACATCAAACCATGCTGAGCTAGAGACCACTGTGGTGGGACAGATATATAGAGTTTATGGTTGGCTGTAATGAAAGAAGTGCAACACAGATCCCAGGGTTCTAGAGCAGGACCATGTTGTTTGAAGTTGAGAGCTATTTACTATTTGAACAGTAGTTTCTGATATGATATGAGGCCTTGGTGGAGAAGGAATGATTGAACATGGGGCATTCAGTGATTGTATGGCCCCAAATTCTCATCTTGTGTTGGATTCCATCTGATTCACCAAGGAATAAGTTGAGGCAACTGAACAATAACTTGCTGTAAGATAAAATTGGCATATTCAGAATGGACAAGAGAAGGAACTGAGGACATACAGAGCTGCATGAACAGGTGGCCCAGACTCTCTCATCAATTACTATGGTTGTACTGGTTGTACATCCATCTTTCTCTCAGCTTACACCACATGGGGTGGGTCTGTTTGGACAAGCTCTCAGACAGTTTGCCTTACTGTGTGGGCTTGTGTGTTGCTATAAGACAGACAGCTATGCCACTGGTATCTCAGATACCAGCAGGGTCACCCATGGTGAACAGGTTTCAGCTGAACTTCCAGATTAAGACATACTAGACAGTAGGACCTGGTAAACCACTCCGCAAACAACTAGCCTTTGAAAACCCTATACATAGCAGAGAAACACTGTCAGATATAGTGCCAGAAAATGAGCCTGCTAGATTGAAAGGCACTCAAAGACTACTGGGAAAAAGTTACTTCCTCAAAGTAGAGTCTAACTTAATGGTGGAAATGGAGTAAAGCTGCAGGGACCTCCATTTGCTGATGTGGCCCAACTCAAAATGAGGAGAAACAACTGTAAACATACATCAATAATTGGAACATGGAATGTACATAGTAGGAATCTAGGAAAATTAGAAATCATTAAAAGAAAATTGCAGCACATAAACATTGACATTCTAAGCATCACTGAACTAAAATGGACCGAATTGGCCATTTTGAGTGAGATAATCATATGGTCTATGGTGCTGGGATGACAAACTAAAGAGAAATAGGGTTACATTTATCGACAAAAACAAAAAAACTCAAGATCTGTCCTGAAATACAATGCAGTCAGTGATAGACTAATATCCATATGCCTACAAGGAAGGCCAGTTAATATGACTATTATTCACATGTTTGCACCCACCACTAACACCACACATGAAGATAGGGAAGATTTCTACCAGCTTCTACAATCTGAAATAGGTCAAACATGCAACCAGGACATACTAATAATTACTGGTGAATGGAATGCAAAAGTTGGAAACCAAGAAGAAGGCTCAGTAGTTCGAAAATATGGCTGTGGTGACAGAAATGATGCTGGAGATCGCATGATAGAATTTTGCCAGAACAATGACCTTTTCATTGCAAATACTTTTTTTCATCAACATAAAAGGTGAATATACACATGGAATTCACCAGATGGAACATACAGGAACAAAATTGACTACATTTGTGGAAAGAAATGATGGAAAAGCTCCATAACAAATGTCAAAACAAGACCAGGTGCTGATTGTTGATCAGACCATCAACTGCTCATATGCAAGTTCAAACTGAAACTGAAGAAAATTAGAACAAGTGTATGAGAGCCAAGATAAGACCTTGAGTATATCTGACCCAAGTTGAGACCACTTCAAGAATAGGTTTAATGCATTAGACACAAATGATAGAAGACCAGACAAGTTGTGGCATGACATCAAAGATATCATTCATGAGGAAAGCAATAGGTTATTAAAAAGACAGGAAAAAAGAAAAGACCAAATTACATGTCAAAGGAGACTCTGAAACTTATTCTTGAACATTGAGCAGTTAATGTAAAAGGAAGACATGATGAAGCTAAGGAACTAAACAGAAGATTTCAAAAGGCAACTTGAGAAGATAAAATCAAATATTTTAATGACATGTGCAGAGAGTTAGTGACAGAAAACCAAAAGGGAAGTACATGCTCAGTTCTTCTCAAACACAAGGAATTGAAGAAAAAATTCAAGCCTTGAGTGGCAAAAGTAAAAGATTCTACAGGAAAAATATTAAACCATGCAGGAAACATCAAAAGAAGATGGAAGGAATACACAGAGTCATTATATAAAAAAGAATTGATGGATGACCAACCATTTCAAGAGGTTGCATATGGTGAGGGACCAATCGTGCTGAAGGAAGAAGTAGAAGCTACTTTGAAGGAATTGGCAAAACACAGACTCCAGGAATTGATGAACTACCAATAGAGATGTTTCAACAGTTGCAGGACTGGAGATGCTAACTTGTTTATGCCAAGAGATTTGGAAAACAGCTACTTGGCCAACTGACTAGAAGAGATTCATCTATGTGCCCATTCCCAAGAAAGGGGATCCAACAGAATGTAAACACTATCAAACAATATCATTAATACCACACATAAGCAAAATTTTACTGAATATCATTCAAAAGAGATTGCAGCAGTATATAGACAGGGAACTGCCAGAAAATCAAGCCAGATTTAGAAGAGGGTGGGGAACAAGAGACATCGTTGCTGATTTTAGATGGATACTAGCCAAAAGCAGAGAATACCAAAAAGTTGTCTATGTTTTAATTGACTGTGCCGAAGGCATTTGACTATGTGGATCCTAACAAATTATGGATAACCCTGCTAAGAATGAGAATACCAGAGCACCTAATTATACTCATGAGGAATCTGTACCTGGGCCAGGAAGCAGTCATTCGAACAGAAGAAGGAAACACTGCTTGGTTTAAAGTTGAGAAATGTGTGCATCAAGGCTGTATCCTTTCACCATGTCTCTTCAATTTCTATGCTCAGCAAATAATGTGAGAAACTGGACTTTATGAAAAATAACACAGCACCAGGATTGGAGGAAGACTCATTAACAACCTGCGTTATGCAGATGACACAACTCTGCTTGCTGAAAGTGAAGATTTGAAACATTTACTGATGAAGATCAAAGAACACAGCCTTAGTATGGATTGCACCTCAACATCAACAAAACAAAAATCCTTACTACTGGGTCAGTATGAAACTTCACAATAAATGGAGAAAAGATTGAAGTTGTCCAAGATTTTGCTTTACTTGGTTCTATAATTAACACCCATGGAAGCAGCAGTTTAGAAATAAAAAAATGTATTGCTTTGGGAAAAGCTGTGGCAAAAGATCTCTTTAAAGTATTTAAAGTAAAGTACTTTACTTTAAAGTAAAGTAAAGATGGCACATTGAAGACAAAGGTACACCTAACTCATGCCATGGTATTTTCATAATATGTTTGTGAAAGCTGGACGTTGAATAGAGGAGACAGAAGTATTGATATTTTTGAATTATGATGCTGGAGATAAATGTTGAATATACCATGGACTGCCAAAAGAACCAACAGATCTTCCCTAAAAGAAGTGCAACCAGGGTTCTCCTTGGAAGTAAGGATGGCTAGATTGCATCTTAAATATTTTGGACATCTAGTCAGGAGGGATCAATCCCTGGGGAAGAAGGACATCATGTTTGGGAGAGTGGCAGGTCAACGAAAAAAAGAAAGACCCTCACCTAGATGGACTGACACAATGTCTGCAATAATGGCCTTAAACACAAATAAAATCGTGTGCCTGGCACAGAATCAGGGAGTGTTTCATTCTGCTGTATGTAGGGTTGGTATGAGTTGGACCCACCTTGGCTGCACATAAAAACAACAACAAGCTGGGTTTAGGCTGGACAGGCTTGATATGTGGGTGAGGTGGTCAGTTACTGTGCCTGGATCTCATCCCATTGCATGAGTGAACCTGAAAGAAAGTAGTGGATGGAAATCTTCCCAGTGAGTGTTAGAGGGACTCTGTGTCCAAATGACTGCATGAGTCCTTACTTTCCACAAGAAGAAAACATGTATATCAGGGATCAGGGTTCAGGTAGGTCATTTTTGGTGACGAGTAAGGGGGAGGACTTTGGTTGGTGAGAAAACAGCAAGTTTGTACCAGAAACTTTGTTGTGACTGGTGATAGGTTACCATAAGGGAAATGGCCCCAAGGGGTTTTGAAGGTAAATTTTTTCTTCTTTCAAGTATGTTGCACAACACACAGCCAGCTTTTCAACATCACCTCTGTTCATCATTCCAGTTTTCCTAAATCTTTTCAGAGAAGCATAGAGAACATCAAGTAAAATCTATTCTTGGAATTCTACATGTTATTTGAACTTACCTAACTGATGAAATGTCTGCAGCTGTACCACTGTGGCATCTGATCCTGTCAGATCTTAGAATCTAAGCAGATTCAGACCTGATTAGTAGTTGGATAGGAGACTGCCTAGGAATACAGGTACTGTAGGCATGGCAGAAGAACCTGGCAACCCACTCCCCAAAACAATCAGCCATTGAAAACCCTATGAATAGCAGAGAAGCACTGGCAATATTGTTTCCCCTGTTGTATGTAGGGTCACTATGACTCGGACACTAACTTGACAGTACCTAACAACAACAAACTGATGAAATAAGAGATTCAGGAAACACAAAAACAATTCAGGGGATACTTACAAATGAGGACAGATTATAATGGAGGGTATTAGGGAATTTAAAGGAAGAGAGAGAGAAGATAGATTAGGGAGTATGTAGTGTATGTAGCATACTCATATGTGTATTGATGGCATATCTGTATTGATGGCATCTTGCCCGGAAAAGTTGTGCTAAGGTAAAGGTAAAGGTAGCAATGTAAAGAAGTCAGGAGAGTCATACTTTCTTCTTGACTGTGATATTATCGTTATGACTTTTGGCTGTGGTTTTATTGCTTTTAGTCTCACTAGTTGAATTTGATGAACTCTGAGGTTGTTCTTGACTTTTTCTCTATGCTTACTTGGATAAAGACTCAGGAACAATTGAAATAATGAAGCAAATAAGAATGAATACAGAAAAACAAGAGATTCGAAGGGTGAAGTGCACTGCACAGAGGAGGACCAGGGAGATAAAGCACTTTAGTTTTTTTGTATGTATCGGAAAGCAATATGTGATTAGTTGTATCTTAAAAAAAAACTTTGAGGTGAAGAAGAATATTTAAAAATGTGAGTAAATGGGCATTAGAAATTAATTCTTTGTATGTAATGGGCACCCACTGTTTGTCAACACATTTGGCAAATTTTCTGTGTGCTGGGATGCCACCTCTCATTCCCAGTGCCATAACAATGCTGGTTGCTTTACCCACACTTCAACCTTTCTTAGGTGCTACCAAGTGGAGTCCAATTCAAAGCAACCCTATATACAACAGAATGAAACACTCCTCAATTCTGTGCAAGGCACATATTTTTTACATTTAATCCCACTGTTGCAGACACTATGTCTATCCATCTAGTTGAGGGTCTTCCTTTTTTTCTGCTAACCTGCCATTCTCCAAAACATACTGTCCTTCTCCAGGGATTGATCCTTCTTGACAACATGTCCAAAATACGTAAGACACAGTCTAGCCATCCTTTCTTCCAAGGAGCACTCTGATTGCCCTTCTTCTAGGACAGATCTGGTTTTAATTTTTTTGGCAGTCTGTGGTATATTCAATATTCATCTTTAGCACCATAACTCAAAAGCATCATTTTTTCTCTTGTCTCCCTCATTTAATGTCCAGCTTTCACTCCCATATGACACTATTAAAAATACTGTGGCATGAATCAGGCACACCTTCATCTTCAATATGACATCTTTACTTTTCAATACTTTTAAAGAGGTCTTTTGCAATAGCTTTTCCCAATGCAATGTGTCTTTTGATTTCTTGACTGCTGCTTCTATGGGTATTGATTATAGAACCAAGTAAAACAAAATCTTGGACAATTTCAGTCTTTTCTCCATTTATCATGAAGTTGCTTAATGACCCAGTTGTAAGGACTTTTGTTGATGTTGAGGCACAATCCATACTGATGGCTTGGTTCTTTGATGTAAACATTTCAAATCTTCACTTTCAACAAGCAGAGTTGTGTCATCTGTGTGACATGGGTTGTTAATAATGCATTATTCTTCTTCATAAAATCCAGCTTCTCAGATTATTTACTCAGTATAGAGATTGAAGAGGTACTGTGAAAGTATACAGCCCTGACTCACACCTTTCTTAATTTTAACCCAGGTAGTATTTCTTGTTCTTTTCGAACAACTTCCTCCTGATCCATGTTCAGATTTCTCATGTGTACAATTAAGCGTTCTACTATTCCCATTCTTTGCAATGTTACCCATAATTTGTAATGATCCACACAGTCAAATGCCTTTGCATAGTCAGTAAAACATAGATAGACATCTTTTTAGTATTATCTACTTTCGGCTGATATCCATCTGACATCAGCAATGATGCCCCTGTTTCCCTGCCCTGTTCTGAATCTGGCTTGATTTTCTGTCAGTTCCTTTTCTGTATACTACCGCAGTCACTCTTGAATGATCTTTAGCAAAACTTTGTTTGTGTGTGATATGATATCATTTGATGGATTCCACATTAGGTTAAATCCCCTTTTTTGGGAATAGGCCCAAATATGGATCTCTTCCAGTCAGTTGGCCAGGTAGCTAGTTTTCAAGTCTCTTGACATTAAACAAGTTAGCACCTCCAGTGCTTCATCTGTTTATTGAAACATCTCTATTAGTATTCCATCAATTCCTGGAGTGCAGTGTTTCATCAATTCCTTCAAGGCAGCTTCCACTTCATCCTTCAGTACCATTGGTTTCTGATTATATGCAACTTCTTCAAATGTTTAGTCATCCACCAATTCTTTTTGATATACTGACTCTGTATATTCCCTCTATCTTCTTTTGATGTTTCTGGGGCTGTTTAATATTTTCCCTGTAGAATTTTTCACTATTGCCACTCGAGGCTTGATTTTTTCTTCAATTCCTTAAGATTGATAAAAACAGCATGTAGTCACTGTTTATGTTGGTTAAAAATGTATTTGCAATAAACACATCATTGGTCTGACAAAATTTTATCATGCAATCTCTAGCATCATTTCTGCCACCAAGGCCATATTTTCCAACTACCGAGCCTTCTTCTTTTTTTGCAACTTTTGCATTCTACTCACTAGCCATTATCAGCACGTCCTGATTGCATGTTCAATCTATTTTTAGAAGTTGGTAAAAATCTTCCTTTTCTTCATTTGTGGCCTTAGTACTAGGTGAGTAAATTTGAATAATAGTCATATTAGCCAGCTTTCTTGTAGACATGTGAATATTATTCTATCACTGACAGCATCGCACTTGAGAATAGATCTTGAAATGTCTTTTTTGATGATAAATGCAACTCCGTTTTTCTTTAAGCTGTCATTCTTGGCATAGTAGACCATATGATTTTCTGACTCAAAATGGTCCATGCCAGTCCATTTTAGTACATTGATGCCTAAGATGTCAATGTTTATGCATTCCATTTTCTTTTTGATGATTTCTAATTTTCCTAGATTCATACTACATACATTCCACATCCCAGTTATTAATGGATGTTTACAGTTGTTCCTTCTCATTTTGAGTCATGCCACATCAGCAAATGGAGGTCCCAGGATCTTTACTCCTTTCCCATCATTAAGGTCAGCTCTACTTTGAGGAGGTAACTCTTGCCCAGTTGTATTTTGAGTGCCTACCAACCTGGGGGCTCATTTTCCGGCACTATAACTGGTAGTGTTTCCCTGCTATTCATAGAATTTTTAATGGATACTTGTTTCAGAAGTGGGTTAGCCATGTCCTACTTCCTAGTCTGTTTTAGTCTTTAAGCTCAGTTGAAATCTGTTAACCATGTGTGACCTTTCTGGTATTTGTAATATCAGTGGCAGAATGTTTAGCATTATAGCAACACACAAACTCTCACAATATAGCAAAGTGACATGCATGTGGGGCCCAGAAGTATAAGGCTGTGGGTTTGTTGCTGAGGCAGGAGCTGATGAAGGGCAGAATATATCAGCTAAAAGAGGCACATCAAAGACCCTGTTGTTTTTGTTGTTAGATGCCATCAAATTGAGTCTGACCCACAGTGACCTTCAGAGGGTTTTCAATGGCTGATTATTTGGAGATTGTTTTGGGAGTATTTTGCCAGGATTTTCTTCAGTCTTATTGGTGCTGGTGATAGAACATAGGGCTTCAGAGAGTGCAGAGCAGCATTCTACCAATTGAGGAAGAACAAAAGAAGTGCTCACAGGAAAAAGAGCTTTGGCCATGAAGCAAACAAGAACATATGCACTGAGTAAGTCAAGTAGGTCTTTCTTCTGTCTCCACTTATAACCCTGGAGCAAGGTGGAGAGGAACTGGCAGAGAAACTGGAATGTCTATTTCCTGTTTCCTTCACTGCAGGTTTCTAGCCCAGGCAGATTCAGTCTGGTAGAGGGGAGATATTTTGCTTTAAATGAAGCTTGGGGTTTTTATTGGATCTAGTCATTTGAATTAGTACAGTGAGACAGTTCTTGCTACTAGAAGTGACAGGAATATTTTAAATTGTCTAACAAAAAACAAGAAAACATCTTTTTTTTAAAATTAGTAATTTTTAATGTATAACTTAATAAGTCTCATTGTGACATTTCCATACATGTATTTCATTGTACATTTCTCATGTTCACTTCCTCCCTTATCCTTTCATGACCCCCCCTCCTTCAGCCCCTCTCTCCCCACCAATGGTCTCCCTTCTACTTGCATGTCTTTTTTGTGACTATACATATCTATAGTCTGGGATTTAGCTCAGTTGGTAGAGTGCCTGCTCTGTACTCTCTGAGGACCTGGGTTTGATCCTGAGCACCACAAAACATGGGAGAAGGATGTGACAGTCCACTCCCCAAAACAGTCCCCAAACAATCAGCCATTGAAAACCCTGGGAGAGTCGCTATGAGTGGGACCTGACTTGATGGCACCTAACAACAACAATAACATATCTATCTATATATGTACACCCCTGTTTTGCCATAAGGGCAATATATGTGATATTTTCTTTGTTTTCTCCCATTTCTTTCGTCTTGCCCCCTCCTCCTTTTCTTTTGTCCATTATCTTTCCCTACATAGGCTCCTTCTACTTTCATGATCTGTATGTTTTAATAATGAATATATATTGAAGTCAAACATCCACATATGAGAGAAAACATGCAATGTTTATCTTTCTGGGTCTGTTTTATTTCACTTAAAATGATGATGTCTAGTTCCAACCATTTTCAGCAAATACCATAATTTTGTCGTTCTTTATGGCTGAATAAAACCCTATGGTGGAAATATACCACAAGTTTTTTATCCACTCATTTGCTGATGGGCACTTTGGTTGATTCCTTGTCTTGCCTATTGCAAATAGTGTTGTAGAACACATGGATGAGCAGGTATTTCTGTGGTATATTGACTTATATCCCTTTGGATATATACTGAGGAGTGGTGTAGTCAGGTCATATGGTAATTCTATTTAAGTTTTATGAGGAACCTCTATACTGAGTTTCATAGTGGCTGCACCAGTCTTTATTCTGACCAGTAGTATAGTAGGGTTCCTTTCTTCCCACATCCTCTCCATCATTTGTTGCTGTACAAGCCATTCTGACTGGAATAAGATGGTGTCTCAGGGTAGTTTTGATTTTTATTTCCCTCATGGCTAAAGATGTTGAACATTTTTTCATATGATTGTTGGCCATTTGTATTTCTTCTTTTGAGAAGTTTCTGTTCAGTTCTTTTGCCCATTTTTTTGATTGGATACTTTGCTTTTGTGGTGTTTAATCATTTGAGCCCTTTATATATTCTGGATATTATCCCCCTGTCTGATGTAGAGCTGACAGATTTTCTCCCATTCTGTAGTCTGTCTCTTCACTCTGATAATTGTGTCCTTTACTGTCCAAAATCTTTTTAATTTAATGTAATCCCACTTGCCAATTCCTGCTATTGTTTCCTATGCTTTTGGAGTATTATTCAGAAAGTCCTTGTCTATGCCTATGTCTTGAAGTGTTTTCCCTGTGTTTCCGTCTAGCAGTTTCAAAATCTCATGCTTTACATTAAGGTCTTTGATCCATTTTGACCTGATTTTTGTACGAGGTGAGAGGGAGGGATCTAATTTTAGTCTTCTACATGAGAATATCCAGTTTTCCTAGCACCATTTATTGACAAGGTTGTCTTTTTTCCAACTTATATTTTTGTCACCTTTGTCAAATATCAAGTGGCTGTAGCTGCATGGGTTTATTTCTGCAAACTCTATTCTATTCCATTGGTCTACATGTCTAAAAAACAAAATTTTTAGGGCCTCCCAGGATTTTCTTTAGGGACAGGGAAAAAACTAGTCCCATCCTATGGGCTGACAATGGGATAGGAAGAATTATGTTGCTCACATGTCTATATGATTGAATTTTCTGTGAATTTATGTTTACCTAAAAACAAAGTATTTAGTAAATAATTTCAAGCTTCATTTGTACCATCCAAAAAATTCTGGACTGGAATTATAAAAATTGAGGACATTTCTTAAAATTGAAATTTCAGGATGTTCTTAAAGTAGAAAAGATGAGAATAAGTGAAGAAACTTAAGGAGTGAGAAGGTAAATGTAATCAAGATAGAGGCAATAAATAGATGTTTGCTAGAAGACATTTATCAGCATTCACCACTAATGTTAGGAGGGATTTAGGGAACAGTATTAAAGAAGAGGTGTGTGTGTGTGTGTGTGTGTGTGTGTGTGTGTGTGCACGCATGTGTTTCTCTGTATTGGTAATGATAGGTAGGATATCAACATCTTTCTCTTTAAATCTGATCTTTCCCTTAGAGTAAACTAGCAGGTGCCTTGAACTCTGGGAAACATAAAATTTGAAAATGCATTTTAGTTTTATTGGTCTTCTGTTCCCTTCATATGTTTTCTTTCAGAGCTCCCTTCTGTGGTGGTATGACAACAATTTGCTGCCCTATTTTAAAAGACAATCTCAGATTATTAAGGGTCAGTTAACTAGGAGACAGAGAAGGACTATCTCCTAATTCTTCTTCTAGAAGTCACCAATTGAGCATGCATGGGCAATAAACTTAAGTCCACAAGCTTGTCAGTATAGTAAGCCACATAAAATGCCTATCTATTGGCACTAAATCTCAGTTTTAGCTATTGGACTTTTAGTACTAGGGGAGGACAGCCAAACAAGGAAGTTTCTTCTGAATCTATAGCAACTCCAGGCAGCTGATGAGCTACCAACTGCTGGTCTTATGAACAGATATTCTGAGATTCCTATTTATAGGGGCTGCCTTGTCATGTGGGCAAGCCACATCATCTGGCACCATTCTTTACTGTGTCATGGAGCTTTACTTTTAGAATTATCAACTCCTTTCGGTTAGCTTGAACAAGGTTTTCACCAGGCCAGTGCTGAGTCCTGAAACGTAAAACTGGAAGAGTTATTCAGGAGCTAACACGTCATTTTAGCAGGGGACCCTAGAGATTAAAACACTTATAGCTACAGAGTTAGTAACACACCTCCTGATTCCAAGTCTGAAAGTTCCTTTAGTATAAATTTAAACTGAGTGAGGATTTTATTTTGCTTTGTTCAGAGGTGGGTGAATTTTAGATATGAGAGGGGCTAAAAGTAGGTGTTTTTTTTAGTTAAACCACAGAATTAAATAAATAAGTTATAGTGTCTAAGGTTTCTGTATTATGTGCATTACCTAGAGAAAGAGATTTTTATTCAATCCGTTTTCACCACTGATATTAGTAAGAACCAATTTTTATGTATGTATGTATATATGTATGTATGTATATGTATATGTATAATGAATAAATTTGAGGTCGAACCCAGGGCCTTACACATATGTTGCAAGTGCTCTAACACTAGGCTGCAACCCTGGCACATTTTTTTACTTTTTTATTTTGAGTCTTCTGGCCCCTACTTATGGTCCTCTTGCCCTGCCTTCCAAGTTGCTGGTAATATAAGCATGCACCATTGTGCCTGGCTCAGTAAGAACAAATTTAGAATGAAATATTCTGAGTATCTTCAAAAGAGACTCAATCCTGACTGATTAAGTGTCGTCATAATATATGTAGGTATATTCAGTTGGCTCAGGGTTCTGTCGCTTAGAAGGTGTGTGACCCTGCCTAACTCATGGAACTTTCTTGAAACTGTTTCCTCTTTTGTTAAAAAAGTGATATTTTTTAAATTGAAAAATACTTATGTATGAAACACACCTTACCATGTGCTGGTGTGTGCTTGGCTTGTCCTGACCATGTTTCTGCAATGACTGACATTGTACACCTAGTGGAACAAGTTTTGCCCTTAATTTTTGTATGTGAGGGTTTTCAAGAGCTCTTTGACAAACTTTTAATTCATGCCTTCAAAACCAGTTTATTCTGCAGGAGCAACAATTTTCACTTTGGAGCTGATCCAGGGCCGGTACAGTGCTCCTTGATGTCATTAGAGATACAAGCTCTTTCCAGTTTTCCATTCCCTATCCTTTGGGTATGATTCTAATATTCTTATATTCTTGGCTGGGCGCAGGGGCACACGCCTGTAATTCCAGCGGCTCGGTGGGGGGGCGGAGGCAGGAGGATCGCAAGTTCAAGACCAGAGGCAGTCTGCGTAACTTAGTGAGACCCTGTCTCAAAAATGTAAAAAAATGGGCTTTGGGTGCAGCTCAGTGGTCCAGCACTTGCAGAGCATGCAAGCATGAGGCCTTGGGTTCAACCCCCAGTCCTGCAAAAAACAAACAAACAAACAACAAACAAAAACAAAAACAACCAAACCAAACCAAAGCAAACAAACAAAAAAACAACTTATATTCTTAAGATAACTGCTGAAACTCCAGCCATCATGTCCATGTTTCAGAAAAAAGGAAGGAAGGAAAGCTAAGGCAAATAGTGATATGCTTCCCTTTTGACGAGCCTATCCAATAACTTACTACATACATTCCATGTTCCAATTATTAATGGATGTTTATGGTTGTTTCTCCTCATTTTGAGTCGTGCCACATCAGCAAGTTGAGCTCCCTGGGGCTTTACTCCATTTCTGTCATCATGGTAGACTCTACTTGGAGGAGGCAACTCTTCCCCAGTAGTCTTTTGAGTGCCTTCCAACCTGGGGGCCTCATTTTCTGGCAATATATCTGACAGTGTTTCTTTGCTATTCATAGGGTTTTCAATGGTTAGTGGTTTTGGGAATGGCTCGTGAGGTCCTACTCCCTAGTCTGTCTTAGTCTGGAAGCTCAGCTGAAAACCTGTCCACCATGGGTAACCTTGCTCATGTCCGAGGTTACAATGGAAGAGCTCTCAGCCTCATCGCAACATGCAAGCCCTCATAGTGTGGCAAACTGACAGACGTGTGGGGGCTCTGATGGTAAAATAGTTAATACAAGGACGCATATATAGCATAAGAAAAAGAGAAGGAGAATAGAAAGAGGGAAGAGAGTAAAACAAGAAAGGAAGAAAATGAAAGTAAAAAAGAAAATAAAAAGCCTCACACATACACGTTCCCACCCACGTATAAAATCACTTGTAGTCAGGTGCGGTGGTAACACCTGCAATCCCAGCAGCTTGGGGGGTGGAGGCAGGAGGATCGCAAGCCCAAGATCACAGGCAGCCTGCACAACCCAGCGAGACCCTGTCTCAAAAAGTAAAAAAATATTGGCTGGGGATGCAGCGCAGCGGTCCAGCACCTACAAAGCGAATAGGCACAAGACCTTGGTTTCAAACCCCCGTACAAAACAACAACAACAAACAAACAACAAAACAAAACAAAACAAAACAAAAAAACCAAGAAACAAAAAACAAAATCAAAACAAAAACAAAATCAAAACCATGCATACACGCTCACACGCACATATAAAACACTTCTAGTCAGGTGAGGTGGTGCACGCCTGCAATCCCAGCAGCTTGGGGGACAGATGCAGGAGGACCACAAGCCCGAGATCAGAGGCAGTTTGTGCAACCCAGCAAGCCCCTGTCTCAAAAAGTAAAAAAGTATGGATGGGGACGCAGCGCGACGGTCTAGCACCTACAAAGCAAGCAGGCGCAAGACCCTGGATTCAAATCCCCATAAGGAAAAAAAAAAAAAAAAAAAAAAAAAA
>VMDO01001524.1:47500-203772 GCA_007922755.1 Pedetes capensis | reverse complement strand
GGAAAGGGGAAATTGCTGGGACCAAATATTGTGACCAGTAGAAAGGAAGCTCACTGATTGCAATCAAAGATTAAAGCAATAACTGCCTCTTCATGCCATCGGGGAGAGAGTTGAGGGTGACCTTGGGGTAAAAATTGTTCTCTGGAAGCACAGAAGATGGGAAGGAGGAAGCCTGAGGGCTAAGAGGTAAAGCTCTTTTTGGGAATGTGGTGGGCCCCACTTGTTAAGGCCAAAAATTTAGTTCTTCTGCCCTCCTTTCTCAGCCTTGGGAAGAACTGGGATGGGAAAACAGGATGGGGAGCTAATCCCATGCAGACTTTTCTGCTCTGAAGAGGAAAACAAAGAAGGAACTGATGTGGAAAATTCAGCTAGACATACCCCTTATCCCTACTCCTTTAGTCCAGAGCCACAGAGCACGTAGAAGATGACGGTGGGGCTGGTAGCAGAAGTGAGAGCCCCAAATCACAGCCTCATCAGCTGACCCTCTAGCAGCTCCAGTTCTGAGGAGGGCATGGTCCCCACTCTGCTCCTGGGACCTAGAGGTCACCCAGCAAAGTAGGTTCTGGAGAGGAGCCTAGTCTCTGGCCCTAGGGCACCTGACTCAGAGGTCCCAGCTGCTGTGGAGTTTGGCTCTGGGACCACATCAGCCCACAGTGATGCTGAAGCCACAATGGAATCTGTTGCGCCAGTGATTGAGGAAGGCTCCGAGGGCTAGGGTGACAGGCAGGGGGGGCATCTTCTTCTCCAGCACAGCACCTACACACCAGTTACTATCCACCAAGCCTCTAAATACCATGTTGGCCTGAGGCAGAGTCAGGTGGTAACCAAAGGAAAAGGTTGTGTCTTGTAGCCTTGTATTTGCCTCAAATTCCACTCCAACCTGAACCTGTTCATTTGCCCTGTGGTAATAACTTGCATGGGCCCCACCTGATCCCACATTCAACGTAGCTACCCAGTGTACAGCTGAGTACTTCCCAGCCAGAGTCAGGATGGCCCCCTCTTCGCCTGGCCGCCGGTGATAAACTAGTTCTCCTCCCAGCACCAGCCGATGAGTGAGACTCCGATTCCCCAATCAGGTCAGGATTTCCTAGGGTCACAGTAGCTGTGTAGTCATCTCCCCGATATTCGTCATCAAACTGCCATGTCAGGAACTTGGCCTGCTGTGTCTGGAAGACAGCCTTAGCTCGGAGCCGCTCTGCCAACAGAAGCAGGACCTGGGCGTTGAGACTGCCACTGCTGTCCATATCCCCTACCACAGTGGGGAACACCTCAGTAGGGCTAAGCTGCCAGTCCCCTGCATAGGCCGCATGGAGGTGATAGCCTGGCAAGCCCAGGGCACTCATGTGCACAGTGTGAGCCACCTGGAAATGGCTGCTCAGAACCTTGTTGACAACGAGCTTCACTCCCTCCATCTGTGCTGGGAATACATCTTTGCATAGCCGGTGCAGCTCATCGAAGCTCCCAGGGTTGGGCAGAGGTTCTTCTCGGCGGGGGCTCCGGCGGGGCAAAGTCCCCATCGGT
Organism: Pedetes capensis; assembly: GCA_007922755.1. Classification (NCBI taxonomy): domain Eukaryota; kingdom Metazoa; phylum Chordata; class Mammalia; order Rodentia; family Pedetidae; genus Pedetes; species Pedetes capensis. The sequence continues at coordinate 202,251 of VMDO01001524.1, read as the reverse complement.
GCCAGGCCCAATGTGTTCCCCATTTTAGTCCAGAGGACAAGGAGGGGTCAGGGTTAGCCATCTCAGACCATTCTGCTGTCCCCAGCACACCGCGGTCATCTTGATGGGGGCAGCCATCTTGAGTGATCTTCTTCTTCTTCTTGAGACAAGGTCTTTCTTTGCAGCCCAAGTTGGCCTTGGACTCACAATCCTGCCTCAACCTCCCTGATGCTGGGATTACTGGCATGTGCCATCATACCCAGCCCAGTAACGGCTTCTTAAATATCAGAACAAAAGCATAGACAACAAAAGAAAGAAAGAGATAAATTGGTATTCACTGAAATAACAATGCAGACATCTCTTGTGCATCAAAAGATACTGTCAGGTGTGAAAAGCTAGTACATAGAATGGGAGAAAATATGTGCAAGTCATATGTTAATAAAGGCTTAATACCCAAAATATATAAAGAATAACAACTCAACAAGAAGACAATCCAATTCAAAAGCGGGCAACAGATTTGAGTAGTTATTTTTCAAATGGTCAATGTCTACATGAAGAAGTGTTTAACATGAGTCATTAAGGAAAGGCAAATTAAAACCACTTAACACCTACTAGGATGGCTGTGACTTTTTCAAAAAGAAAAATAAGTTTTGACAATGATGTGAAGACGCTGGAACACTCACGCGTTGCTGGGAGGAATATAAAATGGTGCTGCTACTATGGAAGACAGTTTGGTGGTTCCTCAAAAACTTAAATGTTAGTTGCAACAGCCAAAAGCTAAAGACAAGCCATATTTTGTCCAAAAACAGACGAGTGAGTAAAAAATGTGGAATAGACATACATGGACTATTATTCAGACCCAAAAGGAATGAAGTTCTAATATATGATACGAGATGAGTTAAGCTTGAAATCATTATGTGAAATATTTAGAATTGATAAATTCTGCCAGGCACAATGGCGCATGCCTGTAATCCCAGTGACTCCGGAGGCAGAGGTAGGAGGATCACAGGTTCGAGACTAGCGGCAGTCAGTGTAATTTAACAAGACCCTGTCTCAAAAAGCAAAAAATGGACCAAGGGTGCAGATCAGTGGTCCAGCACTTGCAAAGCATGCAAGCGTGAGACCCTGGGTTCAACCCCCAGTACCACAAAAAAAAAAAAAAAAAAAAAAAAAGAATAGATAAATTCACAGTGATAGGAGATAGGTGAGAGGTTACCAGTGATTGAGGGGAAAGAAAAGGAAGGAGAGAGATTGTTTAATGAGTCCGACATTTCTGCTTGGAGTGGTAGGAAATGTTGGAAATAGTGGTGATGGTTGTGCAATATCATGAATATACTTAATGTCACTGCACCATACACTTATGAATAGTTAAATAACAAACTTTATGGTCTATGTATTTGACCATAATGAAAACACATATGCAGTATTCAAGAAAGTTCTAGTTTTTGTAAATTTTCATTTTTAATTTAATTTTTACCTATTTATTTATTTATTTATTTTTTGCGGTACTGGGGGTTGAACCCAGGGCCTTGCGCCTGCATGCTTTGTAAGTGCTGGACCACTGAGCTGCACCCTCAGCCCATTTTTTTTTTACTTTTTGAGACAGGGTCTCGCTAAGTTACACAGACTGCCTCTGGTCTTGAACTTGTGATTCTCCTGCCTCCGCCTCCCGAGTCACTGGGATTACATGCAGGTGCCACCAAGCCCAGCTCAATTTTTACCTATTAATTTTTTAACATAAAAAATGCTCATTTTATTTTTTAATGGGATCATCCAAAAATCATAAAAGGAGCAATTTATGAGATCAATCATAAAATATGGAAAACAGCATGCAAAACCATCTACTTATACAAAATAGGAACAGTATTTAGTCTCTATAGTCCTCATGTAAAATATCTGTACTCTAATGAACTTTACAAATAAATTTTTTTTTCATTTTATATCCTGCAACTTTACTGATCTTGTTTAGTTTTTTTTTTATTGGACATTTTTAATGTACACCTTAATGTGATTCATTCTGACATGCTTTCATTGTGACATTTCCATATATGCATTTTGATGTACATTATTCATATAGGTGCCCCCTTACCCTCTTGTATGCTTCCCCCCCACCCTCCCCATCTAAGTCTTCTCTATCATTTACTTGGTAATATTTTTCTATATGTACTTGAGTTCCAGTTCTGTTTAAGATAGAAAGTTTTCCTGTAGTGAACTTTGTTATTACCTATTAACTTTTGAGAGAGGGTCTCTGTGTGTAGCCCAAGCTGGGCTGGAACTCACCATCCTCCTGCCTCAGCCACCCAAGTGCTGAGATTACAGACATGAGCTACAGCTCAGATATAATTCACTTACATAAAATAATTCTCTAACATGCATAATTCAGTGGCTTTTTAGTATATTCCCAAAGTCATGCAACCATTGGCACCTCTCTAGCTCCAGAACATTTCATCACCTCCGGGAGAAACCTCATAACCATTAGCAGTTATTCCCCATTCTTCCTCCTTCCAGCCCTGGCCAAGACTAAACTACTTTCCGTCTCTACGGGTTGCTTATTTGGACAGTTCACATAAATAGAATCCCACATTATGTGGCCTCTGTGTCTGGTTTCTTTTACTTAGCGTGATGTTTTCAAAGTTCATACATTTTGTAGCATCTATCAAAACTTTATTTTTAAATGGTGAATCATATTCCAATGCATGACATTTTTTTACCCGCTCATCAGCTGATGGAGGTTTGGGTGGTTTTCCCTTTCTGCCGATTGTGAATAATGCTGCTATGAACACTCATATGCTAGCATCTGTTTGATATTTTTTAGGTATATACTTAAGAGGGGAATTACTGGGTCACGAGGTAATTTTATGTTTAACTTTTTGAGGAACTACCACACTGCTTTCCATGGCAATTGGACCAATTTGCTTTCCCTTTAGCAATGTACAAAGGTTCTAATTTTTCTGCATCATCACCAAAACTCGTTATTTTCCTTTTTTTTTTTTTTTTTTTGTACAATAGCCTTCCTAGTGGGTATGAAGTGGTATCTCAGTGTGGTTTTGATTTACATTTCCCTAATTACTAATGATGTTGATTTGTTTACCATGTGTTTGTTGGTCATTTGTATGTCTCTTTGGAGAAATGTTTATTTGGATTCTTTACCCACTTACGAACTGAGAATTGTTTGTCTTTCTGTCATAGAATTCTAAGTGCCTTTTATGTATTCTGGATACTAGATTCTTATTATTCATCCATCCATGAGTTAATTTTTGCATATGGTGTGAGGTAGGGGTCCAAGCTTCATTTTTTTGCATGTGGATATTCAGTGTCCCAAAATCATTTAAACCACCCGAAACTTTAAAAGACTATCCTTTCCCCCATGAATTGTCATAGCACCATTGTCAAAACACCAATTGACCTTAAATGTTATATATATATGTGTGTGTATGTGTGTGTATAGTAAAATATATATAGTAAAAATATATATATAATGTAAAAACATAATGTAAAAATATATATTTTACATGTATACATTTTTACACACACACACACACATACACACACACACACACACACACACACACACACACACACTCCAATTCTCTTCCACTGACCTATTTGTCTATTCTCCAAGCAGTTTCATATAATGTTGATTACTGTTACTTGGTAGTAATTATTGAAATTGGGACTGTGAGTCGTCTAGATGTGTTCTTTTTCAAGGTGATTTGGACTATATGGGGTTCCTTGCATTTCTACATGAATTTTAGAGTGAGCTTGTCAATTTCTGCCCAACGGGAGTTGGGATTTGGTAAGGAAGGCAATAAATCTGTATGTCATTTTGAGGAGCATTGCTATCTCAACAACATTAACTCTCCTGTTCCATGATCAGGGTGTCTTTCCATTTACTTACACCATCTTTCATTGTTTTCAGTGAGGCTTTATAGTTTTCAGGGTCTCCACTCTGGCTCTGCTGTTTTATAATCACATGGGAAACATTCCGAATGTAACAAAGGCATGTGAGCAGAAATGGCAGTTGGAGCTGAGTTGGCTTGGAGAGATGTGACCTGGGTCAAGTATGGCTTGGCTTCAGGGGCCCATCTGGAAAAAGAGGTTTTGACCTTGGAGGCCGGGTTAGAATTGGCTGTTCCCCACTGCTCATGCCTGCCTCTTGGGATTCCAGATGGGGAAAACTGGGGAAGCCATGTGGCTGGTCCTGGAGGAGGCAGAGCAGTCCACAGGTATGCCACAGCAGCCCCAGGCTGGAGCTTTTAGTCTGGGAGTTTAGGCCAGCTGCCCATGACAAGGGCAGTGTGCCTGGCCCCTGAGATCCCAGCTATCCAGGGCATTGCCTCCTCTCCCCCCAACTTCTGGGGATGGAACCCAGGGCCTTGTGTGTTCTAGGCAAGTGCTCTATCGTTGAGCTACACCCCCCCACCCCCACCTTCTGTGGTCCCCCTCTACTCCTGCTTTCGGGGTTTTGTCCTCCCTCCTCTGAGCTCCCCCAGCACCCACTCTCTGGGAGTGCTGCCAAGAAGCCTCCAGCCTCTAGCCCTGAGCTCAGATGGCTGAAGTGGGTGTCTGGCATTCTTGCCAGGTGATGACTTCCCTCAGGGCCCCAGACCTGACAGGCAAGCATAGGGTGGCATCCTGCTGCCTGGCAAGGGCTGTGCCCTGTGGCTGAGTGATGAGACATGGGGTGGGAAGTGAAAAATCACAGTGACCCTCTGTCCTATATCCTATCCACAGCCCCTGGGAACTCAAATACCACCTCTCGCCTTTATCAGACTCCTAGAGACAGAATCCACTAGGCAGTTACAAAACATTCAGACACCAAAGCCCTGCTGCCCCACTTCTGATCCAGGAGCTTTGGGAGGAGCCCAGGGATCTGTTTTCCCATGTGCCCAGGAGTAATGCTGTATAGCCAAGTTCAGGAGCTACTGGGTCATTTTAGTCTAGCATGCTTAGCAACCTCCTCTAAACAGCCCTAGAAATCACCTTATCCTCAAGTCTCTCTCTTCTTCCCCACTATTTTAGAGGCTTATTTCTCTTGCCTATCAAACTTATAACCCTTAAATCTGCCTTCCTACAAGAAGTCCTCCTGTCTTGCCTCCACATATTCTCTGATCACAATTACCCAGAGATGATCATTATAAACTTGAGAAAACTAATATTAAAGAGTATGATAGAGTAATGCATAATATGTATGGGTTATAGTACAGATAACCTTGTGTTATCACATGGTTTATATAGATGTAAGCCTTTAAGATTAGTGCATAGATATATGAATTAATCATAACGTGGTAGAGCTGAGAAGGCATATCTAATCTGTCGTTTCCTTTCTTCCCTATTTACAGGCAGGTAAATTGAAGCCCAGATACATAGGTAATGGGACTCAGATGACTAAGAATCCTTGGCCCGTGTACCTGCTTCTAGCTTGGATGTGAGCCCACACAGTCTTGTTTAGTCCCCTCCCCTCAATCTCCTGGGGCTGGGATTTGGCTCAGTTGGTAGAGTGCTACGCTGCAGTCTCTGAGGTCCCGAGTTCAATTCCCAGCACCACAAAAATGGGAGAAGGACATGCCAATCCACTCCCAAGGCAATCCCAAAACAATCAGCCATTGAAAACCCTATGAGGGTCGCTATGAGTCGGACACGACTCGGCAGCACCTAACAACAACAACAACAACCTCAGTCTCCTGAATCTCAATGGCTGCCCCATTAATGGCAGTTCATGGTCTAAGGAGGAGGCAGAGGGCAATCCTTACAGGCAGCCAGCCCCTCCCACTCCAGTGCCGGGGAGGGCCAGGGTCCGTCTGCACAGCTGGAGTCACTTACCCAGCTGTTTATGGCTCTCTGCCTCTGGTGTTTATAGTTCCGCCTTTGGATCTGCTTTGAGTCTCCACTAATTGGAACAATACCCTTGGAGGTGGTGTGGAGTGGTGGGGACCAGTAGATGGGAGGTGGTGGGTCGGGACGGTGCCCCAGCTTCTGCCTTGCTTGGTTCCAACAAGGACTTTGGGCATTTTACAAGGACACAGGAAGGACAGCAAGATGGCGCAAATTAAAAGCGGGTGAGAAAACAGACACATGGTTGGGGAGAGTGCAGGCAAGGAAAAGGCTAAAGCGCAGTCTGCTGTGACTGAGGCACCTAGTATAGGCAGTAACTGGGCCAGACCTTTCTTTTTAAGCAAAAACTATATATATATAAATATATATATAAGCCTGCAGTTGTAGCCCTGTGGCATCGGATCCCGTCAGATCTCGGAAGCTAAGCAGGGACAGGCCTGGTTAGTACCTGGATGGGAGACCGCCTGGGAACATCAGATGCTGTAGACTTGGGAGAAGGACCCGGCAACCCCTCCCCCCAAAAATCAGTCTGCCATTGAAAACCCTATGAACAGCAGAGAAGCACTGACTATAGTGTTTCTCCTGTTGTGCAGAGGGTCGCTATGAGTCGGATACCAACTCAATGGCACCTAACAACAACAACAAATATATATATAAATATAAATATATAAATAAATAAATATATATATATATATATATCACACACAAACACACACACACACATATGTACTCAAAAGTTATAAATATTCATTGTGGGGAATTTAAAACCTATAGGCACGAAAGAAATTGTAACTGTCCATATCCCGCCACCCCAGGATAAGCACTATTTTTGTAGAAAGGAGACTATACAGATACTCTATTTTGCAAAGCTCTTTTTAATCATAATAAATCAACATCTTTCCATGCTATTAAATATCTTTCTATAACATCAGAGCATGGTATTTCAATTTTTATTATTAACAAGCTCTTTGTGGAAGAATTGCAGTCATTAGTAAAGTGTACAAAATCGAAAGCACAAGTACTTCCCTCTTCCCCACTCCTTGGGTACCGTTTCTAGCACTTTAGTGGGAATCCCGCACTGGCCTCCGCGCATTGCAAACATGCACGCATGGAATAGCTGTGCAGTAATTTATTTAAATGATCCCCTCACACTGGACACGAGGTTGGGTGTGCAGCTGCAGCTGCTGCAACTAGGGAAACCTCCTGGTACCGAATTTCTCCCAGAAAGTCGTCAGAACAACATAGTCAGCAATGTCCTCCATGACATGTTGGGAATAAACGCGGGATGAGTTCCACGGGGTCATTCCTTATAAAGCCATGCTTGTTTTTTGTTTGTGTGCCTGTTTGTTTGTTTTGAGACAGGGATTCGCTAGCCAAAGCTGGCCTTGAACTGATGAACCTCCTGCCTTAGCCTCCCGAGTGCTGGCATTACAGGTGTGTACCATCACACCCGCCCATGTTTGCCTTTATTACTATTATTATTATTATGTGGTGGCTGGGGATCAAAACCAGGACCTCGTGCATGCAACGCAAGTGCTCTACCACTGAGCTACATCCTGAACCTTGCTTTTATTTTTAAAATTAATACGAGTGATACACATTCATGGCAGATGAGTCTAAAAACAAAAACAAGCAAACCTGAGAAAATGAAAATCACCCATAATATGGAAATAAGCATTGCCCACATTTAGTCTGTGCCTCCCACACTGTGCCTAGTAGCCAGTATGCACCAACAGGTACAGTGGCCTCCCCACTTTACAGGTAGCTTGTGGCAGTCTCCTGGGTAATAGGTGGCAGACCTGCCTGAGGACCCAGGCCTTCCACTCTGACCCTCTCTGACTTCACCTCCCTCTGTCTCTGTTACCCTCCATGTTTCTGTCAGCTTGTGCTGTGGGGGCCCTGTATGTTGCTGTGATGCTGAAAGCGATGCCATCAGTATCTCAGATACCAGCAGGGCCACCCATGGTGGGCAGGTTTCAGCTATGCTTCTAGACCAATATAGCCCACTCTTGAAACAATTAGCCATTGAAAACTCTATGAATAGCAGAGAAGCACTATCAAATATAGTGCTGGAAAATGAGCCCCCCAGGTTGGAAGGCCTAGGGAGGAGTCGCCTCCTCAAATTAAAGTTGACCTTAAAGAAGTGAATGTAGTAAAGCCCCTGGGACCTCCTTTTGCTGATGTGGCATGACTTAAAATGAGAAGAAACACAGTGACTGCAACAAAGGGCTCAAACATAAAAAGATCGTGTGCAGGGCACAGTGCTGTGTAGTGCTTCGTTCTCCTGTACTTAGGGTTGCAATGAGTCAGATCTGACTCGACAGCATCCAACGATAAGAAGTCTCTTTTACAGAGCTTCCTTATGGCTTTTCTCTTCCAACATAACGTTTTATATTCTGCTTTTTTCCACCTACGAGTACATTGTGACCATCTCCTGGTGTCGTTACATATCCTTCTGCACAGGATTCAGTTCTGAGAAGGTACCACGCTAACTGCTGAATGTGTGGGTTATTGAAGATATTTTAGTATCATAAACAAAGGCATACTGAGCATTTTTGTGGCTGAGCACTTGAGCGTGTCTATAGTTACTTCCACAGGGCTGTTTTCTCTCATGGCCCTCGTTGACCCGTTATACCAAGAGGCAAAGGAGTTGGGGAGACTCTGGGGACCCCGATGGGATGTGCACACCCAGTTCTTGGCTGGGCCAACTCAGCTTGAGAGACATGTCCCAGGCTGTGGAGAAGACAGGGTGGCCTGTTCTCTAAACGGTCCTCCTGAAGTGGTCTCTCACTGAGTTCCCTGAGAGCCTGGGGGCCAGGAACGAGCCCTCTGTAGATGATGCCCCAGTGCTATGTGTGTGCAGCCCACAGCTCTGCTGAGACTTGGGTTAGAGAGCAACAAGAGAACACCAGCCCCAAATGACAGCAGAGCAAAGAAGGGGCCACTCCTGCCTCTGCAGAGAAGGGTTTGCAATTGAGGGCAGCTCCAGGAAGCCCCAGGGCTCTGCTCCCACAAGCACTGAGGCGGATGTTCCAGAGCCCAGGGTGCGCTGAGGGCCTGATTCAGTGGGACTGAGGAGGTGTCCCGGACCACACAGTGTTTGGCTGGGCCTCAGGGAACATTTAGACCAGGCGGGGGAAAGATGAAGCGAAGCCTGGAGATGTGAGCCCGAGGGCCCAGGGCTGCTGACCACCTGACAGCTTAGCCTGTTTAGGGGCGATGGGGAAGGGGCAATGGGCCTGGTCTCTCCTGAGGGTGGCCCTGTGCAAGGGGTGAGGAGCCTGCCCGTCCCACAGCGACAGGACCTCCAGCCTGGGCCAGCGAGGAGAGGCTGGCAAGGTCTGGGCTGCACTGCTCTCCAGTGCTCAGGAGCCCTTCTCCACCAGGCTGTGGGGGCTGGGGGAAGGCAAGGAGGACCATGGCCCCCCGGGAAGCTTGGTGGACAAGAGAGGAGGCTGGGCAGGGCAGTGACCAGACAGCCGGGTCACTGGAGGCCCAGAAAGGAGGTGCCTTTGACTCCCTTGGGCAGTTGAGGTGCTGGCCAGGCTGGACGTGGTGCTCCCCAAACCTGGGGGTTGGGCCTCCGGAGCTGTGTCACTCAGTGCCTTCACAGCCTCTGCCTCCCCCAGCTGTGTGCCGTGGCCTGCTTGCTTACGCTGAGTCATGATTTTATCATAAATGGCACCAGCAGTCAGAGGAGGACCGGTGCAGAAGCACAGCACCCAGGAAGGGCGCGGCCGACGTCAGGGACCGCCAGTGACCAGAGGCTGAAGCTCGGGCTCAGCACAGGCAGGCGCTGGGGAGGCCCCCTGGAGACGAGCAGGGAGCTGCGGAGGCCTGGGCCCTGGAGGACCGAACCACAGAGGGGGCGGCAGCCTCCCTCCCAAGCCAGGAAAGGGGTCCAAGCCAGGTGCCCTCCCCTCTCCCAGTCACTCCAGTGTATGAGTCCCCTGATCTGCCCCCAGCAGGTTGGGCTGGACTCTAGGTGTGAATCGCACACTGTACCAAGTGTCCTCCCATGGAGTCCGCGCGGCCCCGCAGGCGGCCTCTCACCACTCTGGGTACCAAGGGCGGGAACCGAGGCTCAGAGCGGTTTCCAGAGCTGCACAGACTCAGACTGTATACCCAGGGCAGGGCCAGGACCCACCCCAGGTCTGCACACAGGCCGAGGCTCCTAACTGCTGTGCCTTCCTGGCGCCCTGCCCCCCCGCCTGTCCCCCTCCCCAGGCTGCCCACCTGGCCCACCCTGGCCTGGAGGTGGGCCCTGTGGCTCCTGCACAAGGCACCATTCATCCCGGCAGGCTGCTGATTAAAACCATGTGTGGTGTGGCCGGCCAAGGTGGCGGCAGCTCCGGAAGCTAGGCCTGGCCTGGGGCCTGTGGGCTCCGGGAGTGTTGGGGGTGGGGCCGGCTGACCCGCAGGCCTTCCAGGCTGGAGGTGCTCTGGGCCAGGCCTGACCCCCACACCACAGACAGGGGCGAGGGCGCCCCCGGGGCTGGGCTCTTGGGCCCAGGCTGCAGGGTGGGAGGCAGAGAGGCGCCCCTCCAGGTGAAGGTGGGAACTGGGCAGAGAATGCCTTCCCGAGGCTGCCGGGGGAGGGCTGGCCCCTCACAGGGCTTTGTTACTAAGGAAGGTGTGTGCTTATGTGAAGCTGAAACCTACACGGGGTGCCCCTGAGCCCTTGGATGCACCCTCCCTTCAGGGTTTCCAAAGGGCAGTTCCGTGCAGTGGTTAATCCCAGGGGCTCTGGATACTCACAGACAGGGCTTGAGCTCACTTCTGCTGCCTCCAGGCTGTGTGAGCACAGGCAAGCTGCCCAGGCTCTCTGAGCTCCCTTTTCTCATTGGGCACACGGTGACTGAGGCCAGGTCAGAGTGGCTGGATGGGGCTTTGGGTGCTGGTGGCTGGCTGAGCCACCGTTCAGTCCCTATCCCCCGCCCCAGGCTCCCCGGGGCCTGGCCTGGGAGTAGAAGGGCCAAGTGCAAAGCAACTGGGTTTCCAGGAGGCCTGAAGGTGTGTGTGGGGGGAAGCGAGCAGGGAGCGCGGGGCCCTCAGCAGTGTGAGGTGCAGGAGAAGAAGCCGCCCCCACCCAGGCCAAGAACAGAGCGGGGCATTGTTCACAGGGCACTGAGGCCCCTACAGGAAGGGGTGGGCAGGCAGCCCAGGCCCTAGGCAGCACACACCGCAGGCATGGCTGAGCCAGGACCCTCTGGGCGAGCGCCTGGTCTCTCAGAAGGCACCTGGGAGACACAGGACCTCTGCAACCCAGGCTGGGGAGAGTTGAGTTTGGTCCTGGTGAAGCAACTCCCTCAACACCTCCTCCAAAGGGGGGGACTTACCCCCAAATAGGAGCTCCCTGGAACTAGGGACCCCACCCGGACTTCACCCTGTGCTGCAAGGCTGGGTCCCTCAAAGGTGAACTGGGCAGAGCCCGGCCCCTCCTTGCACAGGATGAGACCTGAAGTCTGTGCTGTTACTTAGCAATGTGTGGCAGTTCTCTGTGAGGGGGTGGAGCAGATGGCTCTAGTGACTAAGAAACTGGGGCCGCCATGACCTTCTCTGAGTGTCTGTCCTGAGGCAGAGAGGAGCAGCCTGCCGTCTCATACTAATACTAGGGGGGCAATGGGGGTGGAAGAGATGTCTCCTTACTGCCTGGATGCTGCGTGGGCGCTGCAGGAGGACTGGGAAGATGGGTCTGTGTTGGAGCCTCCAGTGGTAAGATTGTGCCCTTGAGGTGGCCAGGAGTCAGACCCCTGCTCTTCCCCCTGCCAGTTATATGATTTTGGGTAACTCATGTTCTTCTACAAAAAAAAAAAAAAAAAAAAAAGGAGTTTAAAAAAATCTTCCTCATGGTATTGTTGGGGAAACAGATCAGTTGCTAGGGGCTTGGTATCATGTTGGGCACATGTCCTGATGGTGAGTTTTATGTGCAAACAGGTCAGGTGACAGACCCAGGTGTTTGGTCAAACACTAATCTGCTTGCTGTGATAGTATCATGTAGATGTGATTAAAGTCTAATCAGTTCACTTTAAGTAAGGGAGATTATCTGAGATAATCTTCCAGGGCCTGACTTCATCAGTGTGAGGTGGTAAAAGCAGAGCTAAGGTTTCCTTCAAGAGGATAGTTTGCCTGTGGGCACAAGATTCAGCCCTTGCATTGCCCAAGAGATCCAGCCTGCCCTACCCTTAGCCTGCCCTGTTGTGTTAGAGATCTCCAGAAAAAGGGAACCAGCAGGATGTGTGTGTGTGTGTGTGTGTGTGCGTGTGCGTGCGTGTGTGTGCGTGCGCGTGTGCGCGTGCGTGTGTGTGCGTGCGTGTGTGTGTGCGCGCGCGCTTGCGCACGCTTATGTCCTTGAAAGAGATTTGCTATAAGGAATTGGCTCATGTGCTCTTGAAGGCTGACCAGTCCCAAGATGGGCAATTGGCAAGCTGGAGACCCAGGAGAGCTGATGGCATAGTCTTAAACTGAGTCCAAAGGCCCAAGAACCAGGAGAGCCAATGTTTTCATTCATATCTGAAGGTAGGGAAAAAGCCAATATTCAGATCCAAGGCAGTCAGGCAGGAAGAATTCTTCCTTACTTACTTTTGAGGGGCTCAGCCTTTTTGTTCTGCTGGTGACTTTGACTGATTGGATGAGGCCCACCCACGTTGGGGAGGGAAATCCACGTTGGGGAGGGAAATCCATTTTACTTAATCCAGTGATTCACACATTAATCCCATCCAACAACATCCTCATGGAAATACCCAGAATAATGTTTGATCAAATATCTGGGCACCCATAGCACAGTCAAGTTGACTCACAAAATTAATCAGCACACTGGTGGATTTCAGATTTCCTAGCTAGTCCCTGCAATTGTGGACACAAGTCCTGACAATCTCCTAGTAGCTACCTCTTAATGGCTGTGTTTCTCTGGCTGAGCCATGACTGATACACGCAGTAATAATAATAATTGTTATGATTACTATCTTCCTTGAGAATTCCCTCACAGTGGATCTGTACCTAGTAGGCCCTTGGCAAACACCATGGAGTCCTGTCTTATAAGGGGAACAGAAGACATGGCAATTTCTTCCACAACTCTAAAGGAGTCCAGGCAGTAAGGAGACGTCTCTTCCCACCTCCACTTCCCCCCTAGTATGAACAGCCTCCCAGCTCCATCCAGGATCTCACACCACAACCAGGCTGGTCCTTCTGGGTGCCAAATGTGCAGACGAGGAACTGCTCATAGAGTGCCACTACATTCAAGTCCACTGCTAATTACTTCACCTCTTAACTAACTTTATTGTCACAGTAGCCCTGTGAGGTGACTATTATGATTCTCCCCACTCCACAGAAGGGAAAACTAAGTCATAGGGAAGCTTGTTATGTGCCCATAGCTGTGAAGTAGAGTATCAGAGGCCCCACCTCAACCAGCCTCACCACTTTGCTGCCCTTGACAGGTATGAGCCTGGCACCTATAGAGAGCAAACAAGAATTTGGAGCAGCAGTGCTAGGTTTCTTCTGTGTTTTCCTGCTTTACAAGAAAGAAATGTAGTTCTACTAGATCTTTATTTAAAATTTAAAAAAAAAATTTTTTTTTTGAGAGAGAGAGAAAATCTTGCTGTCTAGACAAGGCTGGCCTTGAATTCCAATGGATCTTCCTGCCTCTGTCTCCCAAGTGCTGAGATTGCACTATGTGCACCACCATGCCCAGCTTTACTTGAGCTTTGATTTCAGTCTAAATGCCAACATTTATTTATTTATTGTTAAAGTTTACTTTTCTTTTTTAAACTCTTTTTTTTTTTCCAAACTGGGGGTTGAACCCAGTGCCTCTCGCCTGCGTGCTTTGCAAGTGCTGGACCACTGAGCTGTGCCCCCAGCCCATATCTTTACTTTTTGAGACAGGGTCTCACTAAATTATTCAGACTGCGTCTGGTCTCGAACTTGCGATCCTCCCACCTCCACCTCCCCAGCTGCTGGGATTACTGGCGTGCGCCACCATGCCTGGCTAGTTTACTTTTCTTTTTATTGTGGCATAATATACAGTTAGTAAGACTCACAAAGGACAGTAGACCTATGTATATGAATGAATTTTTATACATGTATTACCCAGCTCAGGATATTTATTTATTGATTGATTGATTGATTGCAGTGCTGGGGATTGAACTCAGGACCTTGTTAATGCTAGGCAAGCCCTCTACCACTGAGTTACATTCCCAGCCCCCACCTTTGATTCTTAAGTGTCTGATTCATGTATACATCCTGAGTAATTTTTATGAAGTACATTTTTGATAAATATTAATCATAACATCTTCTGGGCCTCGTTTCTCTCAGTTTCTGTGGGGCTCTACTATAGTCCTTGTGCTAGTTGGTTTTTCATCGCTGCGACAAACGCCTCAGAGAAACAATTTAAAAGGATGAGAGATTTATTTTGGCTCACGGTTTCAGAGGTTTCAGTCCTTCATGGGGGGGGGGCACTTCAGAGCAGACCTATTCATGTCATAGCAGCCAGGAAGGACACAGAGATGGGGGGAGAGAGAGGGAGGGAGAGAAAGAGAGAGAGAGAGGGAGAGAGCACCTCTGCTAGCTATCTTCTATTTTTTTCCTTCTTTCCCTTTTATCCCACTTGGGCTCCCAGCCTATTGGGTGGTGCTACCCACATTCAGGGTGGATCTTCTTCTGTTAGTTGCTCCTCTCTGGAAACGCCCTGGCAGACACACCCAGATGTTTGGTTTATTGATCTCCTAGGCACTGATCCGGTCAGATCTGGGAAGCTAAACAGGGTTGGGCCTGGTTAGTACTCGGATGGGAGACCACCTGGGAACACCAGGTGCTGCGGGCTTGGGAGAAGGACCTGGTAACCCACTCCCAAAAAACAATCCGCCATTGAGAACCCTCTGAATAGCAGAGAAGCACAGCAAGAGTGTTTCATCTGTTGTGCATGGGGTTGTTATGAGTCAGACACTGACTCGATGGCACCTAACATCAACAACAACAACAACAACAACAACAACAACAACAACAACAACAACAACAACAGGCACTTCTCAATCCAATCAAGTTGACAATCAAGATTAACCACCACAGTCCTTGAGATTGTTAGGTATCCAAATACATTGATTTCTTTCTTTCTCATCTTTTTGTCACTCACTTTGTGTACGTCCTTTTCTCCCTAATATCTTCCTCACCTGCCCCCTTGGGACGTGGGAGAGCGGAAGGAAGTGGAGCGGAACAACGGAAGGGAAAGACGTAGGCCATGAAGAGTAAAGGGGCCAAGACAAAGATGCCCACTCTTGCCTCTTTTACTTAGCATTGTATTGGAGGTTCTACTCAGGGCAATTAGGCGAGAAAAGAAATAAAAAGCACCCATATTGCAAAAGAAACAGTTAAGCTATCTCTAATCACAGAAGAGATGACCTCATATATAGAAAAATCTAAGGAATCCACTAAATAGCTACTAGAACTAGTAAGTTCAGCAAGATTGTAGGATACAAGATTAATATTTTTATATATTCACAATGAATATTCCAAGGTGAAATTAAAAGAATAATTTTACTCATAATAGCACAAAGAAGAATAAAATATACAGAAATAAATTTAAATAAGAAAGTACAAAACTTATACTCAGGAAACTACAAAGCTGTGGAAAGAAATTAAAGATCTAAATAAGTGGGTGAATGTCCTATTACTCATGGCCTGGAAGACACATTCACATAGTTAAATGATAGCGCTCCTGAAACTGAGCTGCAGATTCAACACAATACCTATCAAAATCCCAGCGGACTTCTTGTTCGAATGGATCGCTGATTCTAAAATTCATGTGGAATTCCAAAGGATCGAGAATGGCCAAAACAATCCTAAAAAAGGGAGAATAAGGTAGGAGGGTTTGCTTCCAGATTTCAAAATGTACCACAAAGCAACAGTAACCACGACAATGTGGTGCCATGACAAGGCTAGATGTGCACACCATTGGACTAGAAGGGGGAACCCAGAAGTCGACCCCTACACCCACCTTGTTGTTGTTAGGTGCTGTCAAGTCGGTATCCCACTCATATCGACTCTATTTACAACAGACAAAACACTACTGTTGAGCTTGTCTGCTATGCATAGGTGTGCCAATTGTCAACAATGGTATGAGACGGTTCCAAGAGGGGAGAACGGTCTTTTTAACAAGAAAAGAAGGGCAAAGAAAGAACTTGGGTTTGAGGATCAGGAAAACTGTAATTTTCTCAGTGTTGCCTCTGAGCCTGAGTTTTCTCGTACGTTACATAAAGTTAATAGGAGAATGAATGCTCAGTTTGTGGGCATAGACATGCAAGGTGCCTTATGTGACGTGCTTAGCAGAGGGAGCCCTTTGGGCAGGGCAGGGGGGCATGTCGGGGACACGATAGAACATTAGGCTCCAGTGTGCTTCCAAGTCCCCTCAGGAAACGCCAGGGCTGGTGGGGCTTGAGTCTGCAGGCTGGGCTTGGTGGGGCTCTGTGGGTTGGTAATAAATGAACAGGAATGGAGATTCTATTACGCAGGAATGTCTGGGGAGGGGGTGGGGAAGGAGCTGCACCAGCCAGCCCTGCAGCCTTGATTGATGTGCCTTGCACCACTGCAGCCTCCAGGCCTGGCGGAAGGAGGCCCCTCCCTCACCCCTCCTGGAGGGAGGCCAGCAGCCAGATGTTCCCAGCCTTTGGGGAGCGGGGGTGGGGGCAGGGAAGGCCGGCCTCGGGCCAGAGGGCAGCCACCCAGATGTTGGGTCTCTCTACGTCCTCCTCAGCAACTGGGCTCAGGTGGCTTTGGTTCTGTGGCTGACCTTGGCCAGTTGCGTGTCCCTCTGGGGACGGTGGTCCTCACGCACCCTGTCCTGCTGGACAAGGCATGTAGCTGCCCAGCAAGGGTCGTACAGCTCCAAAGAGGACAATGTTCCACCTGCCTGAAGCTCTTATGTTACTCTGGCCAGAGCCATAGGGAGAGATGCCACCCGGGCCTGAGCCCTCTGGGGATTTGGAATGCGGGCAATGGGTCTGAAGGCAGATTCTAGACTGCTCAGAGAAGGCTCCCCCAGCAGCTACCAAGGGAGACCCAGGGGGTAGTGCCTTGTGAGCTCCTGTCAAGCACTGCGGTTGTGGCAGAGAGCTGTGCAGCCCCCCTCAGGGTCTTCCCACTTTATTATTAAACATGTAATAACTGGAAGAGAAAACAAACGCACACGTACATTGTTGTTAGGTGCCGTCGAGTTCGACTCATAGCGACCCTCATAGGGTTTTCAATGGCTGAGTGTTTCAGGATTGCCTTGGGAGTGGGTTGCCACATCCTTCTCCCATTTTGCAGTGCTGGGAATCGAACTCAGGACCTCAGAGACTGCAGAGCAGCGCTCTACCAACTGAGCTAAATCCCAGCCCGCACACGTACATAGAACGAGAAAAAAATGAACTATCATCCTAAGATCACCACTAGAGTCACCATGTAAGGCTAGGAATGCGGCTCAGTGGCATAGCAATTGCCTAGCACATGCAAGGCTCTGGGTTCATTCCCAGCGAAAGAGAGAGGAGGGGGGTGGGAAAAGGGAGAGAGATTCACCACATAGAACGATTAACTGCTAACATGTTAGTATAAATTCTTCTATTATTTATATTCTGGGTCTATGCATATAAAAAGGTTTACACTTTTTAAAAATGTGGTACTGGGAGTTTGGGGGTTGAACCCAGGGTCTCGTGCTGGCATGCTCTGCAAGTGCTGGACCACTGAGATGCACCCTCACCCTGCGTTTTTATTTATTTATTTTTGAGAGATGGTCTTGCTAAATTATGCAGACTGCCTCTGGTCTTGAACTTGCAATTCTCCTGCCTCCACCTCCTGAGTTGCTGGGATTACAGGCGTGCACCACAGTGCCCAGTGTAGGCTTACATTTTTTTAAAAAATGGGCTCATCCTCTCTGTCTAGCCTGCTAACCTGCCTGTCTCCACTCCACAGCATGCTGTGCCCACCTGCCCAGGTTAGGATGTGTAGATCCACACGGATGTTTTTAGTATTTTTCCATTCAGTAGCTGCCCCAGGTTGGTGGGACTGTAGGTGGTTCTCAAAATCACCCTAGTATGGACACGGCACTGATGCTCTTGGGCCTGCACCTTTGCACAGGTAGGGTGAACCCCATGTTAGGATGAACCCCACGAAGTAAAACTGTCTGAAAAGCAGTCATCAAACCAGCTGAAGCCACGTGTGCAGGCCTCCTTCCTGCCTCTGCTCCATCTTTCCCGGAGCTCCCTTGAGGGCCCCTGAGGTCCTGCCCTGACTCTGGAGGAAGGTGGCCCTTCAGGAATCCTCCTCTGTGGCGGTGGTGTCACAGGTCCTGCTTGAGGACCTAGAAACGCATCCTGCCCCACTGTTCTCTAGGAGACCGTGTGGGATGCGGAAGTCCTGCTCAGAAGTAAAGAGTGTGGGCGAGGGCTACTGGCCCACGCTTCCCTTGTTGGGACCTGGGAGTGCCGGGGTCACAGCTCTTTTAGGTTCTTCTATTTTTACGGTATTGGGGATGCTGGGCCGAGGGCTTTGCACATACTTTGGAAGTGCTCTACCATTGTGACGCACCCCCAGACATTTTAAAATTTTTATTTTGAGGCGAGGTCTCGCTGGGTTATGCTGATTGCCTCTGGCCCTCAACTCTGGATCCCCCTGCCTCCGCCTCCTGAGTTGCTGGGATGACAGGCATGGGCCACCATGCCCCGCTTTCTTTAAAGTTCATGCAGGCTGTGAATGACAGCAGTCCCTCTATTGTCCTGCCTGGCCTGATGTGGGCACGAGGGCAGGAAGTCCATATCATGTGCACTTGTCCAGGCGTGGCCCCTGCAGCGAGAGGCTAGCTTCCTTCTCCAGACCAGGAAGACCTGGTCAGGGGGAGCGCAGCCCAGCACAGATGGCTGAGAAAGACCTGGGAGAGAGGGGCCGTGTGGCAAAGCAGCGTGGCCAGAGGAGGGACTTGGACTTGGGGAGTGGTCGCTCAAGCCTTCCTGGAAACCAAGAATTCTGTTGACTGCATGGAACGAGAAACCAAGGGCATCGACTGTGACGTTTTCCTGGACACACTCTCTTAACTTTGCGTGCAAACTTGCTGGTCAGCTGCTCCAGCAGCGCTCTCTCTCTCTCTCTTTCTCTGTCTCTCTCTGTCTCTCTCTCTCTGTCTCTCTCTCTCTCTCTCTCTCTCTCTCTCTCTCACACACACACACACACACACACACACACACACTGAAGCCCGCACTTTCATTGCCTCACATCCACGTCCCTGTCCCCTCACTCGACACACAGTAACAATGGAATGAGGCTTTTAAAGCACATTCATTGATTTATTGAGCATTTGCTAAGTGCCAGGCCTCTCCCAGGCTTTGTTTAATCCTCCCATAGTCAGCTCCATTGGACGTCAGAGGTGAAGTCACTTGCCTAAGGTTACAGAAGTGGGGGGCAAAGGAGCCCCACCCTGCACACGCCCTGCCCCATTCCCTCTCCTCCTCCCGCGTGCTGCCCTTCTGCCTGGGCTGCAGTGGCTGAGTGCTCACCGGCCCTCGGCACACAGTTGAACAGACCTGGCTTGTCCAGATCCAGGCAGCTGGCGCCCTAGTCGGTCTAGGCTGTAAACCCCCTTCTTAGCCTCTGTGCAGATGCAGAGTTCCTCCCAGACGGGAGCTTCTAACTGGAAGGGGGCAGCAGCCACACCCCTTCCATGTTGGTGAGCCCTTTTTCTTTCCCTCCTCCTCCTCCCTCTCTCTCGTCTTTTGCCCTCTCAAGCCAACCTCAAGGACCTCCCTACGGTGTGCCTAGCACTGGGGCTGTCGTGGGAAGGGGAACCCAGGCTCCCGTCCTGGCCCCTGACAGCTCATCCACTCACAGGAGGCCCAGGAGGTAGGGGCGTTCTGGAGGTCACACAAGGACTGAGGGGCAGAGCCAGCTTGGGCACAGCAGAAGAGCCAGTGCTCTAAGGTGGTGTCAGTGCTCTAAGGTGGTGTGTGGTGCCTTCCAGATTCATGGCTCAGACAGAGAAGGCCCACGAGTTCCGAGGATCCCAACCCTGATTGCGGCTCCGATGCATCAGGCGCTTGGAGGCGCCAGGCACTTTCCACGCATGCTCTTACTTACTCTGCCCATAACCTGATGAGTGGGTTCCTCGAATTACCATCTCCGGCCGTTTTCCAGATGAGGAGACCCAGGCTCTGCAGCCAACCAGCACACAAGCCTAGGTCTGTGCTCTCTAAACCCAAGTTCCCCCACCAGGTGACAGTGCCCTGGCTGGGGATAGGGGTGACCAGTCAGGTGAGGGCTTTGGCAAGGCCAGGAGTTGAACAGGCCTTAAACAGGATGGGGGGAGAGAGAATGTTCTGGAACTTGGGCTCTGTGTGAGCCAGAATATGGCGTGTGCTGGGGAATCCTGGGACCAATGAGGGGACAGAACAGCCAGAGGGAAGGTTTATGGCTGAAGGAGCCAATAAGCTTCTGGCATCCCTCAAGTTCTCTCAAAAGGGGGTCCAACAAGTCAGTGTGGCTGGGGCACCCAGGCCTGGGGAGCTGGTGGAGACTCTGTCAGTGCTGGCATCAGAGGAGCTGAAGGAGGCCCTAAGCTGGGCAAAGGTCTCTTGGGCATCATAAACCAGGCATCATGGAAGGAGGAGCCATGAGAACCCAGGGACTGCACCTCCCCTGAGAGGGACACTGCCAGGCGGGTCCAGGTGTCCAGGTTCAAGGTCCTCGGGGCACGTCAGCATCAAGGTCCCTGCCGTGTGTGGTGGCTGCAGGCCAGTGCACCAGGCTGGTGGAGGTGAGTCCACGCAAAGGCTGCCCTTGGCCTTGGCATGCTGGTGGGGGTGGGCGGGATGGAAAATGAGAGGAGAGAGGGGAAACTCCACCCTCCCAGGTTGGCTCTCTGTTGGGCAGAACAGCTGAGGCCAGTACTGGGATATACTCAGTGAAATCCCCAAATCACAGAGGTTAGACTCCATTACTCCGTAGTATACCGAACCAGGAGACGGTCCAGGCAGGAGCCTCTTGAGTCACAGCCTGTGGGCTGTCTTTGAACTCCATCTCCTCTCCGCTAGCCAAACACTGCCCCATCCTTCAGCTCAGCTCAGTGGCTTCTCCTCCAGTGAGGCTGCTGAGATACCTGTTCCACCTCCCCACAGAGAAAGGGCCGCCCTCAGAGCAGCCCTCAAGCTGGACTTCCCCTCCTGCTGTGGTTTGTGATTATGCCCTCCCCGTAGGGTGGTTTGATTGATTTTGTGAAGACCTAATTGTTGAACAAATGGGTGGGTGGATGGCTGGATGTATATGTGGGTGGATGGATGGATGGATGGGGGAGTGGGAAGATGAATGGGCGGTGGATCGATGGGAGGGTTGTTGTTAGGTGCTGTGAAATCATGTCCGACTCATAGTGACCCTCATAGGGTTTTCAGTGGCTGATTGTTTCAGGATTGCTTCGGGAGTGGATTGCTAAATTCTTCTCCCATTTTTGCGGTGCTGGGAATTGAACCCAGGACCTCAGAGAATGAAGCAGCGCTCTACCACCTGAGCTAAATCCTAGCCCAGATGGAAGAGTAGATGGAGGGATATGTGGGTGGAAGTTTAGGCATTTAGACTGTTGTTGTTGTTGTTGTTGTTGTTGTTGTTGTTAGGTGCCATCGAGTCGGTATCCAACTCATAGCGACCCTCTGTACAACAGGGGAAACACTATTGTCAGTGCTTCTCTGCTGTGCATAGGGTTTTCAATGGCAGACTGATTTTTGGGAGGGGGTTGCCAGGTCCTTCTCCCAAATTTAGACTGTTGGGCTGAGGGAAAAGGCTCACAGGTTGGGAAGAAGAGGCCTCTGTGGCAGCCATGGAAGGAAGTAGGCTTTAAGGTACTCAGAGCCTCAGACACAGGGCTGCAGAGTCGGGAGGGGAGGGGGCCTCATTCCGTCTGTGCTGGGCAGTGGAGAACCACGCCATGCCACAGAGGAGCAGGACTGGAGTGCAGGAAGCGGCAGAGGGAGAAGAGGCGGCAGCGGGGCACTCCCAGGGGCCGTAAAGTCAGGCTGAGGCCTTTGGACTTTATCCTCTACAAGCAGACAACCATGTCTTTAAAAAGGCTTTCATATGGTTTTGTGACATTAAAGAAAACCATATTGCATGCTCATCGAAAACAAACAAACGAAAACAGAAACAAGCTGTACAACTGAGTATTGATTAAAAAACAAATTCCAGGCCGGGCGCGGTGGCGCACACCTGTAATCCCAGCGGCTCGGGAGGCGGAGGCAGGAGGATCGCAAGTTCGAGACCAGAGGCAGTCTGCGTAATTTAGCGAGACCCTGTCTCAAAAAGTAAAAAAATGGGCTGAGGGCACAGCTCAGTGGTCCAGCACTTGCAGAGCATGAAGGCGCGAGGCCCTTGGGTTTAACCCCCAGTAGCACAAAAAAAAAAAAAAAAAAAAAAAAAAAAAAAAATTCCCCTTCCCCCTGCCCTTGTTCCCCCTGGAGAATCACATAGTGGGTGGCTCCTATATGGCCTGGGAGAGCTACTCGACGCGATGTTGATTTATATATCCGTCTCCTTCTTATTTTATTTTATTTTTTGTGGGGAAGGAATCCATGCCTCCCACCTATTATTGAGCTACATCTCACAGCTACCACTCATTTTTGTAGCATATTATACATACTATTCTGTCCAAGGCTGGGATTTATCTCAGTTGGTAGAGTGCTGCTCTGCAGTCTCTGAGGTCCCAAGTTTGATTCCCAGCACCGCAAAATGGGAGAAGGACCTGGCAACCCACTCCCAAGGCAATCCCGAAACAGTCAGCCATTGAAAACCCTATGAGAGTCGCTATGAGTCCGACTCGACTCAATGGCACCTAACAACAACAACATTCTGTCCAATGTATGCTGTAGAGATAATTTCTGGGCAGCACATGTGGGTCTATGTCATTGATTTCACCCCCACATGCCTGCCTGCAGTATGGATACTCTTCATTAACCTCTTATTCCTGATGGACATTGACATCTCCAGCCTTCTACTACCATAAATAATCTTGCAAGGCATACATCCTGGTGCATCCGCCTTTGAGCATATGATCTAGCATGTGCTGGGTAACCTCCTAGAGCTGGTATTGCTGGTCAAAGGGTATGTGCATTGAATTCAATAGAAACCACCAAATTGTCACCTTTATGGTCTGTCTAATTGCTGCTGATGCACTGGGCAGGGAAATTATTGGATTATGAGCTGCACAGTCTCAAGGTCTGAGATGGTGTAAAGGTTCTTCACACGGGTTCATTTTGAGTCCCTGTGAGCCCTTTCCAAGCCCCGAGCTCTGGCACTCCCTGCAGTACTTTCTGGAGCCTGGGAAAGAGGGTCCCAGTGTGCAGACTTCTTTGCTGTGGGGAGAGGCCCCTGTTCCCTTCGCCATGCTAGGACCTGCGTCCCCCAGGGTGGCTGCAAACAGCCTCGTGGATGGGCTGCCTGCAGCTGCGAGGGGCTGAGTTCAGCCAAAGCCCGCACAGATGGCTGCCAAGAGTTTCTTCTTTTCATTTTTCCAAGCCTTGAGTTTTGGGCCGGGGCAGAGTGTCTCTCTCATGTTTCCTATTACTCTACAAGGCTCCCTTCAAAGCGCCAGCCGCACAGGCCCTTTGATGTCTGGGCCGAGCCTGCCTCCGCCTTGGGGAGACGCATCTTTGCTGAGGATCAAGAGGAGTGCAGCCCGCGATGGTTCCCCAGGCCTTTCCTGATGTGCTCCCCTGGCTCCACTCCAGTGGGGACCACAGGATCCTGGAGGGGGCAGAGGGACCACCACAGCCTGGCCAAGCAAAAGGCCCTATGATGGAGCCCAGAGGGGGACACTGAGGCCCAGAGAGGGCAGGGAGCTGCCCCAGGCCATAGCACGAGCTGGTGGAGTCCGTGGAGCAGCACAGCCACCGGATCACCCTGAGCTTGGCAGCCTTTGCTCCTCTCCAGCTCTGTCTCCCTACCCCGCTTCCCGGGAACTCTTGGCAGTGATGCCTTGCAGCTGTAGGTGGCTGTGTGTGGGTGTCTGCAGTCACCCCGCCTTGGCTCCAGTCCTGGGCTCTTTCCCTGATGTCTGTCTATGTGATCTTGGGAAGGTGGCTAACACAGATGAGCCTCCTCTTGCTGCTCTCTAAAACAGGATGATGGCAATTCCCACCTCAGAGGGTCCCTGTAAGGATGAAGTAAGGCCGCCAGGTGCGGTGGCGCACGCCTGTAATCCCAGTAGTTTGGGAAGCGGAGGCAGGAGGATTGCATGTTCGAGACCAGAGGAAGTCTGTGTAACTTAGCGAGACCCTGTCTCAAAAAAAGTAAAAAAAATGGGCCGAGGGTGCAACTCAGTGGTCCAGCACTCGCAGAGCATGCAGGCGCAAGGCCCTGGGTTCAAACCCCAGCACCACAAAAAAAAAAAAAAAAAAAAAAGAATGAAGTAAGATTCATGGGAAGTACTGAGCAAGTGTCTGATGCATTGAGAGTCTCAGAAAGAGCAGGTCTTACTGCTGTG
Organism: Pedetes capensis; assembly: GCA_007922755.1. Lineage (NCBI taxonomy): Eukaryota > Metazoa > Chordata > Mammalia > Rodentia > Pedetidae > Pedetes > Pedetes capensis. Next base: position 177,956 of record VMDO01001524.1, on the reverse strand, counting down.
GCTGCTGCTGATGGTAATAAGAAAGGAGTGGGGAAGGGGGGTTTAAGGAGAAGGGGCCAGTGTGCAGCTGTCTTGCTAATACAATCCCCCCCCCCAAGCCATACATCGAAGGAGGGCCTGGGGTCTTCTCTGCAATCTAAGAAGCTCCTTCTCTGCTCCCCACCGCAACCTTCCACCTACAGTTCTAAGGCTCTCTTCTAAGCATCAGGCTTGGGGAGGGGGGGAAGATGAGGAAAAGGTGCCAGGCCCAGGGCGGGGGCAGGCACTGTCTGGGCCGGAAGGCCTGGTAGGTGGGGGTGGTGTCTGCAGGACGTGGCCCTGCGGCCCTGACTCCTGGAGGCAGCCAGAGTGGAAAGGAGGGGTGGAGGTGGCTTCCTGGCAAAGCTGAAAAGGCTCAGGTCTGGCTTGGAAACACACAGAGAACTCTCTGATGGCTGCTACTCAGAATCAGCCTGGCTAAAGCTGAGCCTAGACCAACGAGGCTGCTTTGTGTGAAGGCGCTCCGGGACCTCTCGGGATGGTGAATGGGATGCAAGCTCTCCCCTGCAATTGTAGCGGGCACAGCTGAGCCGCTGGCACTTGCTGCAGGCCAGCCAGGCCTGGGGCTCCCTCGCTAGGGACAAGGGACCAATGCAGGGGAGAAAGGGACTCTGGAGCCCAGGAGAGTGAGGGGAGAAGCATGATGTCAGACAGCCCCAAGCCTGGGTCTCTTGGGCTCTACCTTCCTGGCTTTTGTCATATCCTTGGTTGACATCACTTAGGTAACATTTTTCTTTAAATTGAGTCACTTAACCTTGAATACATTTATTTCAAAAGGAACTTCATATTGCTACTGTAAATAGAAGACATATCACTTCTTATGCATGGTAACCATATAAATAGAATACAATAAAAATGAAACAATGTTGTTAAATTCTACCTAGTGCCTGAGATTGCTGCTCTCTGATAAAAAAAAATTAACAAATATGAGATCTGTGTTAAAGACAGGCTAACACCCAACGGAGGCTTTCCTTTCCATCAGACCTGCCAGATAGAGTATAAGATGGCCAGTTAAATTCAAATGTCAGATAAACAACGAACATCCCAAATATTGCATAGGCTATTCTCACACCAGGCCTGCAGCTGTAGCCGTGTGGCACCAGATCCCATCAGATCTTGGAAGCTAAGCAGGGTCGGGCCTGGTTAGTACTTGGATGGGAGACTGCCTGGGAACACCAGGTGCTGTCGGTTTGGGAGAAGGACCTGGCAACCCACTCCCAAAAATTAATCCACTGTTGAAAACCCTATGAATAACAGAGAAGCGCTGACGATAGTGTTTTGCCTATTGTTTGTAGGGTCTCTATGAGTTGGATACCAACTCAAGGGCACCTAACGACAACAATACTTACACTGAATAGAAATATTGTTTATCTGAAACTCAAATTTAATGGGACATCTATATTATTATTTGCTAAATCTGGCAGCCCTGCCCATGATGAATGAAAGTTTTTAAAAGAATAATTTTCTCACTGCGTAGAGATTAGATATCTCCCTGTGGTAGCCCGAAGGCCCCCCAATAGAACTGTGAGGAAGCTCGTTCTGATTCAAGGTGGAATTCCACCAACACCATGGAGTGTGGGTGTTGGAAAGAGCATCCCCACCAGGGAAGTGTCGGAAAGGCTCCATGGTGACTGGAGAATGGTGTTCTGGGAGCCTAAAGGCACCCGTGGAGGTGGTGAGGGCTGCTAGCTTTGGCAGTGCTGGGCTCTGGACCGGCGAGGTCGTCTGTCAGTGAAGTCAGACATGGGGCAGGGGATGTCCCTGGCATCCTGGCCCTGTCTTTTGCCAGCCTGCAGATCATCCCATGTGCTAGCTCCTGCCTTGCACCTCAGATGGCCGGAGGACAGAGGTGCTCTGTGGAGTCCTGAGTGCAGGCCAAGACTCTTGGCCCCAGGTGGCGAGGATGGCGGTGGAGGACTGGCTGGGCAGGGCTGGGCCTGTGAGGATAGGGGCTCCTCAGACCCAGGAAGGTCTTCAGAAAACAAAACCACGGTAAGAACTGGGCTAGGCTGCCACACCAAGGGCCTTTCTCCCCGTTTCTGCCTTGCAAGGCTGGGAGACTGAACGAGGGGGGCCCAGACTCTGGGCATCTGTAAGGGGTCATTCTTAATCTTCAAGCTGGGCAGAGCTCCTAGAAGCCAGCCAGTTTCCCCCATTTACAGACAGGCTTTCCTGACACATGGCTCGAGAAGTGGGTCTTTCAATCTGCCTGGCTGACTCTCCCCCTTGCCCCTGGTCCTGTGGCTATCTCACTGAGTTATCTTCGTCAAGTCCCTCCCCTTCTCTGGGCCTCAGTTTCCCCCAATTGTATAAGGAAGAAGTCAAATAAATGGTTACTAGAGTCCCTCCCAGTTCTCAGATTTGTAGACCCACGTTCTCCATTCATATCATCATAAACTCTTAGGTTTACAGAACATGTTCCTATTTTTTCCTTTTAGTTGACACAATAATTACATGCGCCTATGAGGTACACTGTGATAGTTCAGCACATGTACACAATGTGTAATGATCCAAGCTGGGTAACTGGCATATCGGTTACCTCAAACATTTACCATTTCTTTGTGTGGGGAACATTTCAAATCCTCTTTACTAGCTATTTTGAAGTATGTAATTAATTGTTGTCAACTACAGCACCTCCCTGGTGACTTTCTTATTGATCTCTCACCAACCTGGGAGGTGGGCATGGCGAGCACTATTCCTCTAACTTTTTCCCAGTGGTGAAATTGGGGCTCAGAGAAGGGGAAAGGCGCTTTCACGTTTCCCACTGCATCTAGCCCCTCAGCCACTGCCCCAGAAATTTGCAAGGGACTTCGTTGGGGCCCTGGGTATGTGGAGGGAGGTCAAGGGCCTGGAAGGACAGAAGGGTGGGGAAAAGGAGACAGGCTGGAGCAGGCACAATCACTTCATGGACCTGTTTTCTGTACGATTTCCATGCAGGATGTGTTTTGAGGAAAAAATACTGGTGTCTAAAACTCTTGACAGCTCTATCCTGTTGCATCGGAGCTGAGCTGGATTCTTTTCTGAGCTGTCCGAGCTCTGGGTCTGGGTCCAGAATATTTACCTGGGGTTTATGCAAGTGCTTCTTGTGTCTCCTGGAAATGAAGACGCTTGCACATTTCAGGCTGGAGATATTTAGCATGTGATGGTGTTTGGGTGGAAGTTTGAAAACTTCATAATTTACAGCTTCACAGAGGACAAAAATGTCAGCAGCACAAAGTGTTAAAGCTGGAAAGATCCCTGGAAGCCATCTGGCCCATCCCTGCCTCCTCTCACTTGAACCAGGAGAAACTGAGGCCTGAGGAGGAGAAGGGATTCGGCCCAGGTTGCACAGCATCAGCGACAGAGACAGCAATAGAAAAGGTGGGACTCTGGGCTTCTTTGACAGTTCCAGTTCAGGCCTCTTTTGGGGGAAGCCGCTAGTGAGGGAACAGGAGAGGGAAGGAAAAGAGGGGCTGGGGCCATGGGGACAGACAGAGGTATGTGGCGCCCAGCCGCCAGCTGATAAGAGACCCTCGGTACCATTCCAAAGGGATGTCTTATCAAGATATAACTTTTCCCGCTGCAGACACTATTTTCTTTCTTGTGCAGACTGTGCTGGCCTTCATGATAAGGCGCCTAGACATGTTCACACCAAGACAGCCAAAACATGAGGCAGGAGGCAAAAAATTCCCTTCTTAGTCCCCCCAGCCCACCCCCCCTCGTTTCCTCTCATTCTCTCCAAGTTCTCATGCCCTCCCCCCAGCTGGCTGGCCTCTTCCTGCCTTCCAGTAAGTCAGCCCAAAGGAGCCCGGAAGGTATGTGGCCCAGTGGAGGTCAAAGGAGAGAAACGTGGGGGCTTCCCCAGGGAAAAGAGGCCCAAGCCACAGACTCTTCAGGACGTGGAGGTGCGGGGCGTGATGTGCACAGTCTCCCCCTGGAGCTCCCCCAGCGCCCCACAACCACTGCAAACAGAGGTTGCTGTCTAGTTTGGAGGCTTAAGCTGGAGGGTTAGAGCCTCCCGTCACCATAGATTCTCTGCGTCCCGGCCCTGCACTCCTGACCCCCTAATCCAGGGCTCTGTGGGGATTTCTGGAGGAGGAGGCCACCCTGCCTACTTCCATCTAACGTCCCCAGAGGAAGAGCTCTGGCTCCAGGACATCTGGGTCCTGACCCAGTGGATCCACTTGTCACTGTTGGACTCGACCTTTTCACTCTCTTGGCCTCAGTTTCTCCCTCTTCCCACCAAGAGGCTTGGACTCAGAGATCCTGGCCTTGAAATTCCTGCTCTGGCTTTTTCAGAAGACGATGTTCTTTTCCAGGTTTCCTGGGTACTTAGCAAGCTGGCTGCATGGCCCCTGTGTGTCAGTACCCCGCCCTGCTCTGTTCAGGAAGTCCACCCCACCCACCACATCTGGATAGAATTTACCTCCCAAAGCAACTCTATTACGGTGATCCGATCAGGACGGCTCATGTGTCAGAGGGGGCCCTGGTGAAGGTTTCTCTGCCAGAGATGAGGGTTGCTGGCCTGGGATCTACCCGACTCAAAGCCCAAGTGCGTCTCTGAGGCCCCTGGGGAGACAGGGTCTGAGAAACAGTGTCCCACCAAGCAAGGGAAGCGGACTCTGTGGGCTTCCACCTCCTGTGCTAGCTCAGGCCCCCTCAGGGCGCAGAGGCCAGATGGTATGGGGAGACGGTGTATGAGTTTTCCTCCTTCGGGCCTCACCAAGTTCCTGGACAGTGGACTCTCTGGAGAGGTGATGACCCTCCTGTCTCCATTCACACGAGGGTCCCTGCTCAACCCTAGCAGGGACCCTCGATGGTCAGGCTGTGCTTGCAAAGCTGTGACAGTGAGGATCTGGGACCCAGTGCTGTGACTATCTGTGCCTTCTTTGGGAAATCAGGATAATTCCTGCTGTCTGCCTGTGGCTTCTGCTAAGTTGGCCCATGGGGGACAGTGGGCTTAGAGGCTTCCTGCTGCCTCAACTCTCCATTTAGTGCCTTTTTCTCTGAGCCCGCTGCTCCAGGACTGTTTCCCTGGCCATCGTGCTGTTTTGCCCCTCCCTACCCCTCTGCTTCAGCACGTACAGCAGGCTCAGTGAGCCCAGGCATCTGGGCCACGGTGCCCCGTAGCTGATCCCACTAAACTCAGCATTGCATAGCGGCCTCCTGGGAGCAGGGACCACTAGGTTGCCTAAGGAGGGGCGAACCAACTTGGATCAGAAATGGCCAGTCAAAGTCCTGATGCTTATCAGTAGTGGGGACATACCTGTGAGTACCCACTGCCCTCCAGGTGACATGGCACCATCATGGGTCCCACATGGGCTGGGCAGGGCTCGGCAGCCTGCGTTACGTTTTTCCATCTGAGAATCTAACCAGGGCCACTCTGGCAGTGAGCTTAGCACATATTCACTAAGGCCAATTCAAAACAAAAACTCTGCTCTGCTCTGCTGCAGGGAGAAAGAAAAGTCTGAGGCTTAATATCCCCCACCAGGGAGTTGGGCTATCGCCGGGCCTAGAAAACACTGACCCCAGAACTAGCCTGTGCAGCAGTTAGAGCAAACGCCATGCTTGTCTACCCGTTGTGACATGGAGGGCCTGTGATGTGGTCAAGCTGGTCAGCCTCTCGCCAGCTTCACGCGGCTGTCAGGAATGGGGGGACAACGCACGCGAAACACTTAGCGCCGTGCCAGCAGAGCCAGCTCCCCACCAGCCACAGTATTATTTCTATTTTATAAAATAACAGACTTCCGAATGCAGAGCCCAGCCCAGAACTTATAGGAAGCTCTCTTCCAGAAAGGTTTCTGCACACACCAACGCTCCTGGGCTTCCCTCAGCGGACAGCTGAAGGGAGGGGAGGAAGGCTTCCTGGAGGCAGAGGGGGCAGGCTAACATGGCTTGAGGGTCTGCGTGGGGAAAGGGGGAGGGACAAGGCCCCCAGGGTCCTGAATGGCCCCTAACACATCAGTTGGCCTGCGGCCATGGGAGGTGTGGAGGTTCACCGTCAGGGCACCCAGAAGGAGAGGCTTCTGCAAAGAGCTGGCTTGGGGTGGATGCAGGTATGTCAAGGGCCACCCAGGGGCGAGGAGGCCAGTCAGGGCCCGTTGGGACCCAGGCAGAATTTATACCAGGTTCCATCCCAGCCTGAGCGGGGCAAGTCCCCCCTGTGTCCTCTGTATCACCTGACCTTTGTGGCTCAGTGGAGCACTTACCATCACCTTTTCCAGGAGAAAATCCATGTCTTTAGAGAGCGGCCTCTCACAGCACATTAGCAGCAGGACAATGCCAAAGGCCAGGGATCCAGTCCCATGTTAGTGCCCCCTTTCCAAGAAGGCTTTGGGGGTGCTCTCCCTGTGGTGGGGCAGGAGAGGCACTTTATTAAGTGTAGAGATGCTCGGTGGTAATATGGTGCTGGGCAGTCTGGGGGCCAGAGCTGGGGACAAGCTGTAAGAGGGCCAAGAAGGGTCATGATAACCCATGCTGGAGCCAGGAACCCAGGTGGGGGCCTAGCCCCTGTTGCTCACCCCTAGTGTGGCCTAGGAAAGCAGTAGCTCAGTAGCCACTGAGCCTCAGTGGTCCCCAACAGGGAAGAATGCGGCACCTACTGCATGCACATCTGTGAAAGGTCCCTGAGCAGAGGCTGCGAAGACAGAGGCTGGGATTTCTGCACGGGGAGTGTAGGGAGGGATCGGCCTTCTCATTGTGACCACTGCAGGGCCAGTGGTTAGACATTTCCTTGGCCACTAGGAGCTCAGCTGACACTATAGTAACAGACCATTTGCATTCATTACAGGTACTTACTGTCCAGCACTGTGCTAACTAGTTAGTCAAATGGGTAGTTGGACAGTTGATGAGAAGAGATGGAGTCCTAACAGGAGTGGGGAGCCCAGGCCACCTGCACAGGGTGAATAAACACTGTGAGGTGCCGCAGTCCAGGACGAGGGGGCTAGAGACCAACTCAGCCACAGGGCCATGCCAGAAAGCACAGGCTCTGAAGATGCGGGTTCGATTTTTGCTCTGTGATTTCCACCAAAGCCTAGCCCTCTCTGTTTTTTTTTTTTTTTCCTGGAGGGCAGACGGAGGGCACCAGAGTACTGGGAGCAGGGCTGTCGGGGAGGGAGGCTCTTGCACCTGAGGCTTGCAGGCCTGTTGGGATCTGCCGGTCTGCAGGGGATTTCCTGGGGCCGGCCCAGTTCCCAGCCCTGCTGACGTCATGCTTGGATGGGTGCCCAGAGTCAGGGGGTGGGTGCCCAGAGCAGCTCTCCAGTGGGAAAGGCGGGCGGGCACACTCCCAGCCCACAGGCTGGTCCTCCCTCTGGGGTCCCAGGGTCTCCCACCCTCACCCACAAGGTGAGGAAGTGGGGGATCCCTCCTGTTGAAAGAAGAAGCACTGCCCCTTGGCCCAGGATCCTGGCTTGTTTGCTGTGTGACCTCAGGCAAGTGCCTTCCCCTTTCTGCGCCTTGGCCCCTGTTTCTGCAAGAGGAGGGCAGAGGTTTCCAAGCCCTTTTGGAACTCTGATGTTCTGGGATCTGGTTGGGGATTGGGGGTTGGGGAAAGGGGATTGGGGTGGGGGCTGAATTCCAGAGATTTGACTCCCACAGTACAGCAGGAGCTGCAGGGGGCAGGATGGGGGCAGTGTCACGGGAGAGGAGCCCCAAGACCTCCAGGTGGCTCCCAGAGGGCGCAAGGAGAGCCTGAGGGCCTGGAAACATATTTACTCTAAAGTGTCCTGTGTCACTGGGGCCTTTCTCTGGGTTTTGAAATGCTCCAGCAGTCAGCGCTCCGCATGTGTGTTTGCGGAGCAGAATCCGGGCTGTATTTATTCACCCTCAGCCTGAGCCCTTAAAAATATAGACGGCTAATGTCTTCAGTATGTATGAAATATCCCATATGCTCAGAAACAAAAGGGGCTCTGTTATTAAAGTTTCATTTCCACACGCCCCCTCCCCTCCCTCCCGCCCGCCCCCTGACACCCTGCCCTCCTCCCATCCCGCGCAGCCTGCTGGAGACGGCGAGTGAGGAGGCAGGCGGGTAGGCGGGCAGCGTGGACGGAGGCCGGGCATAGCTGGCCGCTGCCCGGGAGCACGCAGAGTCCGGCTCCAGGTGAGGGGTGGCAGTAGGAGAGGACAGCAGGGGCTTCCAGGCGGGAGGGGACTCTGGGCCCCTGGAATGGCCTGTGGGGTGCGAGGGCTGAGGTGGCCCCTCTCGTGGGCTCCTGTGGGCTGGGGCCCTGGCAGGGGCCCGCTGTCTGGGACGGAAATGCCCGCTCTGCTGCTAACTGAAACCACATGTGTCTCCCAGGCAGCGGGACAAGGACGCCGCCAAGCCTGGGGCTTGGGACTGGGGGAGGAACGGTGCAGGCTGGCCCCGCCGCATGCCCCGGGTGGGCGAGGGCCACACGGGGGGTGCGGGGTGGTCTGCGCTGGTACGTATGAGTGTGTCAGCATGTGTGCGTGTGTGCACTCGCGCCCGGCTGCAGGTTGAGGTGGGTCCCTGCTCAATGAACCAACGTACCTCCCTCTTGTCCAAGTGACTGGGGGATCCTCGCTGCCCTGGGCTCCCTCCTTCGTGCCTTTTCCTCCGGCCCCGGTCAGTCTTCTTGCACCTGCACAACCTCCACCCACTTCCCAGCCGGAAAGGCTGAGAGGCAGTGCAAGGGGGCGATGAGAATCCTTTCTCCCTCCTGTCCATCCCCTCTAGGAGCCCAGCATTGTCAGTGCAGCCAGGGAGGGAGGAATTTAGCCCCAGCCAGGGGACTGCATGCCATGGCCACCAGGGCAACCGTGCGGGGTCATCCGGACCCAAACAGGGGCCAGGAAATGATGACAACCAGGGCTCGGCCTTGGGGACAGTCTGGGGCTGCGCCTTCGGGTTCTGTGGCGGGTGAGATTGCTCCTGAGGGCTCGGGCGACCTGAGTCCAGGGCCATCTCTCTCTAAAGGTGGAGCGTTGCTGAGAGCCGGGCTCCGGGTTCTGGTGGTGGCCCTGCCACTGCCCTGTGGGTGCTGGGCAGGTCTCTTTCCACCACCATCCCTGTTCTCTACCCCTGGCATGGCAGCTGGGCCTGGGTGGTGGTTCCAAAGCCTGATGCGCATACCTGTGGCGCCTCATGCCACAGTGCCCTGTGCGTTCTAACAAGGGCTGTGTGTTACTCTTATTTCCACTGGGGAGAATTTACACACAGCATACCAAAACAGTGCATAGATTTAAGAAAAAGTCTTCTTAACTCAAATGAATGGACCCTGGCGCCACTGAAAGACCCCTCAGGGCCAGAGTCTACCATGATGATGGGCTCTCTACGCGTCTACCATCGCAAGTTGTCTTAAGAGTGTTGGTTCTGGCTGTCTAGGGCCAGAAGGTGCCATCTGCTATGCAGATTGTCTTTTGGTCCCCACACACTAGCAGTCCCGTACTCCCGTGACTGCAGAGTAGAAAGCCCAGTTGCCACCTTTTGTGTGTGGTATATGCTGTGTGGGAAAGGGCAGCGCGTGGGATGGGCAGAGCTGGGGAAAAGACCAGCCCAGCCCACATGGTCGCTGGATGCCCAAGGTCAAAGGCAAGGAGTTTGGGAAAGAGAGTCCACCAAGTGACATTTTCAAGTGCTTCGTTCGGTCTCAGCCTTGCTTTGAATTGCTGGACTGGGTGGGCAGACGCCAGGTCACCGTGGCTTCCGCTTTTCCTGCCATTCAGCCCCAACTCCCTGGCCTTTTGGCTGCAATTTATCTGCCCTCCCAGGACTGGCCCCAGGTGGGGTTTGCTAGGGGGGCACAGGGGTTGTAGTGGGGGACTTGGCAGCACCCCAGTCCCTTCTCCAGGCCGAGCTGGTCCGAGCTCCCTCCACGCTCCTCAGCAGATCCCTATTGCTGTGATTCCTCTGTGATCACTGCTTTTCTGTGGAGCTTCCCTGGCAACTGTCTCATCACCAGCTCCCAGGGAAGCCCTACTCCGTACCATGCAGGAAGTACAGCTTCCACGGTCCTTCTCTCTTGTCTTATCCTGTAACAGGCAGAGGGAAGCAAATGCTGATTCACAGATGTGGACAGCATCCTTGGGTGGGGACGAATTCATGGCTCCTACTCGGGGAGGAAGCAGGGACAGAGGAAGGAGGCCAGGTCTGGGCTCAGCCAGTCTTACCACTAACGAGCTGTGTGCCCCAGGGTGAGCTCTTTACCTCCTCTGGTCCTGCTGTCCTCTGACCCCAGCAGTCCCTGTCCTCCATGAGGCTGAGGTGGTTCATTAGCTCTGCCCTAGGCTGGAGCAGCAGCCTCCTTCTAGGGAATTCTTCTTCCTCTAGAACAGTGCCATCTCTAAGAGGATGGCCCCTGTGAGTTTAGGGGCTGGGCTCCCTGAAGCAGCAGTGGGCCACGTGGAGTCAGCACACTCCTCGGGCCCAGGTTACCTTGGGACCACAGCCAGCTGTTTTAAATCCTGAGGCAGCAACTGGCCAGGGTCATGGGCACAGTCTCCGCCTGCAGAACTCAACACGTGTAACTGGCCTTCAGTGGCCCGTGAGTCCTGCTGGACCAGCTACACCAAGGTCACGGGCAAACAGAGGTCGCTTCATGATGTCTTGGGCAGCATCACAGAGACCTACCTGACAGGGGCGGAGGAGGCTCTGCTCAGTGGGGAGGACAAGAGCTGAAAGAGTAGCTCCAGCCCAAAGAAAGCAAAACTGCTCCTGTTACCCGGGTCGGCTCAGATCGGCCAGCCTCGGTGAGCTCTTCCCGGGGTTCTGAGGGAGGCAGGGGTTCGGGCTCCACTTTGCTTACCCACCATGGTGATGGCTGAGCTCACCAGCTCCTTAGGCTTCACCTTGACTTCTTTCTTGCGGGTTTGGTACAGGCAGTGCAGAAAGAAGTGGGGACAAAGCAGTTTACCTGCAGGGTCATGCCCGTAACTGCTTGGTGGCAATTTCAACTTCAGACAAGGGAAAACTGAGGTGTGCTATTGGGTAGAAAAAAAATAAAAGGAAGGATGAAGCCAGACGAACCTCCACTGCTGCGGCAGCTGTGGGCACTTGCCATGTCTCTGTCTGCCGCTGAGCTCTACTTTCCTGATCTTTAAAATGGGTCATCAGGAAGACCCAGGAGGCACTCACTGTGGCCAGCCCCATGCAGAGTGGCCCAAAGGAGTCAGGCCACCACTAACCCTGCTGACGTAAGGACAGGTGTCATTGTTCTGACAGAGGAAGGAGGCACCGAGTGCCGGGTCCTGAGAGGAGGGAAGAGCACTAGCTCTTTCCCAGGCTGGGTGTCAGTCCCAGCCCTGCCCCTGGCTCCAAACTTCCCGCGAGTCTCTGAACTCTGCTGAGTCCCAGTGTCCTCATCTGAACACAGCGTGGGAACAACCCCTGCCTCTAAGGGAGGGTGTGGAGATTCCATGAAGCCCACAAAGCTCCTGGCACACAGTAAGTGCTTGGTGAATGGGGGCCCAGGGCCTTGGCCCCTCAGTTCCATGCCCTCCATAGTCCTGCTTGTCCCCTGACCAGCCACAGGTGGCCAGCGCCTCTGGAAACCCCCAGCGAGGCTCTTCCCCAGGGGCTGGTCTCACATGGTGCCGAAACACTATGGGGAAACCCCTCCTGGCACATGATGCCTAAACCCCTGGAGGGCGGGCGGCCAGTGCTGGCACTCTCATAGCTAGCGAGCAAGTATCGTGGTGCGGCTCTGTACCCGGAAGATGTTCAGAGGAAGAGGAGATGCAGGGACGGGGGCTCAGGGAGGCCAGGGCCTGTGTGGAAGGGGCACAGATTGGAGAAGCCGAGGTGAGAGGAAGGAGGCCTGGTACCTCCTGGGTGGGCCTCCCTCCCGGCTCCACGGGAAGCAGGGATGTCAGAGGGAGGCGGAAAGGAGAGGGGGAATACAAACAGGCCGAGACAGCCTGAGCGGGCTCCAGCGCCAGCTCTCGGGTTGTTTGGTCTGGCTGAGCCCCTCCCGGGCCGCTGCCAGGCACTGCAGGCTGCTCAGTCCCGCCTCCGCGTGCACGCACACGTGTGCACAGGCACACACACACTCCCAGCAGACACCATGTCACAAGTGGAGACCCACAGGGACATGCAAGGACACAAATATGCAGCTGCACCCAGGCTTGCAGTTACCACGTGAGACAGACACACAGATCCATACAGACATGCAGAGAGACACACAGACACACTCGGATGCACACACAGATCCACATGTGCAGAACCAGAGATGCACGTACAACACATAAACACAGTCACACAGACACACGGATCCAGACAGACATGCAGAGACACACATGCATGTACAGAGACACGCAGACACACGCGGATGCACACACAGATCCACACACATAGAACCAGAGACACACGTACAGCACATAAACACAGTCACACAGACACACAGACACACGGATCCAGACAGACATGCAGAGACACACATGCATGTACAGAGACACGCAGACACACGCGGATGCACACACAGATCCACACACATAGAACCAGAGACACACGTACAGCACATAAACACAGTCACACAGTCACACAGACACACGGATCCACACAGACATGCAGAGACACACATGCATGTACAGAGACACGCAGACACACTCGGATGCACACACAGATCCACATGTGCAGAACCAGAGACACACGTACAGCACATAAACACAGTCACACAGACACACAGACACACGGATCCACACAGACATGCAGAGACACACATGCATGCACAGAGACACGCAGACACACGCGGATGCACACACAGATCCACATGCGCAGAACCAGAGACGCATGTACAGCACATAAACACAGTCACACAGACACACAGACACACACAAATGCATGTGTACACAGACACACAGAGACAGACACCAGACACACACAGATACTCATATAGATGCACAAACACAGACTCACACTGTTTGCACATGCCCGCGTGCGGATGCAGACATGACCAGACAGTCCCGTATGTATACACACATACACACAGCAGGGCCACTCTCGGGAGAGGGCAGGGGCTGGGATGGAGGGTTTCTGTAGCTCCTTATAGCTCCAACTCCTACTTCCTTCGGCCCTGACTGCTGCTACCAGAGCAACTCCTCACTGCGGTGATGGGGACACTCGCCAGGTGTGGAAGACTGGCCGTGTGCCAGGCTCCATTCTCAGATCCTTCTGTCCATTAACATGTTTAATCCTCCCAGCTCCCTAGGAAATAACCACTGTCATTAGCCTTGGTTTGCAGATAGAGAAACTGAGGCTCAGAGAGGGAGAGTAACTTGCCCAAGGTTGCAGGTTTATTTAGCATCTACTCCCAAGCAGGCCTGGGCTGGGATTTAGCTCAGTTGGTAGAGCACTGCGCTGCAGTCTCTGAGGTCCTGAGTTCAATTCCCAAAAATGGGAGAAGGGCCTGGCAATCCACTCCCAAGGCAATCCCCAAAAGTATGCCATTGAAAACCCTATGAGTGTCACTATGAGTCGGATACCGACTCGACGGCACCTAACAACAACAACCAAGCAGGCCACCAGAGTGCTCCCCTCTCTGGCTCTGAGCCACGAGGCTCTTGCTCTGGGCCAGCTTGTCCCCCCACTCTGGCCAAGCACTGCACAGTGGCTGCAGGATTTCACCCTTTCTCAGGCCTGGGGAGGCAGCAGAGTGCCCAGGGTCACAGAGTGGAAGGAGCAGGGCCAGGGGGCGGCTGCATCTCTCTCTCCCAGACCTCGCATGTCCAGTACCTTGTTCCTCCAGCCACCATCGCTTCAGCAAGCATGTCCTGAGCTTCCTTAATGACAGCTTTGGGAAGGTGTTGACAAAACATATTTCCCTTCCATTATCTTAGTTCAGCCTTCATGTGTGGTGAGGGAGGGGCCGCTGCCTTCTTTTGACGGGCTTGAGTCTTGGCTCCGCTCCTTACTGAGGTTCTTGCCAGCAGGGCTCAGAAGGCTAACTGCACAGGCACAGAATGTGACACATACGACATCAAAGTATCAGCTGAGCAATGAGATTTTTGTGGACAATGAGCATGACAATTGTGCTGGGATAGCTCAGTCAGTAGAGCATCCTTCTGCAGTCTCTGAGGTCCTGGGTTTGACTCCCAGCACGGCAAAAAATGGGAGAAGGACTTGGCAATCCACTCCCGTGGCAATCCTGAAATAATCAGCCACTGTAAACCCTATGAGGGTCACTATGAGTCAGACACGACTTGATGGCACCTAACAACAAAAACAATGAGCATGGTAAGATCCAGCAGAGCTATTGAAAGAAAAACAATTTAAAAAATAAAGTGATCTAATATTGGGCTGCATTAAGAAAAGTAGAAGGCCCAGAATGAGGGAGGAGATGGTCTTGCCAGGTTTTGTGCAGCTCTGATTTTCCTGGAATGTTGTAGCCAGTTCAGTTCTGAGAAATGGCCACTGATATCAAGGAGGGTGAGCAGGATGGGAAGGGGTCCGAACATTCCTCCTAGCATGGAACAGGGAAGGTGCTGCGGGCTGGCGGGAGGGAAGGGATAGCAAAGAGGAATGGCCCTGTGTGCAGCCCCTCATGGGATGAAGATCAGTGGTGCTGGTGGCAGCTTCCTGGAGGAAGACGTCACCTCTATTGACAGGGGATTCTAGACATGGAATGACTGAGCCAGCTCTGAGGGAAATGGGTCCCCACGTTGCAGATGCACTAGCCAAGGTTGGGGGCCCAACATTTGACCAACTTGGCCAGTGTCCTCTGACTCCTGGCTGCCTCCATACTTGGTGCTGAAGGTGAGGGTCCCACGAGGAGACCAGAACATGTCCTGCCAGCTCCTTGCACTTTGCACAGCCTCTCCTTCCTATTTGTGCCCCAGGACCAGGACATGGTGACTTAGACAGGGGGAGCCACAGATCTACCAGAGTTGGGGGACTCTTTGGCAAGCGCCTGGTCCAAGGCTCTCTCTTTATGGAGGGATAAAGTGAGGCAAGCCAGGAAGGCGTGCTTGAGGTCAGCAGGCTCACCGGAAGTGCCAGATCATAACCCGGCTTGAACCAGCTCTCTGGCCTGGGCTCCTGTCCCCCTAGCTTGCCCAATCAGCGCTGAGCTGAAAATCTGGTCCCCTATCCAAGACCTGGGGCTGGGATTTAGTTCAGTTGGTAGAGCGCTGTGCTGCAGTCTCTGAGGTCCTGAGTTCAATTCCCAGCACCGCAAAAATGGGAGAAAAACCTGGCAATCCCAAGGCAATCTCGAAACACTCAGCCATGGAAAACCCTATGAGGGTCGCTGAGTCAGATACCGACTCAACGGCACCTAAGAACAACAACAACAACAACATCTAAGACCTGCCTGCAGCCGTAGTACTGTGGGATCCAATCCTGTCAAATCTCAGAAACTAAGCAGGGTTGGGTCTGGTTAATACTTGGATGGGAGACCACCTGGGGACACCAGGTGCTGTAGGCCTGGGAGACAGACCCGGCAACCCCCTCCCAAAAATCAATCTGCCATTGAAAACCCTATCAACAGCAGAGAAGCACTGACAACAGCATTTTGCCTATTGTACATAGGGTTACTATGAGTCAGATACCGAATCATAGCACCTAAAAACAGCAACATTCAAGACCTACTCACAGGCCCTCTTTTTGTGTGTGTGTGATATTGGAAGGGTAAACCCATGGCCTTGCACATACTTTGCAGGTGATCTGCCACTGGGCTGCACCCTCAGTCCATTTTTATTTTTTATCTGAGACAAGGTCTCACTCAGTTGCACAAACTGCCTCTGGCCTCGAACTTGCAATCCTCCTGCCTCTGAGTCGCTGGGATTACAGGAGTGCGCCACTGTGCCTGGCCTCACATGCACTTATTGAGCACCTACTAGATGCCCAGCATTTTAGGAAGTCTTGGGACAGAGTGACTGCCACACTAGAGGAGGGAGTGACAGTCTCCTCCTGCCCTGTCACCTTCTGAGCACTTTTTATTTTCTGAAGTCACCTGGCATATTCCTTGGCCTCCTCTCCCCCTGGCCTCCTGTCCTCACTCCCAGACCGGAAGAGTGTCTTGTCCACACTGGACTAGCAGCTCTTAGAGTCACCTGGCATATTCCTTGGCCTCCTCTCCCCCTGGCCTCCTGTCCTCACTCCCAGACCGGAAGAGTGTCTTGTCCACACTGGACTAGCAGCTCTTAGAGCAGGCCGGGATTGCAGGACGCGTGCAGAACCCACCTGCTGAATCCATGGGGAGCCGACACAGAGCCAGGGGAAGGACTGGCATAGCGACTGGCCCTGCCTACGCTGGCCCTGTGTCTGGCCTGGTACCAGGTGCTTCTCCTGGGTCACCTCTTTTCATGCCCAACATGCCTGGGAGAAGCTACTACCCCTGGCCGTATGTTCCATGTGGGGAGACTGAGGCTAGGAGGCAGGGCGGCTCCTTGTGGCCCTGTCACCTCCCACCTTGTGTCTCAGATGCTCAGGCCCCTGCTTCATGCCCTCTCGAGCCGCACTTGCCTTCCCTCTGCCTCCCCGCAGCAACCTGCAGGGCACAGGGCCAGGGGCCTCTATTGCTGTTTGTCACATTCCGTTGGACCAAATGAAAATTGGGGAAAGGAAAAGGGACCATTTAGGGAAGGGAAAAATAGTGGAGGACATGAAGCCGGCGTCATCGGGTGTGGATGCCAGGAGGCATCTTCAAAGAGCTTTCTGACAGCCCTCCGTCCTCCACATGTGATGTTTGAGCTCCCTCTAGCCTCACCTGCGGAGGGGCCTGTCAGGCTCTGCTTGCTCCCCACCAGTGCCGGGAGCTCAGGGCCTGCTGAGGCATGCGATAGTCCCCCAAATCGCTTAGCCCAGGGCAAATGGTCCCAGGATAGCTGAGCTTTCCTGCGTGCTTTCTCTTTGCAAGGTATATTGAAACCCCCACTGCAGCCATAAGAAGCAGGAACTGTTATTATCCTAGGGTGTTTTTCTTTTTTTTTCAGTACTGGGGTTGAACCCAGGGCCTCACGCCTGCATGCTCTGCAAGTGCTGGACCACTGAGCTGCACCCTCAGCCCATTTTTTTTTTTTTACTTTTTGAGACAGGGGCTCCTAAGTTACACAGACTGCCTCTGGTCTCGAATTTGCGATCCTCCTGGCTCCGCCTCCCAAGCTGCTGGGATTACAGGTGTGTGCCACTGTGCCTGGCAACCTAGGGTGTTTTTTGGTTTGTTTGTTTTTGTTTTTGTAAGGGTCTTACTCCATAGCCCAAGCTGGTCTTGAACTCTCAATCATCTTGAGTTCTGGGATTACAGGTGTGTGCTGCCACACCCAGCTCATACTATCCTAGTTGACAGATGAGGAAACTGAGGGACAGAAAGGTACCTAGCTTGCCCATTGTCTCTCAGCTGGTAAGTGGCGGAATGCTGAATGCAATCTGAAGCCCAAGGGTGTTGCGTTAGAGGGCATGTCCTCCTGACTTCCATGCCAGGGCTGCCTCAGAAATTTAATGCTAGCCCATATGCCGTTTCAAATTGTCCCTCGGTTGCACTAAAAAGGGTAAAAAGAAACAAATGGAAAACAGAAAACAGTGAAATCAATTATAATAATGCTTTTATTTAAAAACCAAACAGCATCCTTTTAATATGCAATAAATGTTAAAATAAAAAGAGTTATTCGTGAGACAGTTTCCATTCTTTTTTTGGCACTAAGTCTTGCGAATATGGCGCATATTCTTTATTTATAGTGCATCTCATTTCTGACTGGCCACACTGCCAGTGCTCAGCAGCAATGCACACGGTTAGTGGGTACTAGGTTGGACAGCACAGTTCCATACTCTATTGCCTTGTTGGTAGAGTGCCACGCTGCACACTCTGAGGACATGGGTTCGATCCCTAGCACCAAAACAATGTGAGAAAGATGTGGCAATCCATTCCTGAAGCAATCCTGAAACAATCAGACATTGGAAACCCTATGAGGGTCTCTGTGAGTCAGAGCCAACTGGACAGCGCCTAACAACAACAACAGGAAGAATCCAATAAATGCCAGCCACCAGCACGATTATTTTCATCAGCTGGGCCGAGGCAGAAAGCCTTTGGCATGAACTGTGCACTTAATGCCTCTGTTCCTAATCCTCCTTGCCCGGAATTTGATGCCCCTTTGTGAACCGTGTGTCTGTGGGTTGAGCAGAGCCAGCCTGCCTCGCTAGGAGGGGAGGAGAGGCTGGCTGAGGCCCCTCTGTGTCCTTGGCTGGCCAGCTGAGTGCCACATGAAGTGAAGTCTCCTGGGAGTCCATGAACCCATGGCCTGTCTGCTCCGGAGTGTGTGGGCGGCCGGGCCCGTGACTGTAAAGAGAGGGCAAGGCCTCTCCTCCCAGCTTCCTGTGGGCTTTCAGCTGGCTGGGCCCTTAAACTGGACAAACAAAACCCACCATCCTTAAAACACATTTTTTTATGAAACCCACTGTATTAGTGGATGGAACAGGGATGGGGGAACTGCACTGGCCCCTCCCTCCTGTGGCCAAGGACAGCCTTGGCTTGCAAAGAGCCAGCAGCTCCCAGCCCTGTCTGCACAGAGGAATCACTGGGAAGGTGCGGATGCCCAGCGCCTGCTCTCAGAGGCTGTGTTTTAATTCGCTTGGGCTGTGGACGGGGCTTTGGGGCATGTAAACCATCCCAGGGTGACTCGCATGTAGCCGTGATGCACGCATGGCTGAGGTTCCCACTGCCAAGGAGAAAGTGGGTGCAGAGGTGGGAAGAGAGAGGGGTGTTTGGCTGTGGAGTCAGCATGGCCGGCTTCTGTGTGGGCAGTCACTCTGCATGGTGAAGAAGGCCCAATGGGGGGAGGGAAGGGTGGTTGGGATGGTCCGAATTTTTAGTTTCCTTTATAAACTTACATCGTACTCTCATGCTCTTGTTCAACCTGGGTTCACTGCATTTGTGCTCTTGGGGCAGGGCAAGGGCGGCTGGGAAGGACGGCCCAGGGCCAAGAGCTCGTGCTGCAGGCCCGCTCTTGGGCCTCACTGGCTGGTGGACTAGGGCAGGTCCCTCCCCATCTGGGCGCCCGTTTTCTCATGTGGATGGAGGAGACTAACCCACGTGCAGGACACCTGGGAGCGGTTTCCCAGGCTGCCCCAGCCCGGGCACCCTGGGCTCTGTATTTATAGCCATGACTTCAGTCTCTCCATGCTGCTCTAGCTGGTTCCTTGGCCCACGAATCTGTAAACCCAGCAGGGCAGAAATAGATGTGACGTGCAGGGGACTTAGCTGGTTATTCGCTGAGTTCGTTGAAACAGGCTCGAGTACCCCAGAGTCCTGGGTGCCAGGTTCCACAGGCAATCCAGAGCTGGAAGGGGTCTTTGAGACCCCGAGCTCAGCTAGGTGACTGTGTGTGTATTTGGGGGGGTCACTGAGGCCCACAAGCAGAGGCTATGACCAAGGTCATAGAGGACATGGCAGAGCCAGGGTCAGAATGGAAGGCTGTCTGTGCCGTGTGAAATGACCCCTTTCTGGGCTCCCTGAGAACTCCAGCCCACCACCTCCAGGCTCAGGCATGTGTCAGGGCCCAGGCTGGTCATTTTCCTGCTCTGGCCCCCTGGGCAGAGAGTCACCCTCCCTGAGTGTCTGTTTCCTTGTGTGTTAACTAGGAGTAGTAGTAGATGCTGGCTTCAATGTCATTGTGAGGTGTAAACAAGATTGTAATAAACACAGCGGACCAGTCCATGCCCAGCATGTAGTCCATGTTCACTAAGTGGCAGCCCTTGCCCTTACTGTGCCCTCAGATGTCCCCTCAATAATTACAGTGACAATGGTCACATCTTCTTGAGCACTTATACAGGTTAGCTCATTTAATCCTACAACAACTACATGATGCCATTACTATCATTCTCAAACTCATTGTATAGCATGTGTTTTATACAGAGGAGGTGACATCGATTTAATGAACTTGGAACCCAATGTTCTCAAAGAAATAGGGCTAATATGTGAAATCGTATGTTTATATTTGTTGTTGTTGTTGTTGTTGTTGTTGTTGTTAGGTGCTGTGGAGTCAATATCCGACTCATAGCGACCCTTATAGGGTTTTCAATGGCCTTGGGTTTTCAGGATTGCCTTGGGAGTGGATTGCCAGGTCCTTCTCCCATTTTTGTGGTGCTGGGAATTGAACTTGGGACCTTAGAGACTGCAGTGCAGTGCTCTACCAACTGAGCTAAATCCCAGCCCCTATGTTTGTATTTAGATGCCAAAAAATATTCTG
Source organism: Pedetes capensis (assembly GCA_007922755.1). Lineage (NCBI taxonomy): Eukaryota > Metazoa > Chordata > Mammalia > Rodentia > Pedetidae > Pedetes > Pedetes capensis. The sequence goes on along the minus strand of VMDO01001524.1, from coordinate 157,799 downwards.
CCCTAAATGGCAGATATATTCATACAGAAGAAGGAGGTTCTAAAATGGTGAGCAATTAAATACTCAGATGCTAGCATAATAAATACATCCAATAATAAAAATGTTAGCATAATAAATATATCTCCCAGGGATTTGCAGGACTTACGCTTTTGAGTCTGCAACCTAACGTTGATTTGATGTTTTTTATGGTTGCGTATGAGAAGTTAACACAATAGTGAACTTGAAGTACATACACCACACGAAGCACAGAATGGCATCTGTCAGGGTTTCTCCCTGTTTCCTCAGTCTTAACCACACACACACGCCCTGGCCCTCTTTCCTGCTTAATTATTTTTCATCCCATTTAGCACCATCTGATATACTTTCCTATTTGTTCATTATCTGTCTGCCCCAACTAACACGTGAGCATCACATGGGCAGAGTTTCTTTCTCTTTTGTTCCCTGTGTACCACCAGCCCTTAAAATAGTAATGGCACACAGCAGGCGTTCCGTGAATGCGTGTTGAGTGAACAAATGAATGACAGAACGACTCTCCAGCTTCCATTCTGCCAAGAGGGCACCAGAAATTCCATGAGATGCAGTGGCTCATCCAAAGTTACCTGGCTATTGTGAGGCTGAACCGAGACCCCCTAGCCCATCACAGCTCCCTCATGCCAGGGATCAGGGCTTCTCCCACCTCCACCTCCTGACCACCCATCCCTGGCCCCTTCTGCTCAGTGCTGGTTGGGAGTGGAAGGAAGGAGAGCAGCAGGGGAGGAGGAGGGTCACAGCAGGCTGTGCCAGACATTGCTGCTGGTGGCTGCTGGGCCAGGATCGGTCAGTCTGTCCCACTGGACTTGGGCAAGGCTCAGCAATGTGGGGCCACGCCGCACCTCCCTCTGGACTGGCTCTGCGCTGGGACAGGGCAAGTCCAGGGAGGAGTCAGTGCCATGTCGACCCTGGCTGCTCCAGCTCCACCAACCACACTGCCCCAGGCCTTTTTCAGCGGGGGAAACTGAGGCCTCATAAAAGGAAATGACTGCTCCAAGGATTCAAGCAAGGCAATGGAAATGCTAAGTCCCGTTATGCCTGCCCGTTCTGGAAGTTGGTAGGCTTGAGACTCCCTGCTCTGGAGCCCCTACCTTGGCTCTCATCCTTGCCTAGGGAGAGAAACCCCAAGGAGGAGCTGGGAAGCTCGGATGCAGTCTTCCTAGAACACAGCTCAGGATGCACTGGCCTCTACCCCCACCCACCCTGAGGCTGAGGGTGCTGCTGGATAGGGTGGGTTGGTGGGCATGCCCTGTGCCATTGGAACCCGTTCTGAGTTACCCCTGTCCCCAGGCTAACTCCATTCTGACTTAGGCTATGGATATACAGTTAATTCCTTGCTCATCCCACATTTATTATTTCACTTAATAAATCTGCACTGAGTGCCTACAAGTACCAGGCAAGGTCCTAGGCACTGGAGGGAGTCCTCCCTCCCTCTCTTCCGTCTTGCCCTCTTCCTCCTTCATCCACTCACCCTTTCTTTTGTTCACTTGGTGACTATTAATATTACTGAGATGGCACAGCCTTGTGGGTGAGCGTGAGGCTTGGAGCTTCCCTTTCAGGACGTGAACCCTGGCTCTAGCACTTGCTAGCTGCGTGAGCTTTGCACGCTATCTCGGCTCGATTTCCTTATCTGTAGAGTGGGGCTAATAATAGCACCTTCCTTCCAGGCTGGGGATGAGGATCAAATGAGTTAATGCACGCTAGGTGCCTGGAATAGCACCTGACAAAGTAAACACTTCACGACCATCAACTCTTATCACTGTTATTGTTGTATGCGTCTGGCACTGTGCCAGGTGTGGAGGAACTTGCTCCAAAATGCTCCTTTCCCAGGATCCCTGCATGCCAGACCTCCCTTCAGTCTCTTGCTTTCTGCTCTGGCCTCACTGCCCTCTGCCACCCCACAGAACTGGCCTCATTACAGGGCTTCCCCTGTATCGTCTCTTCAGGCGGCAAGAGAGTGCAGGCAGTTGAAGCCCGCTGCAATCTGGACTCCTCTTCCAGCCTTGCCTCCCTCTGCCCTTCCCGACATGCCCCAACCTCAGCGTATCTAAGCCCACATGCTTCTCCAGATTTATCCCCAGTGGTCCTGAATGCTTGCCTTCACTGGGCTTTGATAGATCATCACTCCTACGAAGCCCTCCTCCATTCTCCTCAGCTGAGAATCATGAAATCTGACATTGAAGCCATCTGTCCCTTTGTTTGCAACTTTGCTTCATTCTGTGACAAATGCAGATGAGTGGAATGCTCTTGGGCAGGTAAGCCACGTATTCAGAGCTGCATTTTGGAAAATGGATCAGACCCTATATAGTGTGTTGTTGTTGTTGTTAGGTGCTATTCAGTAGGATCCAACTCATAGCAACCCTGTGTACAACAGACTGAAACACTACCCAGCCCTTCATCGTGCACCTGATCTTTTATGTTTGAGCCCAATGTTGCAGACACTATGTTTCTTCTCATTTTGAGTCATGCCACCTCAGCAAAAGGAGGTCCTAGGGGCTTTACTCCATTCTCATCATTAAGGTCAACTCTACTTTGAGGAGGCAACTCTTCCCTAATCACTTCTTGAATGCCTTCTAGCCTGGGGAGCTCATTTTCCAGCACTATGACAGTGCTTCTCTGCTATTCATAGGGTTCCCAATGGCTAATTGTTTCAAGAGTGGGCTGCCATGCCCCTCTCCCTAGTCTGTCTTAGTCTGGAAGCTCAGCTGAAACCTGCCCACTGTGGATGGCCCTGCTGGTATCTGAAACACCAGTGGCATCGCTTTCCACATCATAGCAACATGCAAGCCCCACAGCATGATAAGCTGACAGACATATGGGGACCTATGTAGCACAGAGACAGGAATAAGCTATAGGTAGAGGGAGGTCAGGAAAGGAGACTTTTGGCAGAAAGGCCTTTGGAGGAATGAGGGTCTAGTGTTCCTGGGCTACTTCTCCTCCCTCAGCCTACTTTCATCTTCTACCTATAGAATCAGATCCTGTGAGCCGAGCCTGGTGGCTCACTCCTATAGTCCCAGTGTTTGGGAGGCTGAGGCAGGAGGATCATGAGGTAGAGGCCAGTCTGGACAACACACTTTTGAGACTGTCTCAAAACAAAACAAACAAACAACAACAACAAAAAAATCACATCCTGTGACTACTCTAGCGTGAGTTGCCGTGACAATGAGAGAATTACAACAAGGACATGGGGCTCTGGGGCCTGCCACTTACCCATTTATGCAAGGCTGTCCCCCACCCCCATCCCTTTGGCCCTTCTTTGTAGCCATCCAGCATGCTGTTTCTCTGTGGGGATCATGACAGGCAGGGCTGTGCCTTCCACTCACAGTAGCCTGTGTGCACCAAGTGCCAGCCCAAGCACCAGCCCACTGAGCCCACGCAGAGCCCAGCAGGTGAGCTGCACACAGCAAGGCCCACCCACTCCCTGACAGACAAACAGGGAGCTGTTTTCTCCATTAGCCCCTACAGTAACCCTGGGAAGCAGGGCCTGGCTCAAGCCCTGTTTGGCCATGAAACTGAAGCTCAGAAACATAAGAGACCTGCCCAGCTCAGGCAGCCACCAGGTAGTGAAGTCAGAATTTGAACCTGGATCCAACTCTAAGCTATTGTCTTCCCTTTGTCACACTGGGAGCAGCAGAAGAGACACGAGGGTTCTGGGCCACAATCCCTGTGCCCATCCATTCAGAAGCAGCAGGCAGAGGAACCCTGGGGTGTGTGGTGAGGCCCTCAGACACCCCATCAGCTGAGGTCTGGTTGGCACGCTGTCGCATAACCCAGTCTCAGAGCTTTGCTCTGGGGTGAGGGCAGGGGCCTCAGTGTTCTGTCAGCCTGCGTGCCAGGGCGTGGAGCCTGCCACCACATGGGGGGTGTGGATGTGGGTGGAGAGGGAACGAGAGCTTCAGAGGACCCCTCCCATCTCTGTGGAGGCCCCAGTGGCTCTCTCGCCACAGAGGAGACCCGCCCCACAGATGGGCCGGCTACCTGAGCTCAGCAGCCCCGGGGCTCGGGATCCCTGGAGTCACAGTCTGTGGCTAACAGCTGTGGCTGAAGAGCACTGACCTCAGCAGCCTGGGTTCTCGCGCTGGACACTGTGTCTGCCTCTCCCAGCCGCAGGGTCCTCAGCCCACACTGCACTCCCCGCCACCTCCCAGGAGCCTTGGGGAAAGGGTTCTGCCCAGCACCTAGCAGATGATCCCAGGCCGGCCACAGCTACCGTCGCTGTGAGTCCCGGTGGCTCCTCGGCCAGGTGGGTGTTCCCGGGCTCAGGCCTGCCTCAGGGTTGCACAAGTCCTCGGCTCCGTTGGGAGTCGTCCCTGCCTGGGAGAGAGCTTTGAACCGAGCGCTGCTGCCAGCCCCTCCCTCCTGGCTTGGCAGCCTGAAGACAACTGCCGCCAGCCAAAAATATTTGTGTGGGTGTCGGAAAGTTAACTTTTCCGCCTCTCTCTCCTTTCCTGGAAACCATGGCCAACGTCAAATACAGCAAAACAGAAGCAGGGATGGAGTGAGGCGAGGCCCCCGCGGGGAGTCAGAGAGCCCTGCCCCCTCCGGCGCCCACTCCTGCCTCCTGCCATCTGGCTCAGCGGCAGGGTGGTGGTGAGCAGCGGCTCTGAGAGCTGAGAAGCATGGGATCCTGCCCCGCCAGAGTCCAACGGACCCCCGTGCACCATCTGCTTCAGTCTCCATTGTGCCCTTGGGGAAGCTGGCTCTAGAGGTCACACAGCCACTTAGGTCTCTGCAGAATGCCACTGGCCCTTCATGAGATTCTCAGATCTTTGAAACTCCAGTGGCAGAAATCTGGCAGCCACTGGTGAGAAAGCTGCCAGAGAGCAGTAAGGGCCTGGGGCCGCCTCCTCTGTGCCACGGGGTTTACAGTCCCCTGGTGAAGGGGCAGAGCTAGGCTCGCATCCCACCCGATCACTTACTGTGTTGCTTAGCCTAGCTGAGCCTCCCTTTCCTCACCCGTGAGACCGGCTGATAAGAAAGTACCTGTCTCGCAGGGTGGTCGTGGGAACTTATGGTAACAGGAGCGTCCAGAATGGAGCAGGTGCTCAGTAGCGTGAGCTCCCGCTCCTCCCTGGATACCTGGCTGGCTTCTTTCTCCTGATTTCCTTGCGGCCCAGGCTGCTCTAACAGGTGCCTCATTATCTTTCTGATCCCGATGTGTGTTTGCCTTTCCCCCGTTGGCTCTGCTTTGCCCCGGGGCAGGGTAATGCGCTTATCTCTCTGCCTGAACACTCGCCTGCCAGGCCCAGCCAGCCTGCTCTGGTGGGGGCGCCTGACCCCTGCCTGGAGCAGAGGCGTGAGCACTGCCACGGTAGTCAATCCAGGCCCCGCCGTGCATACCCACAGATTTCACAGTTCCTGGGATTCTTACTGGCCACGGGCAACCAGTGGGCTCGTGTGCTTCTTTTCCCTTTCAGCAATGGGATGCATGAGATTTGGAGCTCACACCCCTGAGTAGCTGCGGAATCAAGTCTTTAAGCAAGACCAGTTCATTCCAAGGTTTCCTCCCAAACGCAACTGGCCATGGGTCCTAAGTGTCACCTGCCCAATCCAAGAGGGGACGTCTCTATTCTGTACTTCCTCAAATGATTTCCACACCCTTGTCCCCAGCCCAGGTCTCTCCTCTGCTCTCCACGCCGTCACGTGGACCTGCCCACTGCTCACCTCCCCTGGAAATCCAGAAATCAACCTCATCTCCCTGCTCCACTGAACACCTGTTCCTTCCCGTTTACTCCTGATCTCTATTAACACAATCACTCTGTCGCCAGAGATAGGAGCCTGCACTGTATCCCAGGCTCCCCCCAACACCCACTCTCCATCTGCCTCCAAGTCCAGCCAGTTCTTCCGCCCAAGTATCTCTCCCATGCATCCCTCCTTGCCATCCCTTATAGGAAACCTCCGCCCCCTCCTGATTATCATCATTCTTAACATTTATGAATAACCATATTATTATTGTTATTGTTCTCATTATCATTCATAGTTCTCCCCACAGGATTTTAAAATTTCATGAGCCAGAATACCGTATCTTCTTTATCCTCACTATATCCCCTGGAGTTTTTGTGGTGTCTGAAATAGAATAGGGCCTTAAGAAATTTTTGTGGAATAGGGCCGGGTGCAGTGGCTCACGCGTGTAATCCTGACAACTCGGGAGGCAGAGGCAGGAGGATCGCAAGTTCGAGACCAGAGGCAGTCTGCATAATTTAGCGAGATCCTGTCTCAAAAAGTAAAAAAAATGGGCTGAGGGTGCAGCTCAGTGGTACAGCAATTGCAAAGCGTGCAAGCACAAGGCCCAGCGTTCAACCCCCAGTATAAAAAAAATTTTTGTGTGTGTGGAATAAAAGAATAGCTTACATGTATCAAGTTATGGCTCAGAAACTGCGCAGTCCTCAGCATGCATTTTCTCATGTAGTCCTCAATGTCACACTAAGTTGGAAATGATTACCCCTATCTGAAATGCTTGGGACCAGAGTTTTCATATTTTGTAATATATATATATATATATACATATATATATATGTATATATATGTATATGTATGTCTGTGTGTATGTATATATGTATGCGTGTGTGTATATATATATATATATATATATATGTATGTATGTATGTATGTATGTTGTTGTTGTTAGGTGCTGTCGAGTCAGTATCCAACTCATAGCAACCCTCATAGGGTTTTCAATGGCTGACTGTTTCGGGATTGCCTTGGGAGTGGGGTTGCCAGGTCCTTCTCCCATTTTTGCGGTGCTGGGAATCGAACTCAGGACCTCAGAGACTGCAGTGCAGCGCTCTACCAACTGAGCTAAATCCCAGCCCATATATATACATACATACATATATATATATATATATATATATATATATATATATATATATATACACACACACATAATATATATATGAGATATTTTGGGGATAGGACCCTAGTCTAAACTGAAAAATAATTATGTTTCATATATTCATTGTGTATATAGTCCGAATGTCATTTTACACAATATTTTTCATGCACCTATGTACTGACAATGACCTATTGCATGAGGTCAGGTGTAGAATGTGAACTTGTGGCATCATGTTGTTGCTCAAAAAAAGTTTTGGACTTTGGAGTGCTTTGGATTTCAGATTTTCATTTTAGGGACGCTCAACCTGTATTATGGGCTGAGATTTAGCTCAGTTGGTAGAGTGCTGCACTGCAGTCTCTGAGGTCCCGAATTCAATTCCCAGCACCGCAAAAATGGGAGAAGGGCCTGGCAACCCACTCCCAAGGCAATCCCGAAACAGTCAGCCATTGAAAACCCTATGAGGGTCGCTATGAGTCGGATACTGACTCGACGACACCTAACAACAAGAACCTGTATTACAATATCTATTTTAGAGGCAGGGAAATGGAGGTTTGGAGACTACCACACAAGTGGCAGAGCTGGGACTCTAATTCAGAGCCTGGGCACAGAAGCACACCATTACACCTTCTTTTACAACCTTCTAAAGGGAGCTCCACCCCGAGTCTTGCATGCTCCAGCCCATCATTCCTGCAATTCCTGTGGTCTATGTACCTTCAGTGGGACGTCAGAGAATTCTTTGTAGGTGGGGCTCAGATAAGTGTTTTTAAACAACTAGATATTTATTTAATGTGCATTAGGGGGAAATGTCTTAGTACACTATTCTTGTGGTTTTCCTGCAATTACTGTTTAAGGCAGCCTAAAGAAGTAGAAATGTTACTTGAAGTGGATTGAAGGGAAAATATTAAGTAAATAAGGATCAGGTAGCATAAGGATGTGGTGTAAATCTCGGCTGATGCACGGCTGCACCCTGGGAAGCGAGCCCCTTTGGAGGTACGGCAGCTGCACCCCAAATACCAGCCAGTTCTCAGACACCAAAGGACAGACAGGCCTCCCCGATTCAGCTTGGAACCCTCAGTGAGCTGTCTTGTGTGCTGTTTTTGTCCTTGTACAGAGAGATTGCCCGGAAGGGACCTCGTGCACCAGAGGACAGGAAGGGTGAAGGAGGCCTGCCACTTCGTCCAGCCCAGGGAGGACCTATCTTACCCTTGTCTGGACCTTGCCTGCACCCTGGGCATCAGTGGGACGGTGTATCTGCAAAGACCTGGAGGAATCGCCAAGAGGAGCAGAGAGCGGTGCTGTCACAGTTGCGCCCCCAGGCCAGGTGCCACCCGTGCATATCACACCGCATCTCTCAGAAGAGGAGCACCATGCTGGGCCCTCCCTTCCCACCCCCACCCCTCAGGCCCAGCGAGAGCAGGCCGGCCCCCTGCCCCTTCCAGATCCCTGACGGGAGCTACAGGTGCCTGGCTCTGGAGGCCGAGGAGAGCAGCAGCGAGGAGGGCCTGCAGGGAGAGGTGGGGGCGGTGGACCTGGAAGACGATGGGGTGGTTGGCAGAAGCAGGGACGATGCTGCCTGCAGAGCCACCCAAGAGGCGCCGCCACTGCCCAGAGTCCTGGGCATCCAGCCACCCAGCTGCTTCAGGGAAGCGCAAGGTGGGTCCCTGCGTGAGGACCAGGCCAGCCAGAACTGGAATGTGGTACAGGCCCGGCGGGTGATGACAACCAGCCCCAGCCCTGGGCCCAGGGGGGCCCAGAAACCAGGTAAGCTTGCATTCCTTGTCCCTTGAATCACAAGAACCCTAAGCGGGGTCTCTGGAGCAGGTTTGCCCAGGATGGGTGATAATCACAGCACTGCCCTGAGCATGCCCAGACCCACAGCTGCGGCTGTGCGGTACGTGCAGGGCCAGCCGCTCCCTACCTCACCCCACTTTGTCCTCTGCCAATGAGGCACGTGAGAAGGCAAGGAGAGGAAGTCAGTACAGTGCTGAATTGAAAAAAGTCCATTTCTTTCTCTCACCTGCCCTTTGGTCATTAGTTGTATCAAATGGCTGTGAAGTCCCAAGCAACTGAGAGGGCCGGACACCCTCATTAGGCACAGGGAGCTGGGCCTCGGGTATGCAGCACTGGACAGACACATGTGGTTCCTGCCCTCTTGGAGCTTACAAGGCAGAGACTGAATCCTTTGATTTGAGCCAGCTTCAGTGTGAAAACAGACCCTGAGTGAGTGAGGGGCTGCTGCGTTCCCTGGGCATCTTGGTGGCTGAGCAGGGACCCCCGTTCCTCACTCAGGCCTTGGTCTCCCATCTGTTAGAGATGACAAAGGCAGAAGCCATGTGACCTGGCTGCAGTGAGATCCAATGACAGGGTGTGGGAAGAGCTCCGTGTGCCTCATGGAAGGAAAGACCGAAGGAAGGAGCACGGATCGTTTTCCCGAGGTGCTGGAGTCTGCAGAGCAGAGCTTGGGACCAGGCAGGGCAGGGCAGGGCAGCCCGCACTGAATCACCTCCACTGCGGGCCATGGAAATGCTGAAGTGGGTCCAGATGGGGCGGATGTGAGCCGGGCCGTGCTGCTGCCAGCAGAGCCCGAGGGTGCAGGGCGTGTGGGGGGCCGTCCTGGGAGGGCTCACACGTCAAGAGTCTGCAGAAACACTTCATTTCTCTGCAGGCGTCACTGACGCCCCGGCTGGCATCTTCCCAGCCCTCCTGCCCACTCTGTTCTCTGAGTAATTCTCTCCAGGCTTTGATCACCCCTGTGGACCTGCTTCCCACTCAGGCCTGGGTCAGCCAGGGAGCTGGGCAGGGGCAAAGGGGCCTTCAGTGCCTTCGGGCCTGGGAGGAGAACTCCAGAGAGGCACAGCAGTCTTGAATTTGGAGGTGATCCTTACCCCAGTCAGCCCACATAGGCGTCCCCTGGAGCCTGAAGCCCCTGGGGCTTGCCCCTTCCCCTCACAGAGGCCACAGTGGGGGTCAGGAGATAAGGATGCTGGGTCTGGGCCCAGTGCCAAGTAGCCAAGTCCTAGGAAGGCCCTTCCCCTTGGTGAGCTATGTTTTTTTCATCTGTGAAACTAGAGTAAAAAGAGGAGCCCTATTTACCTTCTGGAGCTGTGGTTCGATTGCAGAGATCTTTGATGTGACTGTATTTTGCAACTTGTACTGTAATCTGGATAGCTATGTAAGGGATGTTTGATGATAATTGAAATTACCATCACCAGCCCAGCACACTGGCTCACACCTGTAATCCCAGTGACTTGGGAGGCCTAGGCAGGATTGCAAATTCGAGACCAGAGGCAGCCTGTGTAACTCAATGAGGACTCTGTCTTAAAATACAAAGTAAAAAAATTAATAAAATGGGCTGGGGGAGCAGCTCAGTGGTAGAGGACTTGCAAAGCACGCGAGTGTGAGGTCATGGGTTCAAACTTCCAATACCACTGAAAGAAAGAAGGAAAGAAAGAAAGAAAGAGAGAGAGAAAATGAGGGAGGGACGGAGGAAGAGAGGAAGGAAGGATTATCAGTAGCTCAATATAACAATCTGACTGCTATTTGTTGAGCCCTATGTACTAAGGCCGTGGGCTGGGATTTAGCTTAGTTGGTAGAGTGCTGCTCTGCAGTCTCTGAGGTTCCGAGTTCGATTCCCAGCACCGCAAAATGGGAGAAGGACGTGGCAACCCACTCCCAAGGCAATCCTGAAACAGTCAGCCATTGAAAACCCTATGAGGGTAACTATGAGTTGGACTCGACTCGACAGCACCTAACAACAACATGTACGAAGGCCACTGTGCTAAGAGCTTTGCATGTGTTACTCCATTCAATCTCATGGCAACCTCCAGGAGGGACCCACTGTTATTATACAGATGAGAGGACAGAGACTTAGAGAATGTAAGCAATTTGTCCAAGATGCACGGTTAGCAAGCTGCTAAACCATGATTCAACCACAGTCTTTTAAAATATGGAGCTTGTGTTCTTAGCTATAACGCTATTCTGGAGTTGTGTTGTCTGTGGACACCCTGGAATAGAAACACCGTGGATGGAGAGGAGAGAAGAAATGAACTCATCGGCATCTCACACTGAGCGAGGTCATTTGATAGCCTCTCTTGCTCCTTACCACTGCCTTCCGATGCAGGTGTTATTCTCCTCATGTATGGGTGCAGCAACTGAGGCTCAGAGATTGAATTCACCTTCCCAAGGCCCCACCGGCATTGCCAACACCGAGGCTCTGATTTTGTTCTTGCTTTGAACAGTCTGATTAATTTTGCTCTTTAATGTCTGGCCAGTTGGTCATCCAGTTCTGGCCTGAACAAAGGCCTGCACAAAGAGAGAAGGAATGACCTTGGGAGAATAGGAATGGGCAGGAAAGACTTCTCGGTGGTGGAGGCAGGAAGGAGGCTAGGTCTTGCAGAGGAGTCAAAACCCAGGTGGCCTTGGGTCAAGGCTATCATGGCCTTTCTGCTCCCTGGGGCAAAAGAAAGGAGTGGCAGAGTACCTTCTTTCTGCCTGGAGATCCAGAAGGAAGGAGCCCGGGAAGTGCCAGGTTATTAGTGGATTAGGACTTCCTTTTACAGCTTCCTCCCATTACCGCCAGAGGATTCTAAGCATCTTCAGACAATGACACCCAGCCTTCTGCAATTGTACCTGCCTCTCTGCAGTGCTGCCTGGAAGTTCTAAGTATGAGAAGTAGCATCTTCTGCCTGAGGCACTGCAGAGAGCTTTATTGGGGGTCAGTGGGAACTGGTACTATTTCTCTAAGGCCGGGGTACCAGCTGAGCACAGCAGAATGGGGTCTTTGGCAGGGAGGAAGGGGAGGGGCTGCAGAGAGCTGAAGTGGGCAACAGCCTGAAGATCACGATCCTTGCCACAAGCTGCTGCCAACTTGAGTGAATAAATATGGGAAGGAAAATGCAATGCAAGACTCGTGATCAGGCCTCTGCCAAACAGTAGCTGGTTCATAGCTCACCAAGAGAGCCTCACGCTATAGCCATCCTCTCTACAAAGCCTCAGCGGGTCATAACTGCCAGGGCTCATTGAGATTACTGTGCAGACAGAGACCGAAACCCAGAGACAGCAAGTGACTTGTCTGAAGTCACACGCTAAACTGGTAGATAAGCTAAAGGCTGGAATCCTGTCCATTTGGGGGTAATTGTTTTCAATGGCTTACTTTGTTTCATCCTCTGAACAGCCCTATGAAGTTCATAATTTTCTCATCTTTGTTTTCTAGATGAGGAAACTGAGGCATAAGGAGTTTAAATGAATTGTCAAAGTCTCACAGCCTGTGGGTGGAGGAGCTGAGATTTGAACCCTGAGAGGTCCAAGCCCATGCTTTTAAACACCTTCTCTGCTGCCTCATCTCCATGGAGACGAGGCAGCAGGCTGTGTTCTTCTGCCCACCTGGGGCTGGGAAAAGGTTGTTCAGGCTCAGGGAGTAGGTGGGGGATTCGGCCAGGCCACATTCCCTTCCCTTCAGATGTGTGGGGGTGACCTGGGACCCTCGATGATCCAGCCCCTCCTTTGCCAATAGCGATTGGTTATTGGCTGAGGGACAGCTAGAGGATTTAGGGACCTTTCCAGCTCTAGTGGATGCTGCTTTGAGACTCAGGATGGGCATGGGGATGGGGTGAGGGTCCAGGCCATCCGATGAGCCCCTGCCACCATGGTCATCTTGATTAGACAGAGGACTGCACACCCAGGTTAAGAGCTGGCAGTGGTCACTGGGCCAAGGCCAACGCCCAGGCCCCTGCCCCTCAGGCTTGTGCAAGAGACAGAAGAGAGAGCAGGAGGCTGAGCAGGAAGCTGCCCACTGCCCGGCCTCCTGCCCCTCCCCCCTCCCCCCCTCTCGTCCCTGTAACTAGAGCGGGATGGGGAGGAGCATTGCTCACAGGTTGACACATACCTCCCTGTGCACGGGCGTGTACACACTCACATGCATCCATACAGACCCATGTATGCACTGTGATGCACCTACATGGCATTCTCAGCACACAGTCTCACATACATGAGCCCACCTGTCTACACACACATGAATGCCCTCAGACCCTCACACCTCTGGGCAGCGAGTGGGCAATGGCACATGCCCTCTTGAAGGCCCCTCATCCATCACACTTGTCACATGTGCGCACAGGTCTCAGATCCGCTTACAGAGCTACAGTCCCAGCTGAGAACCTGCAGGAGACACGCTCACACACGCTCACACGTTCTCATATGAGCACACGGTTCCCTCCCACAGACACGGGCTAAAGCCCCGTTCTCTCCTCCTGTCTTTTATGCACACCTCCACTCTGAGAGCGCTCTTGCATTCACATTCTCTCCTACAGGCATATCCACTCTCGCACACCCACCGCCACCCACGTGCAGATAGAACCACTTTCTCTCCTTCTCTGTCTTCTCCATCACTTTCTCTTTCATACCCACCCACGCGGCAATCCTAGCCTCTCCCTTCCCCCCCTCACCCACACAGTTTGCTTCCTGGTTCACCACAGGCTCTGCTGCAACCACTTCCCCAGCACATGTATTCAGAGTAAGCAGTCCTCTGCCCGGTCCAATCTCCAGGACCCCTTTCTGCCCCCCACCCTGGTGCAATAGGACAAGTTCGATCACAGATTGGAGGAATATTCTGGAGCCCACGAGGCTAGGTAGAGGGATGGGAGTGGCCAGTGGTTTGTCTCTTGGGGCATCTGACCTCTTGAGCTCTGAGCCTGCCCAATGGGGACAGGAAATGTCACAAGCCCACACACCTGTGGGTCTGTGTTTCAGAGGACCTTGGGTGGGGTGGGCGTACATCAGTCCATTTCTAACTTCCTGTAGCAGAAACCTAAACACAGCTCTTGACAAGGAAGACAGATGAAAGTGGAACCACTGTGGATGGAGGGGTGAAAAGCCCAGGGAACTTTGTAAAAGCCCCGGTCAGCATTCCTCCAAGCGTGCTCCCGCTCAACACTGGCAGGGTGTGGAGGGGTTTATCAGTCTTCTTTCCAAGCCCACTGACCCCTCCCCACGGGAGAGCTGCTGGAATGTGGGAGAACTGCCTTTTAACAGCATCCCCACGTGACTGATGCACACTGACCACTGTCAGAGGCTCTGATGAGCTGGCTGTGAATGGGACAGGAACCATGTCCCACAGAGGCCACACAGCGTCTCTGCCCTTGCTGCTGACCCACTTACTTAAGGCAGAGGGCTCAGAGGTTAAGGAGGTGACCAGCCTCCTCAGTCCTGCTTTGCCTAAGTCCTACCAAGTTGTTGTTGGGTGCTGTCGAGTCAGGTTGGACTCAGTGATCTTCACTGAGTGAAGTTTTCCATAGCTACTTGTTTCCGGAGTGGGCTGCCATGTCCTTGTCCCATGTTTGCAGTACTGGGGATCAAACCCAGGGCCTCAGAGAGCTCAGATCAGCACTCTACCAACTGAGCTACATCCCAGCCAAAACCCTTTGAGGGTGGCAATGAGTCAGACCGACTGGAAGGCCCCTAACAAGAAGTCCCACCAAGGGAAAGCTTACCCTAATTGCTGGGGCCCAGCTGGGAGGTGGGGAAGATGCCTTGGCTGGGGGTACTGCACCAGGGGTGCGAGGTGGTGTCTTGTGGGGATAGAATCACAATGACAGGTTTTAAAGACGGTAGTAGAGGGAGGGACAGAGAAAAGAAGGAGAGATGAGGTGGCCACACAGGAAGAAACGGGGTGAGCGGGAGAACAAGAATTCAGGGACTGGCCCGCCTAGAGATGCAGAAACGATGGGGAAATAGGGAGACAGGCACCCGGCGAGGCAGCAGAAAGGGAGGCGCAGAGAGAGGAAAGAGGAAGAGAAAGGGGGGCCCGCCTGGAGGGAGGAGGGCGAGCCGGCGGAGCAGGGCGTCGCACCCCAGAGGGCGGGGCGGGGCGGCGCTAGGGCCCCGGGGAGCGGCGGCGGGAGCCCGCCCGCTCGCCCCTCCGGCTCCGTCCCGAGCGGCGCTGCGGGCGGCGGCGGGGAGGGGCTCCGGGCGCGGGGCCGGGCGCGGACGGACGCGGCCAGGCTGCCGAGGCGGCGGCGCCGGGAGCGGGCAGCGCACGCGGGGCGGAGGTGAGTGGGCGCCGGCCGGCGGGCCCGCTCCGCGCCGCTCACCTGCGCTCGGAGCCTCGCCCTGGAGGCGGCACCGACGGCCCGGGTCCCGAGCGGGTTGACCTTGGCCACGCTGCCTCTGCGCTCCGGCCTCAGTGTCCCCATCCGTGCGGCGGAGGCGGGCGGCTCGGGATCGGGGACCGCCTGGCGCGGCAGCCGCTCGCCCAGGCTGCGCGGGCTGCAGCCCTCGCGCCCCGCTCCCCGAGGGGATCCGGGTCCAGGCAGCCCGGCGCGTCCGTGGCGACAGCCGGGGTCCGCGCCCGCTGCCCGCTCTGGGAGAGTCGGGCGGCCCTCGCCCAGGGGTGGACCGACACGGGCGCCTGTGGGGGCCGCGGAGCGCCTCGTGCTGGGCCCGCACCCCCGCCTCCCGCGAGCGGGCGGCGGGGCACCTGGGTCCAGCAGCGAGGGCTGGAGCGCAGGACACCAAACCCGCACACCGTGGGCACCGCCAGGTCGAAGCCCCGTGTGGGGAATTAAGGCCCGTACAGGAGAGGGGAGACCCCCGCCTCCACATGGAATTCTCTCAGCGCCCCTACTCCTGTCCCGTGTACTCCCAGAACGGTCCTTAAACGTGAAGCGAGGGCCGGGGCTCCTTTCCAACCACTGCACCGTGGAAGGGGCTTCGGGAGGTTCCACCCAGGGCCCTGGGGAGACCCCTCTGAGGAATCTGGGGCAAAGGTCTCCTTTCCTCCTCCACATCACCTCACGTTATGGGCTTATCTTGGCTGGGGACAGGGACTCCTGCTTCATGTCTGGGTTTTCTGGAAGCAACGAGAGGTGAGTGGGCAGCAGCACTGTCCCGTTCCCCCTCCTGCGCCCTCCTGAGGGCCAGGTGGCGCTGGAATAACCTCCTTGCTCTGTGATCTTGGCTGTCTGGCGCTGCAGCTGAGCCGGTCGGCAGGGCAACCCTGGGCGGAGACAGCAGTGCTGATGGTGGTCCTCAGTCGGAGGGTGCCCCACCCCGGCTGCTTTGGAAACTGGAGGGTGACAGGGGATGCTAATCAGGGGGCCCCCGGGGGCCGGGGGCCGAGGGATGCGAAGCCTTGCTGGCGCCAGCCTGCCCTGTCGTTGACCCAGGGCCTGGCCCCATTCTGTGTTGGGGGGCAGAGGGGCAAACTGAAACTGATGATTTGCTCCCCCTGCCACTCACCATTTTGCCTTGGGCAGTAGGGTGCGGCGCCCTCATTTGCTCACGTGTGAGATCTTGGGTCCGTTCTCCCTCTCTGGGCCTCAGCTTCTCTGTCTGGACAAGAGGATGGAGTAGGATCGCTCAGGTTTGATATCTGAACTCCCAGGGTGATTGTTTGCTGCTGGGCCACCCTGGCTTGCAGTCCCCACTTTTCAGGGCAGCCCTCATTTTGCAAGCTCTGTGCCAGCCCTCCAACCCCTAACCAGTGTTAAAGTAAGTGGTGATGGGACTCAGCATTGACCTGGTGAAGATACACCCTTTAATCTTTCCCTCCTTTGTTAGCTGTTGCTCTCTGATGCTCTTCCTCCCAAACCAAGCCTCACCAGACCTGTGGCATTCAGGCGCCTGGGTCCTGGCTGGCCTCATCGTAGGCAATTTATCTAATCTCCAGTTTTCAAGTTGGGGAGACTGAGGCCAAGGAGGGAAAGAGATTTGCCCAGGGCGGTTCTGAGGGAGGAAGATGAGAGCCTTCTCTTGCTGGGAGAGAGCATCTCCTGGATGAGGGGGAGGGGCCAGGAGGCAGTGGAGCATCTGCAGGGAGGGAGGGGCCCAGAGTGGGCCTTCTCCCTGGCTCCCCTCCACCCCAGCCCCGCATGTCCCGGGTGGACAAGTGGTTCCCTGAGCCACTTCACAGCACCTGGAGATGGGCCTGGTGGGGCTCAGCACCCCAGAGCTGCCCCCTTGCGAGGCTGAGCACACCTCCAGGCCCGGGGGCCTGGCCTGGGAGGCACCTTCTCCTTCAGGGCAGCTTCCAGGCTTCCAGACATGAGCTCATCGGAGCTGCTGATGCCAGGAAGGGAGGGACCGAGGGGAAGCAGGCAGGGCTGCCCAGATGGGGCATGGTGGGCCCCTGGGGAAGTAGCAGGGCACTCTTGGCAAGGATCGGGCCCATGGTAATGAGGAGGCAGGAACAAGACAGGCCAGTGGAGGGTCAGTGGGGAGAGGATAAGGTCAGATCAACTGCCTGGACTGGGGTGCCAGGCTGACCTCTGCCACCCCTGCTGTGTGACCTTGGGGGACTCCCTCTCAGGACCTCCGTGTTCCTGGCTAGCAGTGGGAGGGGGGGAGGCATGCTGAGGAACTGGGGTGATAGCAGTAGACAGACAGGACCCTGCACTTCAGGCCCTTGCATTTTAATTGAGGGGATAAGGCAAGAAAGAAGGGGGTAAACAATCAGACATAAAAGTGGCACAAAAATTAGTGTCCCATTGTTAAGGTGGGGAGCAACCAGAGGGGCTACTTTGGTGGTGTTTAGGGAGGGCATCTGTCGGGCGGCCACAGTGGAGCAGAAGTCTGAGTGCTATCTGAAGGGCAGTCAGGGCTGCCTGGAGGAGGCATAGCCGAACAGGGCGGGGAGGAATGGGTGGGATTTGGTTGGGAGGCAGGGTGTTTCATAAGATGGTAGATGGTCCTCGTTGGAGGCTGGGGGGTAGGGGTGTTGGTTGTAAGTGGCCTCCTCCCTTCCTGGCCTTTAAACTGCAGACCCAAAGGAGCTGGCTGGGCCTGCAGTGTAGTCAGAGGGAGAGCTGGGCCGGCCCGTGGGAGGCTCTGGAGTGAGGCTGGTTAGTGTGTTCAGTGCCCTTTGTGAACTGGCCCTGGACATCAGCCTCAATTGCTACTCATTGTGGCCAAAGGAGGAGTCAGCGCGGGAACAGCCCCCAGGCCCTGTAATTCCAGAGGCTTACAAAAAGCCCTCTCTCTGGAATGAAGTCTTTACCAGCTGGCCACTGCCTGACATTCCACCATTCTGGCTTCATCTTTTCCACTTGGTGAGGCAGGCTGGTGTGGGACCGCGCTGACCCTTCCCAGCCTCCCCAGGCGCTGCAGGTGGAGCGAAAGCCAGTCTACCTCTGTGCCACCTGCTTCCCGCCCAGCTCCCACACAGACGGTGTGTTTGGACCTCTGGGTTCCGCTCCTGGCTGCCTGGGAGATCTTAGGCACATTGTGTAACCTCATTGGATGATTGCTTCCTCATCTATAAAGTAGAGACAATAATAGACCCTTGTCCTGTTGTTATGAGAATGAAGTGAGCTGATGATGAATGCTTGAGAAATGAGCTACGCTTACGAATAGCATTACCGTGTTTGGATCCCTGTTCCAGCAGTAAGCCCTTGAGGAGATGGTCTCTCGCCCTGGCTCCTCACATCTTGGTGTAAGTTGCTTTTTGATGTTTGGCCATGAGCAGGTTTTGATGGTGGGAGGATGGGCACAGGCGCAGAGGGAGGGACCTGGACTGAGCTTCAGGATGGCTAACTGGCTGGTGGTCTCAGGCCAGTCCTTTGTTTCCTCAGGCTTCAGTTCTGAGCCTGGTTGAAAGGAGCAAAGCGATCTGAGGGCATCATGGGTGTGAAAGCTCAGCAGACCCCCAAAACACTGGACTTTAGGTATCAGAGATCAAGGAAGGGGCAGCTGGATGAGCCCATGCACAGGACAGCGGGCTGACCTGAGACCCTCGACTCAGAATGCTTGATAGATAGAAGCAGTTGCTTTATTTTATTACTTATTTCTTTTTGCTGGGTACTCACATTTTGAGGGTACTCACACATACTTTGCAAGTACTCTACCACGCTGCTGCACCCCAGCCTGTTTTTATTTTTCATTTTGAGTCAGAGTCTCACTAAATTACGCAGGCTGTCTCTGGCCTCAAACTCGCAGTCCTCCTTCCTCCACCTCCCAGGTTGCTGGGATTAGAGAGAGGTGTGTGCCACTGTGCCCAGGTTTAAAGCAGTTTTGGAAAGATAGTTTATCGTTACTTACCGTGGGCATTCTAAGCACTTCACTTGTCCCTAGCTCCGTGAGGTACGTTCTGCTATCATTACTATTTTACAGATGGGAAACTGAGGCACATGGAGGTGGTGGCACAGCTGGTAAGTAGTCAGATGTAAACCCAGGCAGTCTGGTCCCAAAGACCTTGAGCTTCACTACTGCCCAGTGCAGCCTCTCCCACTTTGTATGGAGTGCCAGAGACTCAGAGACCAAGCTCCCTACCGAGGAACACACAGCACTCCTCTTCAGTCCCCATCTCATCTGTCCCTCACCTTCTGCAAGGAGGAACCTCCCCGCGTCTGAGGGCCAGGGTTCCGAGGTTGGCATCTGAGCCAGATCAGCCTCTTTGCTTCTTTTCCCCTCCTCCCCTGGGAGCAGTCAAGGAGGATTAAGTGTGCCCTGTGGGCACCATGGGTATGGGAGGCCCTGCCAGGGCCCCATGATGAGCATTGTTAATGTCGTAGAACTTGAGCGGAGGCCAACTCATGACTTGTAAAGCCTCCATGCAGTCTGGCATGGCCCCGTCATTGTACAGAGAGGGGAAATTGAGGCCAGAGGGCCCACAGACCCACCCTGGTCCCACCTCCAGGAGGGAGCTGTTCATTCCTGGGCTGCTTAGGACTTGTAGGCTCCCTGGAGAGATGGCACTTTGAGGGCCCTTCCATTGGTCCCCAGGGCAGGCCCCGGGCAGGATGTGATTCCTGATGCAGGCCAGGCAAGTTGGGGAGGACACAGGAGTTGGGGGATGGGGACGGTGCTGATGAAAAAATAGACTGTCACGCGCAGGAGGAGCAAGCATGCCACCACTCAGCTGGAGCCAGTTGGCTCCCCTGTGCCCAGCTGCCAGGCCTCACTCAGATCTCATGCTGGGGCCCCGCCCACCTCCCGCTGGCTCTGGGCCTGAGCTTGAAGGCTCCCCAGCCATCTCTGCCTCCCTCCCCCTGCCCAGCCTTCAGGCAGATGGGGCTCTCATTGAGCTTGGGTGGGCCTGAAGCTCAGCTGTTGGCTTTAGGCTGTGCCAGGGAGGTCTGGTGTCACCACGTACTGGCTGTGTGGCCTTGAATGAGGCCCTGTCCCTCTCTGGGCCTCAAGCATTGATAGATATCAGATAGATTGATAGATATCAGTGGAAGCTTTTTGCAGCTTTTGGAGCCTTTCCCAGGCTCCTTTTCTCATTTAGACCTGACAATCAATGCTGGAGACCCTACTCAGAGAGGTGCCATGACCTGGGAAGGCCACTCAGTTTGGGAGTACAGAGCAGAGGCCTGACCCCGATAATCTAGAAGATCCCAGTCCGGTACAAGTTCTCTGAGTTGAGCGAGGTCACATGGAGCCACCGAGGTGGGGGCTTTGCGCAGAGATGTGAGCAGGGATTTGCTCATCTGCTCATTCGCTCAGTCAACCAGTGTCTGCTGAGCCTCAGCTATGGCCCAGGCACGGGGGCAGGGACACAGCCAGGTCCCTGTCCTGCAGGGGGAGAGTAGACGGACATTAAAAAAACACCAGGGAATTAGAAATCTGATGAGTTTGGAGGAGAGGCTGAGGGTGCTATGGCAGAGGAATGTGGCCCCCAGGGGCGGAGAAGCCTCCCTGAACCCTGTAAGCACCCTGTAGGGGGAGAAGCGTGGTCAGAGAGACAAGGCTGAGGGGGCAGGGGAAGAAAGTGCTCTAGGCAAAAAGAGTAGCCAGTGCAAAGGCCCTGAGGAGAGGAAGTGCGCCGCACCTTGTGTGAGCCCTTCAAGGAGGGCCAGTGTGCCTGGAGTGTAGGCAGGGTAAGGCGTCCCACGTGGGGCTGCAGCATGGCGCCGTGGGCCAGTGGGGCTAGTCACTCAGGGCCCGGCGCCACAAAGGGTTGGAGGCTGGTGTTGGAAAGCAGACACCTCCCTGGTGCTTGTCCACAGGCTGGTGTTGGCCCCTTTCTTTCTTCTTTCCCCTGGATGCCCGTCCGGATAGTGCTATCAGTGGTCCTCTGTGCTGCAGCCACTATGTGACTGACTGTGCACAGGGGACGGGGGCCACCTGTTCCTCTGCCCGACCGTGGTGCTGCATCTGAATGGCTGCCTGATGCACCTGCCTTCAAGGAGTGGCGTGGTGGTCTGGTGGCCTTCGAAGTAAGCGGGTCAGGACCTATTTTGGGACATGCGGCTACAGCCACTCAAAGCCCAGAGATGGCAGTCTGGACACTGGTCTTCTTCGCCCAGTCCTGCTCTATGCCTTTGGGCATACCTCTTTTCTTCTTTGGGCCTCAGTTTCCCCATCTGTATAATGGGAAATCTGCTAGGTTCTGTATTCAAAGCGTGGCCCATGTATGCAGTGCTAGCATCACCCAGAAGCTCATTGGAAATGCAGAGTCTCAGGTCCCACCCTGTCCTCCTAAACCAGAAAGTGCATTTTAACGGCTTCCCTGGGTAATCCCCCATACATTGAAGTCCGAGAGGCACTATTGTAGACCAGTCATTTTGAAATAATAATAATAAAAAAAATTAAAGCTATAGAATCTTCTTCTCTCTCCAAAACATGTAAGAGGGGACAGACCCACTCTGTATTCATTCATCCCATGTGAAGGGGTGAGTTAGAAGGGTAGGTGGTATTAGTGGGGGCATCAGAAGGGAGGGAGAAAAGATAAACAGACCAGCAGGAGGGGCTTCCTTTCAGCCTTTCTTGTTGCCCTTGAGAACTCCTGGCCAGATGGTCTCTAAGAGCCCTTCTGCTCTGACTCTGGGGTCTTCTGTCTTAGGTATTTGGAAACATGGACTTGCAAGGAGGGCGCTTGATGGGCCACAGCCCTATGACACCCTTCCTGCTTGTCCCCATTTGGTGTCCTGCCCTGTTCCCTCTGAATCCCTGAAAGGGTAGCCGGGGCTATTCTTAGCGTGTCAGCGTGGTGAGGAGAGAACATACTAGTGCATTATTTATGGCTCTGAGTCAACAGGATTACACTCAGGGCTCCCAGGACACGGTCCTCCCCGCGTGGCCCTCTGTACTGCCATGGCAGACACATCTACTCTAGGCAGAGCTGGGGACAGCCTCCCAGGACCTGCACCCATCCCTCTAGGCCTGCTGTGCTTGCTCAGGGCCTCTGGCTGGAGAGTTGGGAGGTGAGTCATGACATTCAGTGGTCAGCCAGGACTAGGAGAAAGTTGCCTAGGCAAGACCATGTCATTCCTTCACTCAGCACGTGTTCGTTGAGCACGTTCCGTGCAATGGGCCTGGATGCACTGGAGAATGAATGAAGTTCTTGCCTTCTGAAGCTCCCGCCAGCCAGAGTCAATGTGCCCTCTCATCACTGAGGGGCACGGCCTGCTGCTGGGTACTGTGCTTTGCACATGTGTGAGCTGATTCTTGCAACCACTCAGTGGGGTAGGAATTAGAAAACCCTTTACAGAGGAGGAAACTGAGGCTCAGCATGTGCAAGGCTTGCTAAAGTCAATATAGCTTGTGATTGGATTGAACTCAGATTGACTAGAACAAAACCACCATTTCAGATCAAATGGTAGTGTACAGTGCTAGGGCTCTGGGGACCCCCTACACTGTGCAGTGAGAAGGACTTTCTACTGAAAGGAAATTAACTGGCTGAGCTTGTCCCAGTCTAGGTGAACTCTGAGTTGCTGAGGAAGTCGTGTGCGTCTAGAATTTTATGAGCCTGAAATGGAAGGCCAGTTTCCCTGTGGCCTGGAAGTCAAATCATATGGGATGAGGGAGTAAGGCCCTAAGGCAGCACATCTCATGAGGCTGGGGTCCATGGCTGGGGGCCAAAGACGTGTGTGCTGGGAGATCCTGGGCAGACCCCTGGGCCTTTCTCTGCTTCAATTTTCTAGTCTATAAAATGGCATAATAATTCCCATCCATTCTGCTTCTATTTTTGATGGATGAAAAATGCCAGGAAATCTATAAAAGTGTTGTGCATACTCAAAGAATAGTGTATAATTACTATATGTAATTGTGTATATGTTGTTGTTAGGTGCTTTTGAGTTGAGCCCGACTCACAGCGACCCTATGTAAAACAGAATGAAACACTACTGGGCACTGTGCTATAAACACAATCTTTTCTTTATTTGGACCCATTGTTGTAGTCACTGTGTTCCTTCCCATTTTGAATCGTGCCACATCAGCAAATGGAGGTCCTGGGGGCTTTACTCCATTCTCACCAGTAAGGCCAAGTCTATTTCGAGGGGATAACTCTTTCCCAGTCGTCTTTTGAATGCCTTTCAACCTGGGGAATTTATTTTCTGGCAGTATATTTGACAGTGCTTCTCTGCCACTCATAGGGTTTTCAATGGCTAATTATTTCTGGAGTGGGCTGCCAGGTCCTTCTCCCTGGTCTCTCTTAGTCTGGAAGCTCAGCTGAAACGTGTCCACCATAGGTGGCCCTGCTGGTATCTGAAATAGTGATGGCATAACTTTCAGCATCACAGCAACATGCAAGCCCCCACAGCACGACAAGCTCACAGACACGTGGGGGAATTGTGTGTATATTTTATTAATTTTTTTTTGTTAGAGTCTTGGAGTCCAACAATGTGCCAGACCATGTTCCAGGCAGTGGGTCTCCAACCTGGCTGTGTGCCAGCGCCCCTCCAGAAGCCTGTGCACATCTTGTGGTCCCAAGGGTCTAGGGTAGAGCCCAGGAATTTGCAAGTTGAGGGATTCTGGGTCACGTGCAAGTTTCTGATCTGGGCAAGAGAGAGGTGGCAGTTTCCAGAGACTTCATGTGGCTTCATTCCTCCTGTAAGCATTGGAGACCAGGCTCCAGCTCCCAGTCTGGTCCTTTCCTCCCGTTCTCCAGCTGCCCCCAAGCCTCCTAAAGGAATGAAGCTGGGGAGCCTGTGACGATGAGCGAGGATGCTGGTAGTGCCTTCGAACATATTTGGTGCTGTGCTAGGGGTTTTACATGGCCTATGCCGCGTAGTTGCTATGGGGGTAGCAAAGGGAACATTCCCCGTAGCAATATAATCGCCGGGACGCTTGAGCATCAGGTGGCAGATTTTAATGTAGCCCTGGAAAAGGAGACTGCGAGTGAGGTACAGGGATGCCAGAGACATGGGTTTGAAACTGCAGCATCCGGGCACTGAATAGCACGTGCCCTGGAGGCGAGAGCTGTCTGGTAACCCAGCTGCTGGCAGGCAGGGCAGGCTGGTGTGAGGGAAACAGGCCCCCTCCCACATGATGTGTACCTGACGCAGGTGTGTCCTTGCCGGCCTGTCATGTGGCCACCCAGTGCCTCTGCGCACACTCCTGCAGGGGCTCCGTGTGCACGTACGTGTGTGTGCACCGCGCCCTGCAGAGCACGCGTGTGCCTGTCATGCCTCATGGTGTGACGCGCAGGCTTGAATCAAGCAGGGCCTCTGTGTGTGGGATGCGCAGAGGAGGCCGCTCTGCCGCCAGCTGGGGTCTCTCCAGCAGTAAGAAGCCACGGGGGGCCAGGAAGGGGATGAGCAAATGGCTGCACTGCAGGGGGTTCCCCGGGCTCCCAAAGAACAGAAGTGGAAGGGTGTCTAGAGAATCCACTTCCCTCACTGTGTTCCACTTCCACATCATGTGCAGATCCCGGACCTGCCCCGTGGAGTGGCCTCAGGAAGGAGCACTAGCTGCTCCCTCTGCTGGGCTGCTCCTCCCCAGCAGCAGCCGTTCCTCACTCCCTCCCCTTCTTCATGGCTTCACCCAGATATGCCTTCTTGGTGAGGACAACTATGACTACCATGTTTACCTCTGCAAACCACTTCCCACCCTATGCACTCCGTATCTCCTGACCCTTCTCACTTTTTCTCCATGACATTGGCTTGTCTGACTTACTGTGTGTTTATTATCTTGCTCCTCTACCAGAACGCAAGCAGAGAATTTTTTCTATTTCTCCTCAGGGCTGTGAATAGTTGCCTGACCCTTAGCTGGTGTGCAGTAAATGTTGGTTGAGTAAATCCATGCCCCACCTGTAATTCTTTCCTTTAGAATGTCTGATTTTGTTATTGAAATGTCTGCTTTAGCCTCTCCGGAAGCAGTATTACACCCGAGACCAGAGGTTTGGTGTTTGTTTTCCAATGCACACTTGAAACTTAGATTACCCGGAAGGTGTTCAATATCAGGGTATCACCTGAAATCCTTTTGTTTTCACTGCAGATGGGAGGCACCACACTCTGGGACACGTTGGTCTAGCCCAGTCTCTTCTCTGAACTGATGGACAAACTGAGGTCCAAAGAGGCTCATGGACTAACTAGCCGAATGTCATCCAAATTGTGATAAGACAGACACTGGAACCAAATGTCTTGACCTCCAGTCTCTTTCTGTAGTGTGAGGGAAACAAGGACGGCAGGACTGGATGAGTCAGCCTCCCCTCTGGCAGCAGACTCCTCCTGCTGGGGGTGGAGGGGAGGCAGCCCTGCCTGATAATTGGTGAATGGCATTTTGGGAGGCATGGCAGGGTCAGCAGACCCAAGCACCCAAGGGCCATGGTGCCCTGCTGGCTACATGGCCAGTGCAGTCTGCTCCTTTCCTCCCAAGAGTCTTGGATGTGGGGTGGGCCCCTAGGGGGCCTGGGATTCAAACCTGTTCTCTGCTAGACCCCGTTGGCTAGGGTGGATACTGGGGTGCCCTGTGCAGAGAAGATGCTGTGGGTCATGGGCATGGCACTGGGGCTGGACTGGGCTTGATTGTGGGCAGAAGTGTGAGACCAGAACCACAGAGTGCTGGTAAAGAGAGGGAGAGAGGGAAAGAGACAGACCGCCCCAGCCTAGTAAAGTCACACAGAGGTGGCAAACGGCTGAAGTTAGAATCCCCCCAGGTGTGCAAGTGCGTTGTGCTTTTTAATCATTTCTGCATCTTATTTGCCCAGCAGCTACTCTGCAAAGCAGGTGTTTCATCCCTGTTTTACTGATCAGGAAGTTGGGACTCAGAGAGGTGGAGGGATTTCCTAAAGGCAGTTGAATGGAGCATGCTGTTGAGAGGTGGACGGACGGACAGGCTGTACCTGGGGTGGACTTGGTAAAGGAAGGCAAGGGCTGATAACCTGCAGCCCACTGACGGGCCACATACCTGGGCGAATCCCAAAACTTTCCTGAGCCTCAGTTTCCTCATCTGTCGAATGGAGGTAGGACAGTTGCCACCTCACAGCCTGTAAGTACAAAACATTAAAAACAAATGGTAGTACTTGAAGGAGGAGTACCTTGCGCATGATGTGCTGGACAAGCAGCACCTTGAGGGATAAAAATGAGTGCACCTGACCCCTGGGAAGTTTGTTATGGTGACCGCTTGCGTGGCCACTACCGAGGGATTCCCAGAGCCTTCCTCACCAGATGTGAGAAAGGAGACCGCAAAGGGCTAGGGCAAGTCTGTCCTCCCAGAGCCCAGGTCAGCCATGCAGCCCTGGGAGAGGCAGCAGCCAGCAGGTCTGTCCTGGGCGGGGCTGTGGCTCCTGTGCTGGCTAAGGCGAGCCAGCCTGCACTCCAGGGTGCTTGGGGCGTCATTCTCATTCCTCCTGCGTTTTTTCTCCCCGGTTATTTATTTTTCTGTGAGGAAAGAATGTAGGGAATTTACCACAGAGCTGGCCTTTGCGTTCCCTGTACGATGGCCTCTCCTCCACAGAGGAAGCAGCAGAGACAGATGGCAGGAGAGGCGGAGGCGGTGGAGGGTCCCGGCGGGCCGTGGGCATTATGTAACCTCACAGAGGCCCAGGGCAGAGCCTGTGGGGTGTTTGGCTCATGGGCATGAGCTTCGCAGAGTCCATGCTTCTGTGGGACTGCCCGGCTTGCCCCGTGCAGCCTGGCCTCTGGGCAGGCCTGAGGGGGGTGTTCCTCTGGGCTCTGTGAAAAGCCCAGCTGGAGGGAGCTTGCTCTGGGCCGCAGGGGCTGGTGGGGATGTGGGTCAGGATTCCCTTGAGCCTTCCAGTGAGCTGTCCCCACTGCTTGGAATGCCTGGGGCAAATGCCACCTTCTGGAGGCCTTTCTAGTGGCCTTATCCCAAGGTATTTCTCTCGGGCTCTGTTTCCCTGGCACTTCGTGGAACATTCTGCCTCTCAGGTCCTAACTCAGCAACTTGAGCTTTCATCTCCCTCTCCACCTACAGATTTGCTCTTCTCGCCTTCATTTTCTCCTCTGCCCCTAGAAACTCCCATCAAGATCTCCAGTTTGGAGTCTAGATGAATCTAGAGTTTGTCTCTAGAATGAACAATGGAGCGAATATGAAGGTGGAGGCTTTGGATAAGGCTTGGCCTCTCAGCAGTGGATTTAGTCACTGCTTACTGCCTAACAACAACAGCAACAATAATACTGGCCCCTCCTGGTGACGACCTCTGCTGGTCTGAGGGCATTTAGATAGGGTGAGGATGGGCGCAGAGGGTGCCAGGCCCGGGGATGAATGTTGAGCACCCAGAGATGACCTAGGCTCCACCCTGCCCTGGCAGAACACAGATAAGGGAAACCACCTCTTCCCTGTCCTGCCCCTCAACCTCTTTGTCTTCTTTACCCCCAAGGACTCCAGGGAGCTGGGGAGTCCTGGAGCTTAGCTCAGCTGGTAGAGTGCTGCTCTGGGCTCCCTAAGGCACTGGGTTTGATCCCCAGCACCGCACAGATGGGAGAAGGACCTGGCAGCCCACTCCCAAAACAATCCTGAGACAATCAGCCATTGAAAACCCTATGAATAGCAGAGAAGCAGGGATGCAGTGCTGGGTATGTCACAGGGTAGGGGAGTGTTTGTTTTATCGTACATGTTATTGTTGTTGTTGTTAGGTGCCATCAAGTCATGTCCGACTCATAGAGACCCTTATAAGGTTTTCAGTGGCTGATGGTTTCAGGATTGCCTTGGGAGCGGACTGCCACATCCTTCTCCCATTTTTTGCGGTGCTGGGAATTGAACCCAGGACCTCAGAGTCTGCAGAGTGGCGCTTTACCAACTGAGCTAAATCTCAGCCCTTTGTTGTACATGTTGTTGTTGTTAGGTGCTGTCGAGTCGGTATCCGACTCATAGCGACCCTCTGTACAACAGGGGAAACACTATTGTCAGTGCTTCTCTGCTGTGCATAGGGTTTTCAGTGGCAGATTGATTTTTGGGAGGGGGTTGCCAGGTCCTTCTCCCATTGTTGTACATAGGGTCACTTTAAGTTGTACCTGACCTGATGGCACCTAACAACAACAACAACAAAAGCCACAATAACAATAGCATTGAGCAGTGGCACGGTGGGCTGGGCCTTGGAGCGTGCAGTCCAGGCTGGGCTCACCAGGGCCCAATTGAGAGGCAGGAGCCTGGGCTCTGACCTTCCTCTCTGTGAACTGGCCCTCCACTTGCTGTTCACAGAGGCCTGAACCTGCATCTCTCTGGCTACCATTTCTAAGTTCCTAAACTCTACTGATTGTGGACTTGGGGTTCTGCCTGTGGAACAGGCAGGAGGGTGCTATGGACGCTGGGTCCTGGCGGGAACTCCACACCAGGACCCTGGACAGTGAGCAGTCTGAACAGTGCTGTGGCCACTGCAGGGGCAGCTACCAGCTCAGGCGCTGTCTTAGTTGCCCCTCCTCCCCAACCTCTGCCCCACCTGAGTCCCATCCACCCCCAGCAAGGAGAAAGCCAGGGCCCCACCAGACCCAGACTCCTCCCTTGGTTTCTGAGCTTTCTTTCCTGCTGTCTCCTTTGACCCCATTCCTGTTCTGAGGACCCTGGGCCAGGTTGAGAAGGGGAGGAGCTGATCTAGGAGTCTGGATGGATTGACAGAGGCTTCCTGGAGTAAGTGGCAGCTGGGCCGGGGCGGTGGGTGAGGAAGGCGAGTGTGTTTGTGAGTGGAACCCTCTAGAGGGAAAGCACAGTAGGCTTGGGATCAGGACTGCGGGGCTCACATGCGGCTGTGCCCCTTGCAGGCTGAGGCCTGGGGTGAGCGAGCTGGTTCTTCATTGCCGAAGGAGCCTCCAGGGACCCTCCTCTCTGAGCTGCTGGAGGATGGCGGGAGAAACCCGCGAACAGCGAGTGCGCCTGCCCTTGTCAAGTCTGTGGTTGTGCCGGCGCCCTGGAGAGTGGGCGCTAGAGGAATACAGAGGGAGGCAGGCGAGACCTGGCCCTCCAGGCTCCTACAGTCCAGGGGGCAGATAAAACCCAGACCCTCATTGCTGCAAAGCAAATCACTGGGCAGTGTGGGCCACATGACAGCCCTGGGCCCAGCCGGGCCACCCTGAGTCTGAATCCCAGCTCTGCCTCTGACTGGCTGAGTGACCTTGAACAAGTCCCTGCCCCCTTGGAGCCATTATCTTCTCCAACGTGGAGATGAGGGTGCTGTCGGCCTCGGGCTGATGTGAAGGTGGATGAAGCAAGGGCCTGCCGCGGCACACAGTGAGCACTCCCTGAAGGTTAACTTTTCCTCAATTAAATAACACACAAAGTGGCAGTGCAGATAAAACACTGGTGGATCAGGGAGGGCTCCCTGGAAGAGGAGGTAGCATTTGGGTTAGGTGGGAGGCTGGGGCACTAGGGCAGGTAGAAAGACTGAGAGAACAGAGAAGGGTTCAAGGTGGAGGGTGTGTGCAAACCATGCCCCAGGCAGGAGCTCACAGGGCAGGAGTGGGAACAGGAGCCACTGAGCTCCCCCACCATTGCCAAGGGCACAGAGAGAAGGTTAGTGAGCTCTCTCTCTGGCAGGCCCTGTCAGGGCCTTTGCATGCCAGGATGAGGAGGACCCTTTGCCATTATCCATGTCCTGGGGAGACAGCAGGAGGTTCAGAGCAGGAGAGAAACCAAATGGAGCTGGGAGGGAGGCTGGTGAATCTGGCTGCGTGGGGTGGGTTGATTGGCGGGGGAGAGACTGGGGGCGGAGAGGCCATTTAAAAGAGTGTTGCAAAATCGGTTTTCCTGATAAAGAGCTGGGCTGAGTCATCTGTGGAGGAGAGAAGTCATATCCATCTCCTCCGTGCGCGCTGTCGGTGGGATTTTCCTCTCTTCGTCAGCCAAGCAATTGGCTGCCTCTCCCAGAGGCTTTGGGAACCGAGGCTCACAGGCTGCAGGAGCATCGTGGGGAAGCAGGGCCGCAGGGAGGACCTGCCAGGGTGAGTAGGATGCACACTCAGAGGTGCCTTCGGAGTTCTGGGGGTTTGTGACTCAGGGCATGGGGCATCCCCTCTCTGCAAAGAGCTTTCCCCCAGGACCCAGGGGAGAGGCTTGTGGTGACGTCTGCCAGCAGTTAGTGGCAAGGCTGAGGCTGAGCCTGGGGCTGCCCGCTCCATCCCTGTGTCCCCCTGGCGCGCAGGGCTTCCCACCTAAGTGGCCTCCAGAGAGCAGCTTTGGTGGCCTGCAGGCCTCGGGCCTCACAGGCAGCACCATCATGCCTCTGTCCTGGATGGGACTCCCCAGGGCCCGGGACTGTGTCATTTCCTCCCCTCAGGGGAGAGGATGCAAGGCCGGGCCAGCCAGGTAGCCAGGCCATGACTCAGGGCTCTTGGTCTTCCCGCCCCAGCCTTGCCAGAGGCTGCGCACTGGCCAGCCAGCCATTCCTTCCTGGCCCCCCCCAGGGGGGTGGCTTACCGGGCAGTTCACCCCTTCTGTTGCCAGGACTTCCAGGCAGCCACAATGGGTGGCCTCACCCCAGTCTCTATTCCTGCCTTGGCTCCCTGTCCCCCACTACCACCCTTGGCCTGAGTCTGGATGCTCAGTGACGCATCCATGGGAAGAAGCGTTTCCTTGAATTCTCCGCGTCCTGGCCTTCTCATCCGGCCTCCCTTCCCTGCGCCACCTCCCTCCTTCGGTTCTTGGTCCAGATAGGCGTGGCCATAGGTGGAATAGGCAGCTGCTTACTGAGGGTTGTAGGGATGGGGAAAGAGCTGTCCTTGTCTGAGCAAAATGAGATCTGGGGGTCTCGCGCCTCCCAACCTCATGCACTAGACTTTCCCTCCCTTCCTGGGAGGAAGAGGGAGAGGAGGTAGGAGTGATGGGAGCCAAGAGGCACAGATCACCTGATGAGGGAGCAGAGGGCTCTGCAGACCATCACCCAGGAGCCCTGGATTCTTTCTTGATGCCCTTCCCTCGGAAGCCCTGCTCTGGGAGGGAGAGTAGGTAGAGATGAGACTTGTTGTTGTTAGGTGCCCTCGAGTCCTGTCTGACTCATAGCAACCCTCATCGGGTTTTCAATGGCTGACTGTTTCGGGATTGCCTCAGGAGTGGATTGCCACATCCTGCTCCCATTTTTGCAGTGCTGGGAGTCGAACTTGGGACCTCAGATACTGCAGAGCAGTGCTCTACCAACTGAGCTAAATCCCAGCTGGGGATGAGACTTAGCAGCCAGATTTTCTGAGTTTTGAATCCGACCTCTGCCCCTTATAAGTTGGACCACTCTGAACAGGTGTCTCTGAGCCTGGGTTTCGTCTGTGAGATGGGAGAGTCAACCGTCTTATCTTTCAGGGCTGTCGTAAGGATGGCAGCTGATGAGCGTAAAGCTCAGAGCTCTGCACCTGGGCCATGTGAGGGCTGTGGTCACAGCAGCATCATGGTCCTCCCAAAGGCAGTGTTGGGGCTTCACGCTCCTCCTCGCCTCGGGATTGGCCTGTCTGGACACAGTCTTCTGATCCCAGGCAGCTCTTCCCTGCATCTGCCCTCCACCCCTTCCTCTTGCAAAGGCCTGTGTTGGGGGCTCCTGGTCCAGCATCCAGGGTGGGTCTGTAAAGGTCTAGCATCTCAGCCTGGCCCTGCAGAGGCCTAGATGGAGGGGGCGGTGGGGTGTTGGGGTCATCATGACCTGCACAGGTGCGGGCCCCGGCGGGGCAGTCTGAGAGCTCCATGAGGTGCCCAGCCTCTGTTGCACCTGGCCCCCACCTGTCTCTCTAACACTAGGTACCACAATCTTAGACCAGCTGGCCATTGCCAGAGGTGGTAGTGCCCTAGTCTGGGGACTTTTAGATGGATCTGCCCCCCTGGTGCTCTGTGACAAGGGCTCCGGGGCGCCCTGGCTCAGTCAAGCTCTCTTTCCCCAGCTTTGTTTGTGCAGGGTGGCAAAAATCATTGGGATTGTTGGCTGGGTCTGGTCCAAACCTCCCGCCGAATTCCTTTTCTGTGGTGTCACTGGGGGCTGAAGTGGGAGGGTGGGAGCTCCCCCGGGAGAGCAGAGCTCACCGTCTCTGCCACCTTCCAGCCCTTACCTTCTTCTTGTCCCAGGACAGGAGCTTGGGGCCACTTCAAGCTCAGCTGGGGGCGTCCTCTGCAGCAGGTCGGGCTGTGCATGGAGCCTGGCTGGGAGACAGCAGACCTGGGTCTTGGGACGCGGCCTTTCCTTCTCTGAGCCTTACGTGCCAGCTTATCTCAAAGGGCTCTTCCTACTGGGCCATTTGAGGATGTTCTGAACCTCTGGCCTTCTGGAGCCAGTCCGGGATGGGACTGAAGCAGAAAAGGGGGAAAGCAGCAATGCATAGGGATGTGGAGAGGTCTTGAATATTCAAACACTGGCCCATGGTCCCTCAGCCCAACGCTGTGGGTGCACAGAGCAGGTGGGCACCCAGCCCCCTCCTGTCTGTCTCTGTGATGTTGGGAAGCTCATCTTCTTTGATCTTTGGTTTTCTCGTCAATAAAATGTACACAATAATGGTTTGTGCCTTTTTAAGGTTGTTGTGAGAATTAAGTTGTATGTGTAGCCTCTTCTCTCTCTTGAGAAGCCTGTGTCCATGTCTTGGACAGGTAGTATGACTCTTTTTCCTTTTTAAAAAATTAAGTTTATTTATTTATTTTTTCAGTACTGACGGGGCTGAACCTAGGACCTCATGCATGCTTTGCAAGTGCTCTACCACCGAACTGCACCCTCAGCCCCTTTTTTGCTTTGTATCTTGAGACAGGGTCTTGCTAAATCATGCAAGCTGCCTCTGGCCTCCCACTTGCCACCCTCCTGCCTCCACCTCCCCAGTCTTTTCTCAAGCATTTCTCTTTCTTTTTAAGCACGTGGGCTTGTCCTAAAGTATGCACTGTCCCTTACCCTTACCGAATAAACTGACTTGTTCCAAAAATATGTATAGATAGTAGGTGTAAGGTGCATGTATAAATATGCAGTAAGTGCCCAATATAAACGCTGGCCACTATTGCTAAAATTGTATCATAAGAAATATTAGTGGGACTGGGGATGATTATCCTGGCTGTGTCCCATGGAATATGATTTGTATCTGTGAATCTCAGTAGTGTTGTCAGGCAAGTAGGAAAAAAACTGCTCATCTGTCTGGCACTGAGTGGGTAAACCACTACCAAAAAGTAGAAGCTGAACTGGAGGCCTTGGCACACACCCATAATCCCAGCGCCATGGGAGGCTGAGAGAGGAGGATCCCAGGCTCAAGGCCAGAGGCAGCCTGTGCAACTTAATGAGACCCTATCTCAAAATAAAGAATAAGATGGGCATGGCGGTGCAGCCCTGTAATACCAGTGCTTGGGAGGCTGAGGCAGGAGGACTGATGTGAGTGTGAGACCAGCCTGGGAGACCCTGCCTTGGAAGAAAAACAGTAGAAGTTAACTTGAGGAGAACCCCACTCCACTAGTGTGGCAGAGTGTACACTAGTGGAAAGCAATGCTACTCCTTGGGGTAGTGAGCACGCGTTAGCTGCTCATGTGAGCAGGTGCTCACCTAGCTCAGCCCTTCATTTTTCACAGATGGGGTGACCCACAGGAGAGGAGGGCCACAGAGGCTGCAGGGGTTGTGGGTGTGGGGGTTCGGCCACGCTGTCACTGTTTCCCACATGTGGGGAAAGCCAGGCCCTGATGGAGGGAGGAAGGGGACCAGAAAGTCTGTTGTTCTGGACTCGGGAAGGTGCTGCCTGTCCTCTGCTGGCCTTCCTGCTGACTCCTCTCTGGGCTACCCTCTGGGCCTCAGTTTCCCTATCTGTAAAATGGGGTAGTAGTGAGGAATCTCCTCTAGAAGGGCCCTTCCAACTCTGAGCATGCATGAATTCTGAGCCCAGCTGGCAGGATGCCTAGAAAGACTGTCCTTAGAGACAGGCTCAGCGTGTCACGGCTGGTGCTAATGAAGGCGAGGTAGGAGGTGGGGGTGGCAGATTCCTCAAGAACTAATTAGCTTCCCACAGTGGGAGGAGGGTGGCCGAGGGAGGAATTTGCTTAGCCACTGAATAAGCTTGTGACCTTGGCCACAGGCTGATCCCTCTTACTGCCTGCCAGTCCGTTTGTTCATGCATCCATTTGTGCATTCATTAAGCACTGACTGTGTACCAGCTGGGTGGAAAGAAAAAGAAATGGTTGCCTGTGGTGAACTTGGTAGGGTCTGATCCCTGACCTCAGTCCCCAGACTGAGCCCAGACCCTCCATGGATTCCCCCACCCCTCCAGGTTCATAAAGGGACCTTACACACAGGCTGTGGGCTGGCTGCAGCTTTGCCGTCCCCAACTGCGTGGGTCAGTTACTTCGGAGGGTCTGAACACGCCTGCAGAAGCTTCCTCCTCTGCAGCAAGGCCATGTGATGCCCCTCTCCGTGCTTGAGAGGAAGAAGGCCATGTTTAGGGCAGACACTGCTGAAATCAGCTGGATTTGTTACCTTTCTCCTGTTAATGTGTGTGAACTTTTAAATGATTATTTAAATAAAAATGGGAAGAAATTCTGGAAGAAGGCAGAAGAAACTCACCACAGTGGCCCCCTCATTGTCAGGCGGCATAATCAGGAGTAGAGGGACGCTTTTCACTGCATACCTCTCTCATGTTTTTATTTTTGTAAATAAAATGTGAATGCATTACCTATTTTAAAAAGAGGTGTTGGTAGTAGCTGTCTATAAAAATCAAAGTGAATGATTATATATGAGTTTAAAAGTGTAAAGGACCCTAACAGAGGCACATAGGAAATGATCTGAGGGTTCATTTGTACATTGAGTAGTCTTCACTGAGTGCCCATGTTAGCCAGCCCAGGCACTATTCCAGGAGCCAAGCAAGGCCATTATCTCCTTAAAGTTCTTCTCTAGTAGAGGAGACAAATAATAAGTAAGGAGACTTATAAACAAGATTGTAGTTAATCTTATGAAGGAAAGACAGAGATAGGATAGGAGAAGGTAAGGTCCTCCAGAGAGGTGAATTTTAAGCTGAGGCCTAAGCAGCAAGAAGGAACCAACATGGACTGCTACCTGGGAAAAGGTTATTCCAAGCAGAGGGAATGGCAAGTACAAAGATCCTGGGGCAAGCCCATAGTTGACATTTTCAAGGAGCAGAAACAAAGCCAGTATAGAAGGGCCTAACAAGAGAGGCGCAGGGTGGTGGGAGATGAGTTGGGGATACAGGACGGCCTTGACTTCTGTGTGAGGTGTTCAGATTCCGTTTGGTGAAGGGTTGTCCAAACGAAGGGCCAGTTAATCCAGAAAAGCTAACCAAGGAAGGCTTCCCAGGTGGTGGCTGAGCCATGAAAGGGGAGTCAGGGATCGCAGTGAGAGCCAGTTCTAGGACACAGTGAGGAAAGATGAGATTCCAGAGGACAAGTTCGCGTGCAGGAGAGGCCTGGTGGTCACCCGTCCATTTGTCTGTGCATGCTGCGCCAGTCCACTCTCATTTGCTGACCTGACCTCTGTCCTTCCCTGCAGCGTTGGGCCGCAGCACTAGCTTCACCGAGAAGGATCTGAAAGAGGCCAAGGCGCGGAGTCAGCAGATTGCAGCCCAGCTGACCACCCCTCCGACCTCCAACTCCCGAGGGGTCCAGCTCTTCAACAGGCGCCGGCAGAGGGTGAACGAGTTCACCTTGGAGAGCCGCGGCCAGCGGGGACAGAAGGCCAGCCAGGAGCCCCTCAGAGTGCGCCCAGCCAGCCCCACAGGCCATGCCCCAGGGCTCAGCCTGAGTCCCACCTCCCCGCCGACACCAGGCCCTCCAAGGCACCCTAACTCCCAGAGCCCCAGCAGGGGGGTCCCTGGCCACAACATGGAGGGGTACTCAGAGGAGGCCAGTTTGCTGCGGCACCTGGAGAAGGTGGCCAGTGAGGAGGAGGAGGTGCCACTGGTAGTTTATCTAAAGGAGAATGCCGCTCTGCTGACGGCCAACGGGCTCCACCTGTCCCAGAACCGAGAGGCCCAGCCGCCCCCTCCGAGCCCTCCTGCCGAGGTGCACAGCCCAGCTGTGGATGTCAACCAGAACCTCTCCTCGCCCAGCGCCACGCTCACCACGCCAGCCTCCAGCAGCCACTGCGAGCCGCCAGCCACCGATGTCAATCAGAACCCTGCAGCCACTGCCACCCCGCAGAGCCTGCCACTTTCTGTGGCCCAACAGAATTCTTCTGAGGTGCAGCACCCGGCTAATGGCACAACGCCTGGTTCTACACCCAGCACCCCGTGTGCTGATGGGCAACCGACGCCCACGGAGGAGGTGAGGTCCAGCATCCTCCTAATCAATAAGGTGTCAACTCCACCTACCACCACCAGCACCTTCTCCAGAGAAGCCACGCCCATCCCCAGCTCCGGGACCGCAGCTCCAGACTTCGTGTCCAGCTCCCTGCTCATTGACATCCAGCCGAGCGCCCTCATGACTTCTGCAGAACAGGGGATGTCCGGGCACGCAGCTGCCACCACGCCCACCAAGGTGTACAGTGAGGTCCACCTCACTCTGGCCAAGCCCCCATCAGTGGTCAACAGGACAGCAAGGCCCTTTGGGATCCAGGCACAGGGGGCCCCCAGCCAGGTGGAACGGAGCCCCATGGTACAGAGAAGACATGTTGGGGAGAAGGTCCCGGCGCCACAGCCCCCCACCGTGGCGGACAGGAGTCCCCGGCCGCAGAGGCATATCATGTCCCACAGCCCCATGGTGGAAAGGAGGCTGATGGGGCAGCGAAGTCCGGCTTTGGACAGACGCCCCGTGGGGAACTTCACCCCACCTCCCACCTACGCCGAGACTTTGTCCACGACGCCCACGGCTTCCCGGGTCAGGTCTCCTCCCTCCTATTCCGCCCTGTACCCCAGCTCCGACCCCAAGCCTCACCCGAGAGGCCCGGCAGCTCCCCCCAGCAAGACGGGCATCTTGGAGGAGTCCATGGCCCGCCGGGGCAGCCGCAAGTCCATGTTCACCTTCGTGCAGAAGCCCAAGGTGGCCCCGAATCCGGACTTGCTGGACCTGGTGCAGACGGCCGACGAGAAGCGGAGGCAGCGGGAGCAGGGGGAGGCCGCGGCGGAGGAGGAGCCGTTTGCCCTGGGCGCCGAGGCCTCCAACTTCCAGCAGGAGCCGGCGGCCCGCGACAGGGCCGGCCCGGCGGCCGAGGAGGCTGTGCCCGAGTGGGCCTCGTGCCTCAAGTCGCCGCGCATCCAGGCCAAGCCGAAGCCCAGACCCAGCCAGAGCCTGGCGGAGGCCTCGGGGAAGGGCGCCGAGCTGTACGCGCGCCGCCAATCGCGCATGGAGAAGTACGTGGTGGAGGCGGCCGGCCCGGCCGAGCGCGCGCGCTGCCCGTCGCCCACCATGTCGCTGCCGCCCTCCTGGAAGTACTCGGCCGGCGTGGGCGGCCTCCGCGTGGCCTCGCTCAGCCCCGCGCGCACGCCGCCCGCCTCGCTCTACCACGGCTACCTGCCCGGGAACGGCGTCCTGCGCCCCGAGCCCAGCAGGCCCGCGCTCTGCGCCCTCTCGCCGGCCAGGGCCGCCCCGCGCACCCCGCCCCGCACGGCCTCCCCCGCCAAGCCCAGCTCCCTGGACCTGGTGCCCAACCTGCCCAGGGCCGGCCTCCCGCCGTCGCCCGCGCTGCCGCGGCCCCCACGCTCCTCCCCGGGCTTCTACACCTGCGCTGGCCAGGACGGCCTCCAGCCCACGGCCGTGAGCCCCACCTACGGCAGCGACGTCTCCCCGGTGTCCCCCTCCAGGGCCTGGTCTCCCCGCGCCAAGCAGGCACCCCGGCCCTCCTTCTCCACCCGCAACGCTGGGATCGAGGCTCAGGTGTGGAAGCCTTCCTTCTGCTTCAAGTAGCGGATCCCACGGGGGGTCCTACTGTTGGTCGAGGCCCCTTCTCCGAGGGCCAGATGGAGGGCAGATGGGGCAGGAGCCAGCACAGGGCTTAGCGAGGAGGCTGGGGAGTCCGTGGCAGAAGGTCTGGCATTGCCACCAGCTAGCTGTGTGACCTTGGGCGAGCTGCCTCCCCTCTCTGAGTTGCAGAGGCCTCTTCCCCCCACCCCCACCCCGAGACAGGGGGCTCGGACTCCGTCCTGGGCGTGGAGGAGGGCGGCGGAGAGAGAACTCCCCTGGTACGCCTGATGAGATCAAGGGCTTCCTCTGGCCTTGCGAGCTGCAGGGACGCAATAGTCTGATGCCAGCGTCTTGCTGGGGGGTCTAGCGGGGACTTCCGGAGCAGACGGAGCCCGATAGTGCCTCCGTGAAATCCGCCAGCCACGCATCTGCCCTGCTCCAGGGGCCGCACTCCTGGCATCTCTCTTCCTGTTGCTGGACTCCCGCCTCCACAGGCCTCTCTCTTCTCCCCCTGCCTTCTGGACACCGCTTCCTCTCCACTGCCTCCGAGAGCTTTGCCTGGCTACACCTTTCCTCTGTTCCCGGGTCCTCCTGCTGGAGGCCGACTTAGTCCACCACGCTGCCTGATGCATCTCTCCTGTCCTCCTCAGCTGCCTTCATGCGCGCTCCAGGACCCGGCTCCAATCCCCCGGACTCCTGGGCCCAGGCCTAGGCCCTGCTTCCACCTCACTTGCCCTTGCTGTTTTGG
This sequence comes from Pedetes capensis, assembly GCA_007922755.1. Lineage (NCBI taxonomy): Eukaryota > Metazoa > Chordata > Mammalia > Rodentia > Pedetidae > Pedetes > Pedetes capensis. The sequence goes on along the minus strand of VMDO01001524.1, from coordinate 119,301 downwards.
GTTGGGGAACCCCAGAGGGTAGGGCCCTGTAGATGGCCGGGCAGATGTGGATGTGCTGCTACAAGAGTGGTCCCTTAGTGATATATTCATGAGCTGTTTCCATTTCAACCTCAGCCAAGATCTTTCTTGACTAAAAGAAGCCACCTCAGTGCAATGGAACAGGCCCCAGAGAAAGAGGCAAGGGAGGAGGGTTCTGTCCTATCTATGCCTCCCATTTCCTGTGTGGCTTTGGACAGGTTACTTTCCTTCTCTGGGCCTCGATTTTCTCATTTATACAGGGGCCTTTCTAGCTGCAGTAATCTGTGAGGATTGAGAGGACAGGCTGGTGCTTTGGGAGAAAGGCCCTGTAAGTGACGAGACAGGCCCCTGGGGAGAAAGGGAAAAGGACTGTTGCGGAAGGACAGACGGACTTAGATGCCTGTGAGGCCAACCTGGTAAGGTATGGTTGGAATGAGCTGCTGCAGGAGGCTAAAAGATTGGAAGCCCAGGCTGGGCTGGCTGGACGCAGAGGGAATGTGTCAGGACCGGCACGGCACAGCAGCTCAGAGGGAAGGGACAGAGGGGACCCTGCAGACTTGAGGGCAAGCCTGGAACCTAGACCTTGGTTCTGACAGTATGAACGTTCAGGTCTCAGTTTCCCCATTCATGCGGTGAAGGTGCTGTGTCAGGGAGCCTGTGATCTGCCCCCTCCGCCCCTGTTGATGTGATGCAGGCCCCTAAAACTAGGCTTTGGGGGGAATGAGGGAATGCAGACGCATGAGGCAGGACTCAGATGGAAGCTTCCCAAGACTAGCGACAAGGACCACCCACTTCCTCTTTCCAGCCCTATTTCTGGGCTCCCAGAGGGGTGAGGGCTGGTGGAGGCGGCGCCCGTGCTGGGCTGAGCCTGCAGTTTTCGTGAGCTCTGGGCCCGTCTCCATGGGAACAGGGGCGCCTTGTCAGCGAGCTCACTCCGCACAGAAGCGCAGGATGCGTGGGGAGCTGGGGGTGAGAGCGGCCCCTGCACCCCAGGCCCTCGCAGACCCTGCCCACTCTGGCCCTGGCCCTGCCCTGGAAGAAGCCCCCCTCTCTCCTGCAGCTCTGGTGGCCAGACTGAGCTCTTCTTCAACTCTGTTTTCTTTTCTGTTCTCAATACACTCTGCCTCAAATCCGACTCGCTTCCTTCTTTCCTCTGCGGGGCTGCCACAGCGGGGTGGGCCCGGGCTTCCCCGCTTCTCTGATTTGAGCCTGGCAGAGGGAGACTGCTGGGCGGCTGTGTGTGAGAGGGAGCTGTGTCCTTGTGTGTGTGCTGCTGCACCTGCGGTGTGTGTGGATCAGCGGGGGGACAGCCGTGTGCCGCGCTGGAAAGGAGGCCACCCCCTCTTCCCCAGGGAGGCCCTCAGGGAATCAGAACCCTGGGCAGCTCACTTCCATTTTCTCCTTGCTCGTCCAGGCCCAGCTGCTGCTGAGCCTGGGGGAGCACACTGCCCCTGCTGCCTGGCTTTGCGGGGGTTGTTTAAAAAGAGAAACTGCAATGCCAGGACATTCGCTCTCCAGTTCCCTCAGTTCCCCTCCTCCTCTCCCTATGATCAAAATTTGGCAATTTCCCACATTCATCACCATCACTCGCTCCGGAAAGCACCAGGTTTGTGCCTCCGATGAGAGTGAACTGCCAGATCTGTGCCTGGTTACTTGTGACCTTGCATAACCTCTTCCCCACTCTCCCCTCTGTGAAGGAAGGATGGCAGAAGGAGGTCTGGGAGCTCCTTCTGGCTTCCGATGGTGCGGGGCTGACTCTGCTCCGCCCATGTCTTCCCTCAGCCTGCACACTTGCTCTCCTGTGGAGCTGGGGCTGGGCCAACTGGGCACAACTTTCTGACATTTCACCTGTTGCATTTCCAAGGAGCCTGGTGTGTATGGTGCATTGAGCCCTTTGGCAGCAAGCGAGCAGTTGTGATTTCCTGGGGCATTTTTATGCTGTGCACCTCTCCCCGCTCCCTCCCATACGGGTCAGGACCCACACAGACAATTAGTATCAGGCCAGGCCTGGTCCACCTCCAAAGCACAAGGGGCTGCTCTCCACTGCCCCCAGCCCTCCAGCCCCTGCTTGAGCCCATCCATTTCATGTCCTAGCTGAGTGCTGTTACTCCTTCCACCTGCTGGACCCAGCAATCCCCTGTGGCCACTGAAGGCAGAGACAACACCTTAGAGATGTTCAGTTACCACAGGGCCCATAGCCTCTTCCTCTGGCCAAACAGCCCTGGTTCCCCTCCCTCAATCTTCGGTGACTGGCGTGGGTCATGAGCTCTTTTCACTGCTTCCCAGCTCAGGGTAGCACTCTCGTCTGTATTGGGACATGGCTGAGTCCTCCTGACCTAGCATGTGGCTCTGATACTCGAGTCTCAGCCTCTAGTCCTTTCTGTCTGGCCCTGGGGCCAGGACCTCCCCCATCTCCAAGCTCTTCTTCCTAAGTCATGGTGTCTGCCTCTCACAGGTGACCTGAATGCCAGCTCCCTAGGCCATGTCACACAGAGCAGTTCTCAGGGTCTCTGGCTCACTTACACACAACTCTAATCCTGAGAAGAAAGTGGGGACATCTCGCACTGAGCTTTAACCTCCCTACTGGATGATTGGGAGCGTGGATATCCTCAGGAAGTCTCTAAAGCTCACTGCAGCGTCACCGTCCCATGAAAATTTCCTCTCCAGGCTGTTGCGTAATGTTGCTCTTTAGGTTAAAGGGCTCTGGGTTCCTCTAGCAGCTCCTGCACTGGGGAACATTCACACAATCTGAGTCTATTGCTTCCTTTTGATTGGGAGGAACCAGTTCTCCATTGGCCGAAGGGATGACTGGCTTGGCTATGGCTGATTGCTGATTGGATGAAAGAATGGATCTTGGGGATGGTTGCAGGTTTTGACTGGGTAAGACTGAATGCACTGGCTAGGTCAGGACTCCAGATGATGGTGAACTTGGGTTGGAAGCCCAAGTAGACTGCTTATTGCTACAGTCTGATTGGATGAACAGCTGGGTGGCTTAGGAGATGTGTGGTAGGCATGGATTCCCAAGCACTCTACTTTCAAACTTGTTAAAACTGCTTAAACATTCTGTACCTGTTGAACAGCAAACTTTCTCTCTCTGTCTCTGTCTCTGTCTCTGTCTCTCTCTCTCTCTCTCTCTCTCTCTCACTCACACACACACACACACACACACATTTCTTGGTGGGGCAGCATTTACTGGGCTGTGATTTACACTTCTGAGCTTCATTTTTTATCGGTAGTAAAACACATGTGATAATGCCACCAGTGTTGGGAGGCATTAATGAGACATAAAGGACGGGAAGGAACCTTACACACTGAAAAGTCCTTAAGTAGGTAGCAAACAGGTGTGGCGGTGCGGAGCAGAGCAGTGTTTTACAACCTCAAATGTGTTCACTGTCTGGGTCTCAGGGAGCCATACTCCTGCCCCACATGGACAAGAAACGCAGTGAGAGGAAAAGGCTGGGCAGGCAGGCAAGGGACCCAACTTCCTTGTGTGTTTCTATCTGCCAGCAGGAGCTTCCTTTGTGCTCAGGTACCACGGCAAAAAAATGAGGAGACCCTCACCACACAGCAAGGGATGAAAGAGCCTTTCACGAGGTCTAACATTAATAGTGGGCTAGGATTTACCTCAGTTGGTAGAGCGCTACGCTGCAGTCTCTGAGGTCCTGAGTTCAATTCCCAGCACCGCAAAAATGGGAGAAGGACCTGGCAATCCACTCCCAAGGCAATCCCGAAATAGTCAGCCATTGAAAACCCTATGAGGGTCACTATGAGTCGGATACTGACTCGATGGCACCTAACAACGACTTTAATAGTAGTAAATAATATTTTTAAATTTAAAATTTTGCATAGATAATACAGACAGATTCAAAAATCTAAACATATGTAGAAAGTAATGCCTTATAAAGTCTTGTCCTCACCCCCTGTGACTGCACGTCCTGTCCCTGTTCACCCCATTTCCTAGCAGGTAACCCCTGTGGGTAGATCCATGAGTATCTTTCCAGCCTCTGTAGTTACTAGCATCTGCTGAACACTTTCCTGTAGGAAAGAGGCTAATATATGTAATGTTCTTCTACATGAGTTATCCTATCCCTCATGGCCTTTTCATAGTGTACCCATTTTACAGAGGAGGATACCCAAGCCCAGAGTGATCCATGATTGCTTACTCACTGCACCCAGTAAGTTAAGGAGCTTGTCTCCAAAGCAAGCATTCTTAACCCGAATCATCTGCCTCCCTCTTAAACGCAGTGGCTGGCACCAGACAGTGTTGTTAGGTGCCGTGCAGTAGGTGTCCAACTTAGCAACCCTACGTACAACAGGTGAAACACTATTCTCAGTGCTTCTCTGCTATTCATGGGGTTTTCAATGGCGGATTGATATTTGGGAGTGGGTTGCCAGGTCCTTCTCCCAAGACTACAGCACCTGGTGTTCCCGGGCAGTCTCCCATCCAAGTACTAAACCAGGCCCGACCCTCCTTAGCTTCGAGATCCCAGAGAGCACAGGCTTGTAAAATCATTCTGGCCTGCGAGTTAGGTCACCTGAGCCTTACTGCAGGCACTGCCTGACCTTGGTCGGTACCCCTCCCCTTCTCTATGTGTCAGTCAGTCTGGGTCCCTTCCGAAGCCCTGCCATAGAGGACCCAAGCACTAACCCGCCCCGCCCTCTGCTCTTTCCCCAGGACCGCCCGGAGGCCCTGCCCAGCTCCCCGCCCTGGACGCCCAGCGCGTCGCGGCCCCCCAGCAGCCTGGACGGCTGGGCAAGCCCAGGCCCGTGGGAGCCGGGCCGCGGGAGCAGCCCGGGCAGCCCCCTGCCGCCGCCGCCGCCGCCGCCTCCCAGGTCCCCCTCGTGGAGCGAGCGCTCCGCGTCCCCGCTGCGCCCCGAGGCCGACGCGCGCCCGCCCAGCCGCCAGCTGCAGGCGCTCCTGGCGCGGAACATAATCAACGCGGCCCGGCGCAAGAGCGCCTCCCCGCGGCCCGGGCCCGCCGGCCCGCGCCCTGTCTCCCCGCCGCTGCCGCCTCCACCGCCCGCGCGACCCGGCCTGGGGTCCGCGCGCGCCGCCGCCTTCACCCCTATCCCGCGCAGCCCGCTGACGGCCGCGCCTCCCAGGCCGCTCCCCTGCCGCCGATCACCCACAGACTCCGACGCGTCCTTCGACTCCGAGGACTCCGGGGTGAAGTCGCCGGGCATCCTGGGCTACAACATCTGCCCCCGCGGGTGGAACGGCAGCCTGAGGCTCAAGCGCGGCAGCCTCCCCACCGAGGCCTCCTGCACCTAAGTCTCCATTCCCATCCCGGAGGGCCCAGCCAGATTTTTCCCCTGGCATCAGGCTTGGGGGCCTCCAGCAGCTCGACCCCGAGGGGTGTGGCCTCCATTGGACACCCCCGATATGAGGAGTCAGAGAAGGAGAGCTCTGAGTTTGGAGATGGAGTAGGGACCCAATCTTGGGTTCTAGCCCTTGCTCTGTGGTTCAGTTGTGTGACGCTAGGCACAACTCTTTCTCTGCCTGACCCTCAGTTTCCCCATCTGTTTAATGTGGTTTTGGCCAAGGCAGTTTCCATACATCTAAATCATCCCTCCCATCGCCCCCTGCCTCGCACGCACACGCACGCGCGCGCACACACACGCACGCACACACACGTGACTTGGAGGAGGCAGCTGTGCATGCGGCCCTTGGATTTGCTCCATGCCAGGGTTCCACACTCCTTCCTGCCTTGTGACTCTGCTCTCTGGAGTCTGGTAAATGAGGGGGTGTGTTCAGAAGGACTCGGGCCATGTCGCATGCCCAGGCCCTGCCTTGACCATCTCACTCCTTGGCATGGAGTCCCAGGCAGGAGCAGCTGTTTTCCATTTCTTCTCAGACAAGTTCTATTTTTACCCGGTGACCTTTAGAGAGACTTCCCAGCCCAACTCAAGGTGCCCCGCTGGCCGTCTGGAGAGAAGGGGCAGGAAGATTTGCCCCAGGACCTGTTATGCTCCTTTCTCGACCCAGCTCAGAGTGTCCAGGGTCTCTTCTCCAGAGCCAGGGGAAGCACTGATTCCCCCAGGCCTACACCTTGGGCTTCCTGCCCGTTGTCCTCTGGGCCTGTTCATGGCCGATTCTGGACTCTAAGCTGAGCAGTGAAGAGAAGAGATAGAGAGGACCCCCTGGGCGTACCGATTGCCTTCAGTTTGGGCTTGCTTTTTGGCAAGAGGGAAGCAAAGAGTTTCTTGTTATAGAAAGTGCAAGCCTTGGTCAGCGTGCCTAGAAATTCCAGCTGGGGGTAGGATTGGCTCTGATCTCCGAGGGCTTTTCGGGTCCTAATTCCATGGTATTAGGAAGTGGGGAATGGTGGAGATAGAGGATGGAGGGGGCTTGGATGCAGGGGCAGATGAGCTTGGGGGAGTGGGTGAGGGTTAGGCCAGAGTTGGCCTGTGTCTCTAGCCATCCAGGAAGTGTCCCTTCTTGGGCTTCAGGCCCCGCTCCAGTGTCCACCCCATGCCCAGAAGAGTGGGCACCGTTCTCTCTATCTCTTTCCCCTCGCACTCTGGCCTAGCTCGTGCCTGGTGCCCAGGGACCTTGGGGAGCCTGGCTGTCTGGCCTAGCTCATGCCTGGTGCCCAGGGACCTTGGGGAGCCTGGCTGTAGGCCCTGGTCTGTCCCTTAAACCTCAGTGGCTCTGGTTTCAGTCTCTAGGAGGGACAGAGGGAGAAATGTGGCTGAGCTCTGTAGTTTCCAGAAATGTGGCTGGTCCTGCCCCTAGAGGTTCAGAAAATCAGCTTTGGAGTACATTGTGCTGGGGGGGACTGGAGTTGGCTGAGGCTCAGATGGATGTAGGTGAAAGAACTGTGGCTAAAGATGAGGGACACAGTGTGATTTGGGGTTAGGAGTGGATTTACCTACCCATGAGGGTGACATTAGACCCAGAATCCCAAGGGTAGGGAAACCGTGTGTGAGGATGGAACAAATTCAAGATTGGGCGGGGTGTTTTGGAATGAAGGGGTGATCCCACCGAGTTCTGAGGGCATAAGGATTGGGGACACAAGCCCTGTTGATGGGAAGATGAGGGGTTTCTCCTGCTTGGTTAATAATAAGTGGTCAAATTAGCAAAGCCCCTACCTGCCGCAGCGTCCCTTTGTAGTAAGGGAGACCAGGGCTAAGGGTTCCTTCTAGAGAAGAGACACAATCAAGCCTCCGGCTGATGCAATGGCATGTTGTTGTTGTTGTTGTTGTTAGGTGCCATCAAGTCATGTCTGACTCATAGCGACTCTCATAGGGTTTTCAATGGCAGATTGTATTGGGATTGCCTTGGAGTGGATTGCCAGGTCCTTCTGCCGTTTTTGCAGTGCTGGGAATCAAACTCGGGACCTCAGAGACTGCAGCACAGCGCTTTACCAACTGAGCTAAATCCCAGCCCTATGCAATGGCATAGAGGAACCAATTCTACCCGCATTTCCCCCAAAGAGCCAGCAGGAGGCAGCTTTGAGAAGCTGCAGCTCTGTCTCCTGCTGTTCTGTCCTCCCTGTCTTCTCCCTAACCCTCACCTCTAACCACCTAGGACCTGCCTGTATCTGCCTCTTGCCTTCTGTAGAACTCAGCTAAATAAATGCTTCCTGCGTTCTCCTGTCTCTTGTGTCATTTGTGGTTTGTCTGAAGCTCTTTCCTCTAAGCATGGAGTAGCCTGTGGGACTCTGGGTGGATGACAATATCTGAAACACAGCGGGTGAGTGTTTGGGAACAAACAGCCACGAGGAGAGAGAAGGGAGGATGGGAAAACGTGGGGCTGTAAAAGTCCCTGGGCTGAAGTCCTGGTTCTGCCATTGGTTAGCTAGGTGGCCCTGGGTGGGCCCATTTCTTCTCTAGTCCTCAGCTTCCCCATCTGAACAGTGGGAGAGGTAGTCTAGGTAAGGGCTTTGGCACTGCCCAGGTCCTGCTACAGGGTGCTGTCATTGGAGTAGGCAGGGCAAGGTGGGTCAGGGCCCAGTACATTGGGGCTGCTTCCTTAAGGCAGGTCAGGGTTCCAGGGCAGGAAGGTTTTTGTTAGTGCCATTGAGTCAGGTCTGACTCATAGCAACCCTATGTACAACAGATGAAACACTACCTGGCACCATACCATGCCCAAGACTATTGTCAGTGCTTATCTGCTAATCATAGGGTTTTCAATGGATGTTTTTTGGAAGTGGGTCGCCAGGTCCTTCTCCCAACCTTATGGCACCCCAATATTCCCAGGCGGTCTCCCATCCAAAAACTAACCAGGCCTGACCCTGTTTAGCTTCCCAGATCTGACCGGATTGGACACCGGGGTGGTATGGCTGCTGGCAGGGGCAGAAAGGAGGTCCTGCGAAGGGCCACATCTGAGTCCTGGAAACCCTAATAAGGCCAGGACTCAGACCATCACTGGCCTTCCTCTTCTGAGGGATACCCTTTGCCCAAAGAAGGGGCTTGTGGCCCCCCTCCCGGATGAGGGGGAGCAAACCTGCCCTGGGGCCATCCTTCACCCTTCCTCTCTAGAACTGAAGGCCCTGCAGAGACTGGGCAGAAGAACCTGAGGGCAGGACGCTGAGCTCAGGGCAGACCGGACCAGAGTCCGGGCTCCTGTCTGACCAGATGTCTGACTGCAGCCTGGGACCATCTGCCCTGACCCCCAGACACAAGGCTCCCCACCCTGGCCCTGGGACTCCCCAGCTGCACCCATACTTCCCCGGGGGTGGCTCGCGTGCCTCTGACTCTGTTGTAACTTCAGCTGTTATCTCTCCTGATCACAGCATCCAACTGCCTGGTGATCTCACCAGGGCCCGACACCTCGAACTGAATTCACCCCGAGGGAGCTCAGCATCTGCCCACCTGACCTGCTCCTTCCCCCTAGAGCCACCCCCACGTCCACTCCCTTGCCAAGACCTGGAGCTTCAAGTGCTCCTCAGTGCCCTTTTCTCCTCTGCACCCTCCCATCCCTGCCCCAGGCCAGCCACCCTCATCTCTCGCCTGGTTACAACAAAGTCCTCCCGTCTCAGTCTGGTGCCCTTCGGCCCCATGGCAGCCAGAGGTCTTTTTGGAAAATGCCAACCTGACCACTCCACCCCCCGGCTCAGCACCGCTTTGTAACGCAGTCTCTTTTGGGAAAAGCTGCTGCGATTTGGTCCCTGTGCACCTTTTGGCCTCAGCTCAGCACCACTCACAGGCCCTGTCTCTGGCCCTAGCTACCCCACCCCACCGCCATCTATATAGGTGACATGTCCTCTGCCTTCAATGCCCTTGCCCCTTCCCCTGGTGAGCTCTCACTCATCCTCCAAGACCCAGTTCAAACCTCTCCTCCTCCAGGAAGCCTTCCCAGCCTCCTAGCTGAGCTAGTAACCCAGCCGCCTGCTCCCCAGTCTCTCCCAGCGCATTTCCGGCGATGCATCGCTAGGGCGTGTTTACTGGTCTAAATCTGGGTGGATGAGCTCCTTGAGGACAGAGCCCGGGCTTTTTTCAGTCCACTGAGAGAGGATCAAAGAATGTGAGAAGGTGGAGGGAGGGAGGAACCGAAAGAGGAAGGAAGGTAGGAAGGAAGGAAAGAGAGAAGGAAGGAAGGAAAGAAGGAAAGGACATAGGAGGAGAATTCATTCATTCATTTATTCATTCATTTGTTCACCCATCTATGTATTCATTTATCCAGCAAATATCAATTGAATCCCTATCAGTCATCATCCTATGCACTAAGGATATAACAGTTAACAAGCTGCAGAGAACAGCAGCTGCCTTTCAGCTTTTCCAGGTGACTCTGGTGTGTGCATGTGTGACTGTGTGTGACCGTGGGTGCAAACCCTTCTGTTCGCAAGGGCCTGTTGCCAGGGCACCTGTCTTCCCTAGGGCCTGGTGCTTTTAGCGTCTGGCCTCGGCTCCTGTTGCAGCCCGAAATAAGGTTGTGACCCACGGCAAGGCAAGAATGATTCTCGTCAGCTGAAGGCAGAGCTGGCTGCAGGGCACAAGCTGCTCACTGAGCACTGACTGCCGCTGGCCGCCGACCGCCGACCGCGACAGTCACTGACCACACAACCCCAAGCTCCCCGACAGAGGTGCTAATCTTGAGGGCCTGGCACTTCTTCCTGCCCACTGTCGTCTCCTCCTTTCAGGTACCAGGATCCCAGGGGAGCTTGGGAGCTGGGGGAAGCGGGCGGAGGGGACGAGACAGTCCCCAGAGTTCCTCTCCCTGCAGCAGAGGCAGGGGCTTCGGGGAGCTGGGGGCCTCACAGAAGCCCGGGGATTGGTAGGAGGGGACCCAACCTCTAGGCTCCTCTACATTAAATGGGAGGAGCGGCTAGAATTAAAGGTGGCGGAGAGGTGATGGCTCTGCTCAGGACTCCGGACCTGTAGGCAATGGAGGGAAGCGGTTTCCTGTTGTGAATTAGGGACCCTTCCCGGCACCTGTGAATTTCATTCGGAGAAATGTTTATCGAGAGGCGGATCCATGGGCTGAAGCATTCTAAACGGTCACAGTAGGGCATTCTCAGTCATCCTGGGACCCTCACCCCACTGCATGCATGCAAGTTTACTACAGTTTTGGGGGTTCATGGGTGCCCCAAAGCCCATCACCAATCCACATGGTTCAGCCCAACCACCTTGAGTGAAAGAAGGGGAAACTGAGGCTCAGAGCTGGAGAGCTACTTGCTCATACTCGCAGAGGAGGTGAAAGGTCCCCCGTGGACTCACATCACTCAGCTCAGTGACGCTGACTTGGGGCCCTGTGCGGTGTGGGGGAATAGATGGAGACAGGCTGTTCCCTGAAGACAGGAGCATGGAAAACCTGGAAACAAAAGAGAGGCCCTGGGGAGGGCGAGTAGTCAGAGCGTTCAAGGGCTTGGCCTCCTTCCCTATACAAGTTAGGAACTGGGGGGTCTGCACGGGTTCTCTGGGTCTCGGAGTCTCATTTTATTTGTAAATCTCCAAGATTCCTAGAAAGTGCCATGAAATGAAAGAGGGAGCTAGAGGGAGAGAGGAGAAGAGGCAAGGGAGAAGAGAGGGACAGAGTTAGCAGGGGGTGGGGGGCAGGGAGAGAGGGGAGGACGGCCAATGGTTTTCTCCACCTTGGCCCACCAGCCTCAGGACCAGGGCGCAGAACCCATGTAGCCCCAGCCTGACCCACACCCCCCTCCCTCCACCTCTTTCAGCTTTCAATGAGACCTTTCCCGAGCCAGCAGATGACAGTAGTGCCTGAGACCCTGCTTCCCTGTCCTGCTACCCCAGAGCAGGGGAGAGGCCCCGGAGACCAGCCCTGAAGACAGAGGGTTTCCCCAGCACCATGGCCCCAGTCTGTGTGGCCTGTGGCACCTCCCCTGCCTTCCCTTGGCCTGTGTCCTCCTCGGAGGCCCTTTGGCTCAGGAGCCCTTGCTTGTGACAACGCACAGGCCAAGGCTGCTCAGGGCTGGAGCTGGGTGGCCAGCAACTTGGAGGAGGGCGGGGGAGGGAGAGGGCTGGGGAGGAAGGCAGGCAGCCCGGGCCACTTGTGGGGATCTCTCCTCCACAGGATGATCCCCAAGGAGCAGAAGGAGCCAGGGGTGGCCATCATGGGGGACCTCACTGGACCAGGTAAGGTGGCCCCAGTCCTGTGCTTTCCTCAAACTCCTTTCCTGGCCCCACATCATGGCCATCCAGGGCTGCTGGCCCCAAGCCTGGCAAACAGGTGTGAGCTCCAGGGCAGCCGCTGAAGAGCACCGAGGAGCCCACCCCCGGGCAGGGACCGTCCTGAGGCTTTGGCAGGGCCTTGCCCTGTGTCCACAGAGCAGGAACCAAGGCTGAGTGCCCTAGACTGGGCCCTGGCCCCACGACCACCCTGGCCCTGGCTCCAGCTAAAGCCAAATTGAACTCTGAGGGCTCTGGTCCCAGAGGCTCCCAGCCCGCTTGGCCTTGCTTACTGTACCTGTGGGTCTCAGCAAGGTCTCAGGCGGCCCAGCTCCACAGCTGGAGACAAGGGTGGGAGAGTGGCAGGGTGGCCAGATCAGGCTCCTCAGGGGGACTCACGCCATTTACTTAAGAACAGGCTCAGCGAATGAATCAATCGCCTGAGTTCATCTTACCCACTTTATAAGACCTCCTTGGGAACTCTGGTTGTCATTCCAGAATCTGTTTATTTGATTTACATTAGAGCATTTCAAATGTTTAAAAAATTAATTCAACTAAACTGTGCACCTCCAGCTTCAGTGTGAATCGTAGTGACCCTGCGTTGTGGTTAAAAATCCAAATTCCTGGCATCTATCCCCAGAGACTCTGTTATGGACTGGGGGTGGGGGCCCCACATTTTCCTTTTGGACAAGTGCCCAGGGGACAAGGATACAGGTGACAGAGAGGATGCTCTGATACACGTTTGTCCTTCTGCAAGGACTATGAAGTCATCAATCCTGTTGTGGGGCTTTGTACGTGAGTTATTGGAACTTTGCGTGTTCTCGCCCCCTTTTTGGTTGTGTCAAGTTTCCTTTCCTTTTATCCCCCATGATTTTCTTTGGAGGGTGTTGAAGATGAAACCCAGGGCCTCATGTATGCTAGGCAAGCACTCTAGCACCCGCCCCCCATGATTTTGTACAGTGATGTAGGAGAATTTTGTAAGGCACTGCTGCTTTAACCAGCAGTGCCAGGTGGTTCAATGTCATTTCTCTTGTCTGATCAGTTAATTGTTGTTGTTAGGTGCTGTCCAGTCAGTGTCCAACTCAGTGACCCTAAGTCCAACAGGCAAAACACTTGCCAGTGCTTTTCTGCTATTCACGGGGTTTTCAATGGCAGATTGATTTTTGGGAGTGGGTTGCCAGGTCCTTCTCCCAAGCCTGCAGCACCTGGTCTTCCCAGGCAGTCTCCCATCCAAGCACTAACCAGGCCCAACCCTGTTTAGCTTCCATGATCTGATGGGATCGGATGCCACAGTGGTATGGCTACAGGGGAGTAATTAACTACAGACCCCCAAATGTTAACGTGCATCATTTATACCAGACTGGAAATATATATTTGATTATTGCTAAGGCACTAAAGACAATTTCAAAATGAAAGTAAAGTAGAAAGGAAAAAGAAACCTCATGGTCTCACCACTTAAACACCACCATCATAAAGCAATAACAATAAAAGCCTTATGGCCTGGTTACTGAGTCAGACACTTTGCCAGGAGCTTTTGTGCCTTATGTCAATTGAGCCTCACAACTTTGTGAGTTAGATATTATTATCCCCATTCTGCAGGTGAGAAAATCAAGGCTCAGGGGAGCTAATTAGTCACACATCTAGCAGGTAGAAGAGCTGGGATTTGGCTCCAGGTGTCTGTCTCCAGAGTTGCTGTTTCTATATGATTATGGAAATAATACGTGTTTAAAAACTATTCAGACAAAACACACATCACTAACTTTGAAAGTGAGAGTTCCTCATAATGGAGCCATTTGGAGATAAGCACTGTTACCATATTTGGGTAAATTCTGCTGTTCCTGTCTAATGCTTTTATATGAATGCGCACACCTCTGGGCTGAACATGGTAGGCCGTGTTCTTCAGCTTGCTTTCTCTCTCACGTGGAGGTGTCCCACAGCACGCCAGCGTGATTTCTCAGGCTGCCCCGCCTCAAACCCTCAGGAGCAGAGTCAGAGAGTCTTGTGCAAATGTCTTACTGCCATGGTGCTCCCAAGAGAAGGGGGGTGAGGGAAGCTGTGTGGGGCAAGGGGCTCACTAGGCAAGGATGGGCTCGGCCACGGTTCCAGTTCAGTCTGATCCTCTTGGGTCCTGGTTCAGAGGCATGAATTGCTCCACAGAACCCATCCTGCCTAACCAGGGACTGAGGCAGCTTCCATCCCACTGGGCAGTTGTCTGTAGAAGTTGTGAACTGTTAGCCGCTAATGAGGAATGGGCAGCCTCCTTCCCAAGACGATCCCCCAGTCTCATAAGTTTAAGCCCTACTGCGATGAACTTCCCTATACATAGACCTCTGGACATGTTCATTCAACTTGCTCCCCAATAATGAATGCCTAGAGACTGAACGGGCTGGGATTTAGCTCAGTTGGTAGAGCGCTGCGCTGCAGTCTCTGAGGTCCTGAGTTCAATTCCCAGCACCTCAAAAATGGGAGAAGAACCTGCAATCCACTCCCAAGGCAATCCCGAAACAGTCAGCCTTTGAAAACCCTATGAGTCGGATACAGACTTGACTCGACGGCACCTAACAACAACAACAGAGACTGAACCAGTCAGGTTTTATCTTTATCTTAAAAAAAGTGGCGCTCAGGTCATCTGCATAGTATTTGAGCACACGATGCCGAGGGAGGGGGCTTTTTATTGTGTATTTACGTATAAATAGTCTTTCATGTTTTTAAGTATTCAGTACACTTTCTGTTATCAGTAACAACAAATAGCGTGGATAATTTCTGGCCCTCCTCCTTCCCCGGCCCATAAGCTGCTAATGTTCCCGACTCCTTGCAAGTTTTTCAATGAGTGCACAAACATGCACCTAGTTCTGCTATGCAAATGGAGTCTTAGAATGCATATTCTCCTGAAAACTGCACACCCCCAACCTACGGTAGCTTCTTTTCTACTCCTGGCATGTAGAAACTGCTCTTTTACATATTTGTTCACAGCATAAAAAACTCCACCTCCCTCCCACTGAATGGAATAAACAGCAGCACTGCCGCCCCACCTGATGCCCCAGGTGCGCTCACCCGAGCTACGGCTAGGGTGACTTTGGCAACCTCTCCCCTTGCTCCTCAAGCCTCCATCACCTTCTTTAGCATCTTCTTCTCAGCACGACTTTGTGTCTTGTTTCATGGAGAAGAACAAGGTAGCTAACAGGGGACATCTGCAGGCCGCCTCTGCCACATCTGTCCACTTGCTTGCTTCTGTGTCCTTCTTGGCTTTCTTTCCTGAGAGGCTGGATGGCCTCTCCTCCCACCTATCTGCTCCAACCCTGCCAGCCGAGCACTGGACACCCTGGCCTCCCTCTCAGGCTCAAGGACATTCCTTCGGCAATCCTCTCCTGGCCAGTGCATTGTCAACAATCCCCTCAGCTAATGCACGCGCCCTTGGCTCCTCTTTACAAATAAGCCCCTCTTGACTACACAGCTGGCGGCAGCCACAGTCCTTCGAAACACAGCTCCTCCAACCAGATGGCTCTGGTTTTCTTCTGAGGCTCTCTCTATCTCTTTCTTTTTGTTTGTTTGTTTGGTTGTTTTTTTAACATTTTATTATGCCTAGTTTCCAAACACCAACTTTTGTGGAGTCTATGTCCCTGTGGCTCCTCCTTTATTCCTGGGTCCCAAAGCTTATACCAAAGAGCATGTTATTTCCCTCCCTCCAAACTCTTCAGCATGCATCCAAAGTGATAAAAAAAAAAGAGGACAATTTCTCCCCCCGCCCTTATTGGTAAATGCAGGTGTCGTACAGAGTAACACAGCATTTGCTTTTTCCATTATGCAACTATTACATTACTTTTGGTTACACTTTTATCAATTTAGGAGGTTTATGGACTAATACGCAGTAAAACTCATATGCATATTAGGATTATGTTCCCCTGTCTTTCCCATGCACTCATGAAGTTGCATCATTTACATTGAGATTATCCTCTCCCCCTTTATCCCTTTGTTTCTCCTCCCCATCCCACCTTCCGCAATCTTCTCTTTCCTTTGTCAGTCCCCTCCCTCCTTTTTACTCTTTATATTATCCCTTCTCTGTTAAGGACATTTCCTTATATACCACAAAAATATTATGCCACTGAACAAAATTAGCAATAATGATTTAATACCAACTAATAACCAGCCGTGTATACAGCTTTCTTCAGTTTTGTAGTTTGTTTCCATCAGGATTCAAACAAGGGCCACAGTTTTTATTTCATTGCTATGTCTTTTAAGTATCTTTTAATTGGAACAATTCCACTCCCCTCCTTTTTTCCATGTGGTTCACTTGTTTGAAGAAACAAGGCCAGTTGCCCTACAGAATGTCCCACATCCTGGGTTGGGCTCATTGCTTCCTCAGGGCGTGGGTTAACTTGTGCCCCTGTCCATTTCCTCCTGGACCCTCTCCAGTCAGACTTTCACACCCACCTGCTAGATAGAAACTGCTTTTTTTATTGGAAAATTTTAATGTACACCTTAATGTGATTCATTCTGACATACTTTTCATTGTGACATGTCCATATATGCAGTTTGTTGTATATTATTCATATAGGTTCCCCCTTACCCTCTTGTGCGCTTCCTCCCTCTGTCCATCCCCACATCAAAGACTTCTCTTCCATTTATTTGTCTTTTTATGGTAATATTTGCTATATATCCTTGGGTTCCAGTTCTGTTTAAGATAGAAACTTTTTCTGCAGTGAACTTTCTTTTTACCTTGTCAGAACTATTACAGGCATTTTCTTGACCATCTATAATATCATTCTTAGCTTTTTTTCCCTTTTATTATGATATGACCTTTGTATAGGATTTTTTCCTTCTTATAATTTTCATTCAGCTCCCACATATGCATGAGAATATGTGGTGTTTCTCTTTCTGAGCTTGTGTTCTTTCACTTAAAATAATTTTCTCCAATTGCATCCATTTTGCTGCAAATGACATTATTTCATTATTTTGATTACTGAGTAGTATTCCATTGTGTATATGTACCATAGTTTTTTTATCCATTCTTCTGTTGAAGGGCACTTTGGTTGATTATATCCTTGCTATTGTGAAAAGTGCAGCATTGGACATGGAGATGCAGGTGTCTCGGTGGTATGATGACCCATCTCCCTTTGGGTAAATTCTCAGTAGTGTTATAGCTGGGTCATACAGTAGATCTATTTTCAGTTTTTTAAGATATCTCCATATTGATTTCCACAGTGGCTGGACCAATTTACAGCTCCACCAACAATGTAAGAGTGTTCCCTTTTCTCCACAACTTTGCCAGCATTTGTTGTTATTTGTTTTATTGATCTTGGCCGTTCTTACTGGTATATGGTGAAATCTCAGAGTTGTTTTAATTTGCATTTCCCTAATGGCTAGGGATATTGAGCATTTTTTAATGTGTTTCGTGGCTTTATGGACCTCTTCATTTGAGAACTGTCTAAGAAACTGCTTTAATGAAGAAGACCAGGGACTTCATGTTGTAAATATGACAGCCAACTTCAGTCCTCACCTGACTTGACTACCAGCAGCCATTGACTCTATTGAGCACTCTGTTATCCTTGAAGTCTTCCATCATTTGGTCTCCAGGACACCACCCTCTTAAGACTTTGTCCTCTCTCATTGGCTGTCCCTTTTCAGACTCCTTCGCTGGTGCTTTTCCTCAATCTAAATGTTAGGGGCCTCGGTCTTTGGCTCCATTTACTCTCATTTCTTCCTCATTCAGCCTCCCAGCCATTTATAGAGCTGTGTATCTGATTTTATTGCATTCATTATTATTTTTTACAGTGCTGGAGACTGAATCCAGGGCCTCATGCATGCTAGGCAAGTGCTCTGCCTTAGCTACTCCTCTAGCTCTGTATCTGATATTAGAGGTGCACAAAGCGGGCCAGGGTGCCCATGCATAATCCCCTCCTGCCACAGTCCTCAGGATGCTGTCACTTCTGTCGTCCAAAAGGCTTCTTTTGTTGGCAAATGGCCATGGTAGCTTTTTGCTACCATGGACAGCACAAAGGATGGGGGAAGGGCCCCAAACTCCGAAGGACAGTCATCAGCCTGAAAGACCTCTGAGTGGCTACAGTGACTAATCCTAACCATCAGAAGAGAAACAAATGTCATATTCTTCACTGGAAAACAACAACAACAAATACGATTTATAAGCTCACAAGGACCCACATTTTGATCTCTAGATCAGTATTCTTTGTTGAACACAAGTCCCTGAAGTTTCTTTTCAGCATCTGCACGTGGATGCCTACAAAGCTCTTCAAACTGAGTATGCCCAAATTTAAAGACCATTGGGAGAGTTTGGATACGGATTATGTTGTTGTTGTTGTTGTTGTTAGGTGCCGTCGAATCAGTATCTGACTCATAGCGACCCTCTGTACAACAGGGGAAACACTATTGTCAGTGCTTCTCTGCTGTTCATAGGGTTTTCAATGGCAGATTGATTTTTGGGAGGCGGTTGCCAGGTCCTTCTCCCAAGCCTACAGTATCTGGTGTTCCCTGGCGGTCTTCCATCCAAGTACTAACCAGGCCCGACCCTGCTTAGCTTCCGAGATCTGATGGGATCATCAGATGCCACAGGGCTAAGGCTGCAGGCATGGATTATGTAGGCTAGCTAAAACAAAGATTTGTTCACTTAGAAAGGTGGAGCTCTTTAATAGATAAAAGGAAGTTACAAAGCTTGTTTGCTGAATTCATTACAAACTCACACATAAATATATAGTTACTGAAAAAGACAGGAAAGGACATACACCATGGTGTTAGTTCTGGGAACCTCTGGGTGGTAGATGATGCTATTTCTCCTTTTCCCCCTTGGATGTCTATTTTCTAACTTCTTTCAATATTTATGCTGTTTTATCATAATAAAAGACTTTTAAGAATTTAAAAACACATATCTAAAGCCAAACTCCTGCTCTTTCCTCAAACCTTTTCCTCCCTTGTCTTCTCCATCTTGTGGGTGGCTGCTCCATCTCTCCTGTGGCTTCGCTCAGAAATCCAGTAGTCCCCCTCAGCTCGGCTCTCTCTCTCAGAGTCCACCCGCATGGCTTACCTTTAGAAAGCATTTACAGTGTGATCATTTCAAAGTACCTGCACTGCTACGGGCAAAGAGCTGCGCAGACATTCATGGAGTAAATACAATTGGCCAAAGAACCTCGGAAGCAGTGCTCAGTTTCACGGAGCGTCAGGCACAGGCCAATGAAACTCTGAGGTGTCATTTTTGCCCATCAGAGAGGCAAAGATTCCTAAAATGTTCACAACCTGTGTTGGCAAATGCAGGGAGAAATGGGCACCCTCACACATGCCATGCCGTGCTATGACAGGTGCCTTGAAAGGCGGTGGCCGGGAGTGCCTCAGCATTTGGGGGGTAAGAGCGTGCTCTGGCCTCTCCTGCAGTTCCTTTGCTGGACCTGGGGAAGAAGCTGAGTGTCCCCCAGGACCTGATGATAGAGGAACTGTCACTGCGCAACAACCGAGGCTCCCTCCTCTTCCAGAAGAGGCAGCGCCGGGTCCAAAGGTTCACCTTTGAGTTTGCTGCCAGCCAGGGAAGGGTGAGTAAGCCTCCACTGTGCACGCGGGGACGCTGAAGTGAAGGAAGCCAGTGGTTAGCCTAGAGCCCAATGGGTGAGGCCCTCACTTCTGGCCAGGGAGAAAGGGTGCTCCCCTCAGCCTGACCTTGGCTGGGCTGTTCGATCCTAGAGAGATGCTCTTTCTTTGTAGGCACCTCTCCCCAGACCCAAAACGGAAAGTGGATGGGAGGGACAAGCTCTGCTGTTCCCAGACGCCTCCGGCAGAAATGCAAAGGAGCCATGTGCTCCGGGGTAAATTTGCAGCAGGCAGGATTTAGTTCCGACCTCAGTCTGAGCTAAGATGGAAAATTCAGAATGCCTTTTTTATTCTTCCCACTGGAAGAAGGAAAAGGCCACGGAGCAATCTGCTGTAGAGACAGAAGTTAAGAATGACTTATTTCCAAGTTTTGGTCGGGCAGCAGGCCTGGTACTTCTGATGCCATCAGGGCCATTTC
This sequence comes from Pedetes capensis, assembly GCA_007922755.1. NCBI lineage: Eukaryota > Metazoa > Chordata > Mammalia > Rodentia > Pedetidae > Pedetes > Pedetes capensis. Next base: position 99,704 of record VMDO01001524.1, on the reverse strand, counting down.
ATCCTTACACCACCCAGTTTCTGGGTCGCCCAGGAGGCAGGTCAGCCAGTGTGACAGAAAAATAAGAATGGCAAAACACCTGCCTTTGCTATGTCCCTGAGACGGAGCTAGCTAAGTGCTTTCCCTGTGTCCTTGCATAGCCCCCTCCCCCAGAGAAGACGGTATCAGCATCGTCACCCCCACTTTATAGAGAAGAAAACTGAGGCTCGGGGAAGTGTCTTGCCCAGAGTCCACGTTAGGAGAGCACGCACTGAGCATCCTCGCCCTAAACTCGTTCTTCACACTCCTGGATGGACTCTAGGAGTTTGCTCTCTCTGTCAGGCTCCTGTCTTTTTTACTTTTTTTTGCGATACTGGGGTTTGAACCTAGGGCCTCGCGCTTGCATGCTCTGCAAGTGCTGGACCACTGAGCTGCACCCTCAGCCCACTTTTTTACTTTTTGAGACAGGGTCTCGCTAAATTACGCAGACTGCGTCTGGTCTCGAACTTGCGATCCTCCTGCCTCTGCCTCCTGAGCCACTGGGATGAAAGGTGTGCGCCACCGCACACGGCTTTACGCTCCTGTCTTTGAGGGGAGGCGTGGAGGGCGAACCTTGGCCCCAGCCCCGTTTGCCCTCGCTCGGGTTCATTTGCTCCTCCTCCCCCAGGCCCCGGAGGGCAGCGTCCAGGTGGTGACCAGCAGCGCGGAGCCGCGGATGGTGAGCGCGGAGGGAGCCTGGGCAGCCGCGGACGGGGCCGGCAGCGCGGGGCGGCTGCCCGCAGCCCCTGAGCGCTCTCCCCTGTGCGCAGGTTGCCCACGGCCCCGAGGGGCAGCAGCACCGCTCCGAGTTGCACGTGTTCCCGGCCTCGCTTGCGGACCCGGAGGGCGCCCCCCACCGTGACGTCGACCCTAGTCCCAGCGCGCTGGCGCCAGGTGGGTGGCCGTGGACCGGGGTCCCGGGACCAGGGCTGGGGGCCAGGAGCGCAGATACTCGCGAGCCTGGGTCGGGAAGAGCAAGCGCGCCCGCCCTCACACCCCAGAACCGAGGCCCAGAGAGGCGCAGCGACGCGCCCAGGTCGCCCAGCGCGTCCTAGTCCGCGGCCCCTCGCCCCGACCGCCTCGTTTTCATGGCGGGGCAGCGCCTTCGCCCGAGCGGCCTTGGCGTCTCCCTCGCCCCCTGCTCCCCACCTCGGCCTGTCCCCTCCCGGCCCTGGTCGGCGGGGTGGCCGGGCAGCAGGACCGCGACGCCCCCGACGGCCCCGCTCATCCCCAGGCTACGCTGCGCCGCTGCGGGCCGTGCCGCCCGAGAAGTTCAACAGCACCGCCGTCCCCAGGGGCTACCGCTGCCCGTGGCAGGAGTTCGTCAGCCACCGCGAGCGCAAGAGCGACGCCACGACTCCCGGCCTCCGCGACCGCCGGGACTTCAACAAGTAAGGCGGGCAGGGTGGGGGCGATGACAGGGACCGCGTGCCGAGTCCCCATCGGTTGGGCTGGCCGCGGCGCTGTGCGCGGCCGCAGAGTCTCGCTCAGAACAGCGCCTCAGAACCTGGCAGGTGCTCAGGGGACGCCGGCGGGGCGCGGGCAGGCGCCACACATCCTAACCCGGGAGGGGCAGGAGCCCTCCAGCCCCGTGTTTTGCAAATGAAGCGTCTCGGGAATAGGAGCCACCTGCCTAGGGCGCAGCAGGGCTGGGGCTCAAATCTGGGTCGGTCTGCTCCACAGCTGGTGTCTAGCTCTGCATCACCGCTGGGGGCCACCTCGGTGATGGACATCCAGATTCTGACCTTCCCTGGGGCGGGGGTCCCCAGAGCTTACCAGCACAAGGCTCACCAAGCTGCTGCTTACTTTCACCGGCGGTGTGGAAAGAGGTGGAGAAGGTGGCTTTGCTGGTGCCCAGCGCAGGGAGTGGCAGCGGAGAGGAGGCCCAGGGGGTGGGGCTCACACTGGTTTAGTCTGTCACCTTGATGTGGGCTTAAATGCAGCCTGGCTGTGTGGTTGGGCAGGTGACTTAACCTGTCTGAGCCTTCACTGCCTCACCTGTGAAGTGAATAGTCCTTACTTGGTCAGGTGATTGGGAGCCTGACAGGGGAAGTCATAGGCAAAGTTTCTGGCAAGTCACAGGCTCTTAGCAAACGGTAGCTTCTGCTGCTACTGCTACCATTCCCAGGCTGAAATGACGGCTGGGAAAGCCAACCAGGGAGAACTTGGAAGGAATGAATTAGACATTCAGCCCCGGGAGCCAGGAAACAGACCAGAGGAGTCCAGGCCAGAGCTCGGCCTCTGAGGATGGCCTTGGGTAACTGGCTTCCTCGGCCTGCTGCTATTTCTGAATGTCCCCCTCTGGCTTGGGGTGCGCTGAGGACAAGGAGGGTCTACAGAGAGGGGGCCGTGGCCCAGCTGTTCTGGCACCTGCTCAGACCACACATGGAGACTGTGTCTGTCTGACAGAGGCTGATGGGTATGGGCCAGGGCTAGCCCTGCAGATGAGGCCCTAGGAGGAAGAACCAAAGGACAGGGCCCTGGAAAAGAGAGCTTGTGAGGGAGGTGACCGCCCTACACAGGGGAACGGCCAGGGAGGCCCCAACAGGAAGAACTGGGTGAGCCACGAGCCCTTGGCAGGCACTGCGGAGTTCCCTGCCAGCCAAGGCTGCCTGTCTCTCCTGGTCCCTCAGACTATGCCTGCCCAGCTACCTGAAGCTTTCCGCAGACATTCAGTCCACACAGCCAGCTTCCAGGTGGGCCGGCCCAGGGTACAACCCCACTCATCATGCCTTAGAGTGCCGTCCCACCAGCAGGAGGGGGTCTTAGGGAGGCCTCTTGTGGAGCAGAAGGAGCAACTGAGACTTCGAGAGGGCGAACAGCACTACTGGTGGCCAAGCGCGGCTCACAATCCAGGGCTCTGGGCTCCCAGTCAAGGGCCCAACTGCAAGGCCTGCTCAGCTTCGACCCTGCCCAGCCCGTTCCCGCAGGGTCTGGCTGCTGCTGCCAAAGCTGGGGTGGTCCAGGCAGCAATACTTTCCTGGCAGGGTCCCAGGCCCTGGCCGAAGGTTTGCCTTTCCACTCCAGAGGCAAGCATTCCCCTCTCCCCCGAGTCCCTGCTGCAGGAAAAATATACACGAGCAGTGCTTTCCATTTTCCTTAAAATTAAAAAAAATAAAAAATAAAAAAGAGCTAGGGCTATAGCTCAGTAACAGAGCATTTGCCTAGCATGCCTGAGGCCCTGGGTTCAATACCCAGCACTTCAAAATAAATAAATGAAACGGAATAAAAATACAAAAGGTTTAAAATGCGTACACATGTGCTATTTTAGAAAATTAATTAACTTCAAATAAAGGCAGGGCCCCTTTGTCCACCATCCTCCAATCCCACGTCCCTTTATAGAGGTAATAAGGTCGTCGGGATGTTCTGTGTGTCTTCAGAACAAATGTAAGGGGACCTGGGTACCTATCGGGTTTACGGCACTGTTCTCTGTGTGTGTGTGTGTGTGTGTGTGTGTGTGTGTTAATACTTTTCATTTCATTCTGTAACTTGCTTTTTCTCTTTAACGTTGTGCTTTTGCAACCTACCACTCCGATATGTGTAACTCTGTCCCCTTCCTTTTAGGCCATTGTACCATATTCTGCTGTGTGAAACACTCTCTCTGGCTTGTCCCTTCCTCCACCAGTGGATGTAGGGGCTGCTTCTGGCTGGTCGCTGATGTGCTACTGCAGTCTGTTTCCTCCTCCAAATATGCACGCACCTCCCTCAGCCAGAGAGGAGAGACAGAGGTGCTCGGTGACAGAGTGCACACATTTTCAGTTGAAGAAACATCCTGCCAAATTGTCCTCTAGGGTTGTTGTTGTTGTTGTTAGGTGCCGTCGAGTCGGTATCCGACTCATAGCGACCCTCATAGGGTTTTCAATGGCTGAGTGCTTCGGGATTGCCTTGGGAGTGGATTGCCAGGCCCTTCTCCCATTTTTGCAGTGCTAGGAATTGAACTCGGGGCCTCAGAGACTGTAGCACAGCACTCTACCCACTGAGCTAAATCCCAGCCCTTGTCTGCCAGGGTAGCAGTACCAATTTACCTTCTTACCAGCCAACTACAAGGGAGACTTTGCCCCACGACCTCACCAACTTTGCCACATTATCAAGTGCTTTCCTTTTGCCAGTCTTACGGGGGCAGGAGGGGGTTGTCATGTCTCTGTGGTAACTTGCATTTCCCTGATTCTCCATGCTCTTTCTAATCCTCCCAGCTCTCTGCAGTTTCTGGATATTTTGATCGCAGGGGAGGTGCCAAGAGGAAGGCAAATCCATACTTAAAATTCTTCTTTCTTCTGGAGCTTACTGGAGCCTAGAGTGTTGCCTAGGTATCCGACTCATAGCGACCCTGTGTACAATAGGTGAAATACTATTGTCAGTGCTTCTCTGCTGTTCATAGGGTTTTCAATGGCTGATTGCTTTTTGGGGAGTGGGTTTCCAGGTCCTTCTCCAAGAGTGTTGCCTAGGACAATCTAATTCTGATTCTGCAAACTTCACTTCTACTCCATCCCCTCTAGGGAAAGGTAGAAATGGCAGAGCTGGAGAAACCTGTTGATAGTACAAATCTTTGCTGTGTAGAAGGGGAAACTGAGGCCCAGAGAGAGGCAGGGAGGGGCTACAAGTGGTGACCTGCACGTCAATGTTCTGCCTGCTTTTCCCACACAGCCTGCCTCTCCTGTTGCTCTTTCCCCAGGACCCCGGTGCCATTTGGAGGACTCCTGGTGGGGGAGACCATCCCCCGAGCAGACACCCCGTTTGTCCCGGAGCCCTTCAGTGGCTTGGAACTCCTTCGTCTCAGACCCAGCTTCAACAGAGTGGCTCAGGGCTGGGTCCGCAAACTCCCAGAGTCCGACGAGCTGTAGCCGCAGTCTGAAGCCTCAGTCCCCAGATTCAGGGCTCAGGTACCATCTGGAGCCAACACTCATGGACAGCACCTCACAGTATATGTAGAGCCTTCACACAAAAATCACTATTGCCCATGGCCTCAAAGGTCCCCAAATTCAGTTCTCAAGTGCAGATGTGCTTCAAAATTACCTGGTCCTCATACAGACTTCTGGCCTGCTGTCGACTTGTAGCATCAGAATCTCTTGTGTGGGAGTCTCTCTTAGTGATCAGTGTTCCGGGTGATCCCAGTGTGACTTGCCCGCGGTTTGGGTCTCTAGGAATCTACACCCATTGCCTCTGTGCCTCCCGTTCCAGAAGCTGACAGTCCTCGGATGATGGCATGCTCAGGAGCAGTCCGCCCACCTGTGGATAGACAGCTCTGATCATTACAGTTTTTCCTTTTATTGAGATGTGCATGGGCTTCATCTATTCATGGTCTAAGCCAGGCCCAGGTCTTCAGGAGGAAAAGCTGGTAGGGAAGACAGACTTGTAAAGCAATCAGTCACCTTAATTACCACTAAAGCAGGCTGACAACAGAAGAACGTTAAACCTTGGGTTTGGGGTGGGAGTCCAGAAGCTCCGCAGAGGATTTGAATGGGGCCTTGGGGGAAGGAGAGCCCATCAAGTGAAGAGGGTGCCATGGGAGGGTGTTCCTGGACAGTGGACCAGCAAGTCCAAGGATGTGGAGTTGAGCCCAGGGGCAGGGTGTTCTGGAGAAGAAAGAGGCTATGCTAGGGGTCAGAGAGGGCCAGAAGTGAGGGCTTCACTGAGGAAATGGGGAGGTTTCAGCAATGGCCACGCTGCGTGTAGTGTGGGGTACGGACTGCAAGGAGCAATGTGAGAGGCCAAGAAGTCGGCAAGGGGTGAGGCCTGGAATAGGGGGCCATGGAAATGGAAAGGAAGAGGTCTCCTCTGGAGCATCTTACGGGGCAGGTGCAAAGTGGGGCACTTGGACTCTGCACTCTCTATTTTAGGCAGGCCCTTAGTTCAAGTGATGATGATGATGATGATGATGGTGACGACAGTGGTGATGATGACACAGTGGTGTTGGTGCCGGTGCTGGTGGTAATGGTGGCAGTGGTGTTGGTTGTGATGATGCGGATGGTGATGACAGTGGTGACGGTGGTGATGATGATGACAGCAGGGTTGGTGCCGGTGATGGTGGTAATGATGACAGTGGTGTTGGTTGTGATGATGAAGGTGATGCTGACGACGGTGGTGATGGTGGCGAAGCCGTGACGGCTGATCTTGTCAAGGGGCTCAGTGCTTGGGTTGGCGGTGATTGTCTACATATCCTCGTCCTAATTCCCAGTACTGCCCAAGGGAAACATACTGTTGTCCCCATCGTCCAGATGTGGAAATCCAGGCTCAAAACAGGGAAATGACTTGTCCAAGAGCAGAGGCAAATGGTAGCCCGTCTGATTCAGGGAGTGTCTTTTCACTGCACCGAGTGGCCAACCCAATGGCCATTCAGTCTGGAGTCACTGGCTGTGGTGGCCTGCCTGGGAGTGTAGACGTTGAGAGTGGAGGCTATGGCACATCCAGCTGAGTGGAGTGGGGTCTAATTCTGTCACTGTGGGTGGTGAGAACTTGGGCAAGTCATTTCACATCTCTGAGCCTCTGTTTCTCCATCTGCAAGATGGGGACAAGTATGGAAGCTCTTGTATAGGGCTGTTGGGAGCAAAGTGCAGGACACAGTTGTAAGGGCTCAGTGTTTCTTGCAACCACTGCCTTGAGCTAAATAGACATTTTCACAGTGGATGCATGGTCAGTAGGCAGCGGGGATGGCCCTGGGGTCAGTAAAGGCCTGGTTTGAAGGAAGGGACCTCATCTCAGCAGGGCTGCCTTTGGATAGGAACCCTTGACTCCAGGCTGGTGGGACAGTGCCTGCGTCTTCCTTTTGCTCTGGAATTTTACTCCCTTTTTCTGTCCCTGGGGACCAGCAGCCTGAATCTTAGGATTGTTAGCAGTCGATGTGTTCTCTTGGATTGGGGGGCTACTGTTTAAAGACAAATTTCCATGAGTTGAAGGCCAGCCCCTCAAGTGTCTACAAAAGTAGAAGAGAGGCCTTAGAGTGCCTCAGGGTGGTTCTGCAATGTGTTGGAAAGCAAATGCAACTGCCAGGCACAGAAGAGAGCCTGGGGGCATCTCTTGCACCCAAAAGGGGTTCGTCATTCCTTCCTCCTTCTCATAGTAGTTTTCACTGTTATAAAAAAATACTGTAAAAATAAAAAATAATAAATGAGCCATAAAATGTGAAAGTATCTGCCCAACTCAGCCCTTCCCAGGCACATCCATACACCTTCTCACCCGCTTGCATTCTGCTCAATTCCTGCATATCAGAGGTAAACACTGATAACAGTATGGTCCTCCTAGAAAATTGTAGAATTCTGTGAATAGATGAATATGTATGTGTGTATGGATGCAGACACAGATATGTCTTTGCTTTAGTGTGATCATATTGTTATTGGAGATTCGTTGGAAGCATGGGTAGGCAGGTCCAGAGCACATGTACGGGAATTTGGCAACATAACCTTGGTTCTTATATCTGGCATATGGATGAATTTATACCCAACACAGGAGTTACAGTAGAGAGTATTTGTTGTTCTTAGGTGCTGTCAACTCAGGTCTAAGTCATAGCGACACTCCATAGGGTATTCAGTGGCTGATTGTTTCAGGATAGCTTCGGAGGTGGATTGCCACATCCTTCCATTTTTGAGGTGCTGGAGATTAAACCCGGGTCCTCACAGAGTACAGAGCAGCCCTCTACCAACGAGCTAAATCCCAGCCCAAAGTAGAGAGTATAGATGTTGTTGTTGTTGTTGTTGTTGTTGTTAGGTGCCATTGGGTGGGTATTGGACTCATAGCAACCCTGCATACAACAGGCGAAACACTACTGTCAGTGCTTCTCTGCTATTCATAGGGTTTTCAATGGTGGATTGATTTTTGGGAGTGGGTTTCCAGGTCCTTCTCCCAAGCCTGCAGCACCTGGTGTTTCCAGGTGGTCTCTCATCCAAGTACTAACCAGGCCCACCCCTGCTTAGCTTCCGAGATCTGACAGGATTGGATGCCACAGGGCTACAGCTACAGGCCAGAGAGTATAGATAAGGTTTGTTAAAAGATAGCACACTATTAAGAAGTAATTACAGAGAAGACTGAGGCACCTGGAGAAGCTTAGGTAAACCTGGAAAGGAACTTGAAATAAACTGGGTTCCCTGGGTGAATCTGCATAAGGATATTTCTATTTCCCAGGGAAGGGTAAAGTCAGAGAGAGCAGAGTTAAGCAGGCTTCTAGAGGGGAAAGTACCTTAGGCAGACTGAAGATGGTGGCTTGTGAGGAGGGAGAGGCATGCTAGGGGTTGCCAGAAAGAAGAGCACACCAAAGCACAAGAAGCGGCGAGGAAGGAAGAAAAGAAGAGGGAAAAGAAAGAACAAGTGCATGCTCCTCCTAATTTTATTCAAACTGGGGCACGCCCAGAGTGACATCAGCCTAGGTACCCAGCTCTGGGCACCCAGTGTGACATGAGCCTAGGGTCTTTGTTTTTTTAATTCAATCAGTGGTTTGGATTAGAGTGTGGGGCCCATTAAAAAATGTCCTTCTTTAGTCGGGCGCAGTGGTGTACGCCTGTAATCCCAGCCACTCAGGAGGCAGAGGTTAGGAGGATCACAAGTTCGAGACCAGAGGCACTCTGCATAATTTAGTGAGACCCTGTCTTAAAAAAGTAAAAAAAATGGGCTGAGGGTGCAGCTCAGTGGTCCAGCACTTGCAAAGGATGTAAGTGCAAGACCCTGGGTTCAACTCCCAGTAGAGACAAAAAAAAAAAAAAAAAAAAAAAAAAAAAAAAAAAAAAAAAAAAATGGAACAGAAAATGTCCCTCCAATGTCCTCAGAGAGCACATGGCTTCGTTCTTTATGGCTGAATGGCAGGAGTCAATTCCAATTCCCCCTTCCTCCATATTGTCCGATAATGCCTATGCTAACCTGCCTACCAATAGCAAATGTATTGTTCTTTATGCAACAAGGAAAATTTGGATCCTGGAAAACGCAAATAAACTTTCAAGTAATTTGGGAACCTAACAAGTCTTTCATATAAAACTGTATATTTTTGCCTGTTTTTGTTGTCTCTCTCTCTATATATGAAGAGTACCAAGACATTGAAAAACCTGATCTTAGATACAGCAGCAATGAACATCAATGAATTAGGTACATGCAACCACATGGATGCACTGCAGAAGCAACAGTAAGCAACAGGAGGCAAATAGATAACTGACGCAAGGAGTCATTTAATATAAAAGTCAGAATAGTGGTACCTCTAGGAGGGCTTGCAAATGTTAAACATGACATAAATGCCTTTAGGGGCAACCAGAAACTATTTTTAGATTTGGTGATTGCTACATTGGTTCACTTTAAAATACATAATTGTACATCTCTGTATAATATACTTTTCTGTATATATTAGACCAAAAGAATCCTTTTCAAATTTATTTTTTGAGACAGGGTCTGGCTACATAGCCCAGGCTTACCTGGGACTCTCTAGGTAGCCAGGGCCAGCCTTGAACTCATGACCCTCCTGTCTCAGTCTCCTGAGTGCTGGGAATGCACCACTACACCCAACAGTAATCCCTTCTTTTAAAAGAAGTATCTGATCCCTTGTTGTTGCTGTTAGGTGCCGTCAAGTCAGTGTCCAACTCATGGTGACACTACATACAAGTGAAACACAATTGTTAGTGCTTCCTTCTCTGCTATTCATAGGGTTTCCAATGGCTGGTTGTTTTTTCAGGAGTGGGTTGCCTGGTCCTTCTCCCAAGCCCACCTACAGCCCCTTGTGTTCTCAGGCGGTCTCCCATCCAAGTATTAACCAGGCCCGACCCTGCTTAGCTTCCGAGATCTGAGGGGATCTGACACCACAGTGGTATGGCTACAGGGATCTGATCCCTAGCACTGCAAAAAATAAAGTAAAAAATTTATGAACAGACTAATAGTAGATTGGACATACTTGAAGAATTATCATTGTTGTTAGGTGTCTTCCAGTCAGGTCTGACTCATAGCAACCCTATGTACAACAGAACAAAATATTACCTGACATTGTGCCATGCCCAGCACTATGTCAGTGCTTCTCTGCTACTCATAGGGTTTTCAATGGCTGAGTGTTTTAGGAATGGGCTGCTGGTCCTTCTCCCAAGCCTATTTGTTGTTGTTGTTGTTAGGTGCTGTCGAGTCGGTATCCAACTCATAGCGACCCTGCATACAACAGGGGAAACACTATTGTCAGTGTTTCTCTGCTGTTCATAGGGTTTTTAATGGCAGATTGATTTTTGGGAGGGGGTTGCCAGGTCCTTCTCCCAAGCCAACAGCTTCTGGTGTTCCCAGGCCGTCTCCCATCCAAGTATTAACCAGGCCCGACCCTGCTTAGCTTCCTAGATCTGACGGGATCAGATGCCACAGGGCTATAGCTGCAGATTTCCCAAGCCTATAGCAATGGGTATTTCTAGGTGGTCTTCCATCCAAGGATTAACCAGGCCTGATCTTGCTTAGCTTCCAAGATCAGACAGGTTTAGACACCAGGGTGGTATGGCTAGACACCTGAAGGATTAGTAAACTAAAAGTGCCCATGATGCATCACAGAGATCAAAAATATGAGAAAAGTTAAAAGAATAGAATGAAAATGCTCAAAACTTACAGCAATACTTTCCAGCAATAATGGAAAATAATCTTCAAGGAGTGTGATAATTAATCTTAACTATCAACTTGAGTAGATCGGGGATAGCTAGAGAATCAGTAAAGCACACTTGGGATGCATTTGACAGGGTTTCCAGAGAAGACTGGCATGGACGTCTGCAAACTGAGTGGCAAGGACCTGTCCTGAATGTAGGTGGCACTGTCCATATGCCTGAGGGCCTGGCTAGAACAAGGAGGGGTCTACCCCTCACTCTTGTTCTCCCTTTCTGAGCAGTGCATGTCCATCCAGAAGTACATTTTTTTAGATAAAAATGACATGGAATTAGCTTCAAGAAAAATGTATTTATAAATAATTTTTGCCTGTTTCCTTTTAAAATGACTTGCACAAGAATGACTATTTTCAACTACCACATGCCAGGCTCTGTGTCAAGTACGTTCTGTGTGCATTATCTTATTTCAACCTCACAATCAACTTTTGACTTAAGTAGTAAAAAATCCTGGGTATTTTTATCATCATGGAACGGATATAAAGATTAAAAGAATTCACATTTATATATAAGTTGTATAGTTGTTTCTAACTTCCACTGACCTCAAGTTCAGCTATGAAAGGATAAAAAAAAAAGAAATCTAGAAATAAGCCAACATCTGGAAAATTGACCCATTTTAATTATTTAAAAACAAAAAATACAATACAACATTAAATTTCCCTTACCATCTATAATTCAGTTATATCCAAACTTTCTAAGACCAAACAGTGTCCCCCTGCCCAGAAGCAGGCATTACAATGAGACGCTGAAGACACACGAAGGTGAATGCTGAAGATCAGAGTTCCAGCTGTAGTTCATGAGTCTTCCACTCAAACACACTCCAAGCCTCTTCCTTTCAGTTTGATAAAAGAAGTGTTTTACAGGAAGTTCTGTGAATTTCATCTCGGATAGCAGGTTTCTTCAGTGATACACAGCTCCATAAAATTTGTGTTTCCATCTGATAGGAATAAAAAGTTTTTTCTGGTGGCATGGAGAAATAACACTATCAGTCAGATTTCTTTAGTAATAAATCAGCAAAAGAGAAGATCTGGGCTGTGCTGGATGCTGGTTTCTGCTTGCCTCTCTGAGTGTGGCTTCAAAGGAGTTAAATCACACTTATGCCACTACAATGATTAGTACTAATTTTTTTTTTAGGTGATAAAAAAGAAAATATCCAATAGACATAAAAATGGCCAAAAAGTTTTTTTTTTTTTTTTTTTTTTAACTGCAGGTCAATTTTTGCCTCCCACCCCCCAAAAAATACAAAATGAACATAATGGGATAACTCCATTGGATAGTCAAATTTACCCAGTCTGCTTGATCTCCATACAGGTTTTAAGGAGAACAGGCTTTAGGTTTTCTTAGTAATGTTAGCAGTAACCAGCTGTGTTCATGGCAGGTTATTTGAGGTCCACTGATCCTTTGAATACATGTAGGGAGGCATGGCTGTCGTTCTCCGACTGCCCACATCTGAACACAGTCAGCTACCATGGAAACTACGAAGGAAGGAAAAATATATTTATTCCAAGATTCATGAACTGGGATTTTAAAGCACTCTTTCTTCCACAGAGCACCCAAGTGGTGATACTTTGCTAGGGGCTGCTGTGCTTTCCGGCATGCGCTCCCATCCTCTGAGGGTCCTGAGAAGGGTAGTGGATTGGTCCTGGAGCCCTCATGAAAGGAGGTGGTGGTCCCATTGGGTGGAACATGTGTGGCCCAAAACCTGCACATGGGAGAGAATGAACCTGTTAGGCTAGCAGTTACCTTTACAACTTCTCAAACCTCCAAATCTAAGATCAAAACTACCTACATATAAATCAAGATGATGCAGGTTTAAGTAAATGTCAGTCACAGGAGCTGCTCAGTAATACCTACATTTCCTTGCTTTTAGAAACTTTTCCCCCCTCAGTCCAAAAAATTCCACAGGACTCAGGCATCTGCTCCTATGTCATCTGAGGCTCTGCTATGTATCACACATGTCAAATCCTATCAGTGGGACACAGTCAAGATGTGGGAGGTGAGGGACAAACCAGACTGATGGAAGGCCCTGTCTGCCATCTTTAACCTCAGTTCTTGGTATCAGAATGGATGGTATTGAGAAACCAGACTTTCTTTTTCTTTTCTTTTTTTTTTTTTTGCCATACTGGGGGTACCCACAGCCTTGCGCCTGCATGCTTTGCAAGTGCTGGACCACTGAGCTGCGCCTCCAGCCCATTTTTTTTTTTTTTTTTTAGTTTTTGAGACAGGGTCTGGAAAAGTTACACAGACGGCCTCTGGTCTCGAACTTGCGATCCTTCCGCTTCAGCCTCCCGAGCCGCTGGGATTACAGGCGTGCGCCTTTACACTGTCACTGACATTCTCTAGATCAGTGCCACACAAAGTGCTGGTTCTTGAACTGTTTACTACTCACCACTGACAAGATAAAAAGCTTGAGCCAGAGTGTAAGGCAATTACAAGACCAAGCATGCTGTGTGCACACCTCATAGTTCTTTGTAACAAGACTTTCTAATGAAGAAAGTGGTTCATTGACCGACATCCTGGCATAAGCTCTGTATCTTGTTATAGACAGGTAATAAACACTTGGTAAAATGAGAGCTGCCCATACTCCACACTTTGGTGCTCTAAGCCATCAGTTAGGATTTAGTTTAGAACAGGGAATAAACTGATGGCAGATACTATAATTCAATAACTTCTACCCTGATTACACATTTACTCAGATCCTCAGAATACTGGTGTCTCCACTGTCCCTGGTGGGCTGGGAGAAAAGTGAAATATCAGGAGTCTCAACCAATCAGATTTGTAGACGTCTACAGGGCAAATAGAAAGGATACAGCTGCCTTAGACATGAAGGTGAGGTGCAAGACTTTCACAAGGACTTCTCTGGGTCAGGAGGACAAAAGGCAGCTACCTGGGGGAGGGGGCGGGGCAATCCCAGGAGGTGGTGGAAGGGCAATGTTCACCACTGCTGGAGGACCACTTGGGGGCAGGTTGAAGTAGTTGGCAGAGGCTTCCTCTTCGGCAGCAGGAGGCGGGGGAAGAGCTGGAGAAGAGAAAATAGCAGCCACTGAGAGAGGAAGACAATCAGCATCCTGCTCCCACAACCTTTAAATCTTCCCAAGGCCGGCAGGTAGAATGGAGCTGCTGCTGGAGCCAGACTCCCGTCTCCTCCAAGAGGAAAGCAGGGCAGACTGAGCTTCTGTAGTCAGCAGGAAGTCCGAACTCACCTCCTGGGAGTCCTGGTACGGGTTCTAGCTTGATCCCAGAGTCAGTGGTTCCATCCTTCTCTTTTTCTTTTCCTCTAGCTGCCTGGGATCTGGGAGACACAGGCACACAGGACATGAGCACTCTATCCAACCTCCTCTCACACGGCTGCTCATCACATTTCCTAGTCAGCTGGATGTCCTTGCTCGTTGCCTACTTTTCAGTGACTCCTCTTTTCCCATAATTGTTCAGATGCCGAGTGGCTAAGAGCAAAGGTTTTGAAAGCAGAAGAGTCTGGGTTCAAAACTTGCTAAAACTATTGTCAATACCAGAAGAGGCAACATACATGTGTAGCACAATGCCTCGAATGGAGCAAGTGCTGCATAAAGGGGAGGTGCTTTTATTAGCCAGCTCCTCCCTGGTTCTAGGCTGGAAATGTTCCCCTTTGAACTTGAAATTTAGGGCGTTTACCTGTCTCTCTTATGCAATCATCAATTTGAAACTTAAAATAGCTCCTCTTCTATTTTTATCTTCTCCCACAGACAATCTGCCCTGAGGGCAGAATCTAGGGCTAATTCACTTGTAAACCCTCAAATCTACCTTTCCTACCCTGGCATTATACTTGCCCTATCATAGCTGGTAAAACAAACAAACAAAACATGAACTTTCAAAGGAACAGATTATTACAACCAAATCCTGAACACATTTCCAAAGCAGGACTCTTCTAACATCCAAGGAAATTGAGTATCAGATAGAGAAGGATCTTTCAAAGATCTTTTAAAAGAGCCTGTTGATTTAAGCCTGTTTACCAAAAGCTTACTAGTTTCCAGACAATGAAATGGTCTCTTGAAAATCTCAATGAAGACATTTATAAATAGTCTCATTCTTACCTTCCCCATTTCACATTGAGTCTGCGGCCATTGACAATTAACTTATTAAAGGACTTCTCAGCAGCCACTTCTGCAGCCTGCCTTGTGGCGAACTGGATGAAAGCACACTGCTGTCTCTGCACGACAGTGATTGTCCGGATCTCTCCGAACTGGTAGAAGTGATTTCTGAAGGGACACAGGCAGAGAAAAATGGGCTAACAACCCAGATGTGCTCAGAAGATCGAAAATGGACTACGAACTTGTTCTCTGACTCTCCACTAGGCAGGTGGGCCTCAGGGTTATGTGCCCAACTACCTGTAGATATCTCCCCCATACCCTGCCCTACTGGGTGTGCTGCTTATTGAAAGATGCAAAGAAAAATAATGAGTAAACAAGGGGTTTTAAACATCTCAGGGTTTTCCCTGTGAAAGACAGGTGGGTCTAACAGATTCTTTAAGGACCTAAAGCCTTCACCCCTACACAGGGCATTGGCAAACTACAGCTCTTACGGCCCATGAGCCAGGAAGGTTTTTTTTTCTTTTTTTGTGATGGAATCTCACTGCGTTCCCCAAGTTGCTCTTGAACTCACGGGTTCAAGTGACCCTCCTGTCTCACTCTCCCAAGTGGAAGGGACTACAAGCACGTGCCATCATGCCTGGCTGCGAGGTTACGAATGTTTACAAAAGTGTTTCAGAAGCCAGGCATGGTGGTGCACGCCTGTAGCGCAGTGACTTGGGAGGTGAGGCAGGAGGACTGTAGGTACAAGGCCAGCCTGTGTGACTTAACAAGACTCAGTCTCAAGATAAAACATAAAAAAATGAGCTGAAGGTGCTGCGCAGTGCTTACAAAGTATGTATGAGGCTCTTGGTTTAGCTCCCAGTGCTGCAGGAAAGGTTAAGGGCTGGAAGCATAGCTCAGTGACTACCTACCATATACAAGGGTTCAATTTCTAACATTGTTTAAAAAAAAAAAGTAAATACAATTTAAAACATGTTTAAGGATGAAAGAATAAGACTGCATATGGCTCACAAAGCCTAAAATATTTACTCTTTAGCCTTTTATTGAAAGTCTGTGGCCCCTACGGATTATATCGCTCACTAGGTAGGTTTTAATGGAGACAGGCTAGCATGGAGGACAGGAGTTTCTTCTTACTTTATCTCTATGGAAGAGGTAATTCCCATTACTATCTTCCTATGTTCTCACCTAGCCAAGCTTAAAATAAGTGAAAAACAACATAAATTTACCAAATGCCAGTATGTTTCTCAGAGTTAGCAATTTAATTGGGCACACTGGCTCACGCCTGTAATCCTAGCAACCCAGGAAGCAGAGGCAGGAGGATCTAGATGTGAGGCCAGAGGCAGCCTACATAACTTAGTGAGACCCTGTCTCCAGATAAAAAAATAAAAAATGGGCTGGGGATGCAGCTCAGTGGTAGAGCATGTGCAAAGTATGTGCAAGGTCCTGGGTTCAACCCCAAAGGACTGTACAAACAAAAAACAAAAAACAAAAAACAATAAACAAAAAAACCCAACTTAAACTGCAAGAATTTTAGAATCAAAAAGCTCTCCCTCCCAAGTATCGTTAATTATACTTGGATATGTGCCATTCTTTTAACAATTCTAATTTATTATTAGGTTCCATGTAATTATTACCCTATGCAAGGATGGATAAGCACTTCTGATGAACTTTACTACTCTGATATCATAAAGGAAAATTTTAATAAAAATTTGAGTCAGCACGACACCAACTATAGAGTGGCTAAAAAATGTACTTTATTTAGAATACCCTGCTTGCCTGTGTTTTTGCAAATGAATTATTCCAAAGCAGTTAAAAGCAAAAAAGAGATCTTAAAGTTATACTAGCTAACCTGAGATCTGTCTCAGAAATGGTATCACCTAGACCACCAACATATAGTGTGGTGATAGTCTTATCCTCAGGTGGGTCCAGACGAGGCATGGTTGAAGCCCGCTTTAGAAGCTTATCTGCTACAGGGTCATTGATTCCATAATACCGGTCTTTAATATTCTGATCAGCAAGGGGGTCATCTGGATCTGTAGGCTTCTCATGTCTATGATTCACAAAACAACAATGCATAAAGGTGAAATAAAGGAGAAAATGTTGGTACCAATCTATAGCAGCTACATTGTAAAGTGCCAAATACATACCAAAATATTATCAAAACAGAGCTCGTACCAAGGTATTTACTATATCACACACAGACTTCCAGCCTTCTAAATTCATTTAAATGGCCACTTAGGGTGTAAGATTTTCCTTATAAAGACATAATCCACCCCAAAACAAAAAGGGATACCTGATAGCCCTCTCTAGGTCAGTGGTTCTTAAACTATCTGAAGTCTTGCTTTCCACTGAGAATCTGATTAGAGCTATGGACCTTACCCCAGAGGGAGGGCATACATTATTTTGAGGGAAGTATAATTAACAAACCCTAAGTGAAGAATTAATTTCTAATCCAGATGGTTGGCAGTCTTGACTGAAACTTACATAGACTTTTGAAGTCTGGCCTTGTTTTGACTTCAGCTATATACTTAGGTGCAAGCCATTTATATGACATGAAGACTAACTTCTCAAGCAGAAACTTCATGGTCAGAATCTATATTATATGGCATGGCAATTTAACTCCCCAAGGCTCAGTCATAAGTAAAAAGTACAATTTAATCAAGCTCTTGTATATTCAGTAGTTCTATGACATGAGATGCCCTACACTAATTGTACGAGCTTTAGATTTTAAAGCATGCATAGTTTAAGCTAGCATCTCCTCATTTTTAGATGACTAAGCATCTGAAATTAAGCTAAGCAGGGTCAGGCCTGGTTAGTACCTGGATGGGAGACCGCCTGGGAACACCAGAAGCTGTAGGCTTGGGAGAAGGACCTGGCAAACCCCTCCCCAAAAAAATCAATCTGCCATTGAAAACCCTATGAGCAGCAGAGAAGCACTGACAATAGTGTTTCCCCTGTTGTACAGAGGGGCGCTATGAGTCGGATACCGACTCGACGGCACCTAACAACAACAACAACAACAACAACAACAAGCATCTGAAAGCAAGCACTGAAAACGCAGCTCCTCCCTTGCCTGTATGGACACTCTTCTCCTCTCTTACACTCTCCTTTCACCCAGAAGGAGCAAATGTGGGGCCGATTCCTTTTGTAGTAAGGTGTGGTCCGGGCCAGTTTGAGCAGCATATCACTGGTGGATGTGGCTTTCCCCAGCATGCCAACTGGCCGTGTTCCATCAGAGTTAGAAATCTACATGGGGAGGACAAACGTACAGACTGTCAATTCATTAGGATTTTTATATCAAATATAAAACTATATTAATTGTAAAGCCCTAGGTTCAATCCCTAGCACCACACACAAAACCAAAAGGAAAAATAAAAAACAAAAAACAAAAAAACATACCAAAAAACCACAACCACCACCACCAAACTCCCCTTCCCCAAAATGACGGAGAGTTTGGCAACATACTTCTCTCTCCATATTCTGTGTGTAGTATTCCTTGTTGACATCGGACTTTGGCATGTCATCTTTAAAAGACAATCCGGCATCACGAACCTGGATGGGCAAGCCTGGTACATAAGAATGGAGAAAAGCCCCTCAGACATATTTTAATTCAAATAGTTCAGCCCCATCAGACCAATAATGTATATAGCATTCTAAGAAACTGTCAAAATTCCTGAGCTGTCATGAAATTTGATGAAGTGAATTGTTTTAGAAATGTTTTATATGAACAAGCACTGGTCAGAGCCAGAGTCAACCTGCAAATAATGCATCTAGGTTTTATTATAATACAACTTATTTAAAATAAATGTAAGCTGGCTGCTGTGCTGCATGCCTATAATCCTAGTGACTTGGGAGGTTGAGGGAGGACTGTGAGTTTGAGGTAAGATAAAGCCTGTGTAATTTAGCTACACTGTTTTAAGATAAAAAAAATAAAAGGCTAGGTATGTAGTTCAATAGTAGAGGACTTGCCTAGCATACGCAAAGCCCTGGCTTCAACCCTCCAGTACTGGGGGGTATGGGGAGTAGTTAAAAGTAAGCTATTTTTAGGCTATTCCTAAAGATTCTAATGATAGTCACAGTCATGTAAGGGTCATTGTATTTCAGGACCAGAATCTCCCAGAACAAGTTTCTGAACTTAACATATATAAATATTTACACATTTCCTCTCCCTTTTATTTCATCATATACAAATTCTTGTTGGCAAATTACTTTTCTCAAAAACAAAAATTCACCCATAGTTTAAAAAAAAATCATTCCCCAAAGTAGCTGCTCTGAAACAGTAGCAGTATTTTGGTCCTAAAAACACAATTGAGAACATTCTTTTGTTTTGTTTTGTTTTTTGAGACAAGGTCTTGCTTTGTAGCCCTCACTATGTACACCAGGCTGGCCTTGAACTCATGTTGATCCTCCTGCCTTAGCTTCCTGAGTGCTGAGATTATAGGCATGAGCCACGATGCCCGGCTTCAGAAAAAATTCTAAAGCATAATTAGATTAGGAACTTCAGGTTGGGATTGTGGAAAAAGCTCTGGATCAAGGAAAAAAACAAAACAACACAACAGCAATTACCCATCATCGGCCTGATGCCTTTTATCTCACCTTGGCTAGAGATGGAGGTTACAGGCCAGTTCTGATTACTTCCAACTGTTCACTAAGTTCCTACTATTATTCAAAGCTCTAGAGTAACCTAATTAGAGTAACAAGCAGACCATTAACAGACATTCCAAAGAGGGATCAGAACCAGAGATGGGGAGAGAAGCAGGAGACAAAACAGTGGTCTGTTGTTTAGGGTACCTGTGCACTGTTAGATCTATTAGACGTGGCAAACATACCATACTCTAGGTCTAAGAGGCAGGTCTGACAAACATTCTTCAATTTACTGCAGGTTTGGCACACTTCAGTCTTCTTGAAGCGCATGCGGACCCCAGGACACCATCGAAACACTGTGAATGGCCTGGCACAGATCTGAACACACAGCAAGAGCCACAGACTGTTAATGGCCCTCACCTGGACAATCAATCCAGGAGGTTTAATAATGGGGTACTGAAGAGAGATCCCTGAATCTACAGCTTATAAAAGGCCTTAGCAATCACCTAGTCTAAATGCCATTTAATCCAACTTAAAGCACCCTTTCTTAGTAGTTAAAAATTTGGGTAGTATAGAAATGAAATATTCAGAAAGTCTAAGTACTGCCACCCTAGAGGTTGTTGTTGTTAGGTGCCGTCGAGTCGGTATCCGACTCATAGAGACCCTCTGTACAACAGAAGAAACACTATTGTCAGTGCTTCTCTGCTGTTCATAGGGTTTTCAATGGCAGATTGATTTTTGGGAGGGGGTTGCCAGGTCCTTCTCCCAAGCCTACAGCTTCTGGTGTTCCCAGGCGGTCTCCCATCCAGTTATTAACCAGGCCTGACCCTGCTTAGCTTCCGAGATCTGACGGGATTGGATACCACAGGGCTATGGCTGCAGGCCACCCTAGAGGTAAGCACCCTTAATAATCTGGCCCTTTATCTTTTTTTGGGGGTGGGGGCAGGTGTAGAGGGAGAGAGAAATAGATAGTTTTTTGAGAATCTTATGCCAGCTGAAGTCCTCATATACAGGGTCATACAACACTTAGTATACAAACTCAAAGTGTTCAATGTCAATTTATAGACACTAGATTAAGAATTGCTATGTTAGAGGTGGGGCTAGGGATTAGTTCAGTTGGTAGAATGCTGCTCTATGCTCTCTGAGGCCCTGGGTTCGATCCCCAGCACCGCATAAAATGGGAGAAGGACCTGGCAGCCCACTCCCGAAACGATCCTGAAACAATCGAATACAGGAGACAAGCACTGACACAGTGCTCGGGAATGTTTTATTCTGTTGTACATAGGGTGCTATGAGTCAGACTCGACTCAACAGCACCTAACAGCAACATTACAGGTTCATTTTCTCACCTTCTACACTAAAAAGTTACCAGCCAATGAACATGCCAACAATATATGAAAGCCAGGCAGCACTGACTTTTACTGGAGGACCTCAAAGCTTAGTAAGGTTGAAACCTAATTTGGTAGAGAAAAGGAGGGGGAGGGGGAGGGGAAGGGAAAAAGAGAAAGGGGAAGGGGGTTGGGAAAACAAATCATCACTTTTTAAAAGACATACTTACTTTGCATTCTTTCCCATACTTCTCTTTGGTCTGAAATAGGAAAGAACGGTAGTTACAGGAAGAAAGAAACCAGATGTCTATTTTTCCCTAAATACAAAATAAGAAATGTGTCTTGAGATCCCTGACATTCTAAAGAAGAAAAACCAAACCAAATAATGTCTTCTTTGGGGGTAGGGTGGGGGACATATTCTCACAATGTACTATATAAGTTGTACCCTCTCAAGAGTCTATGGATCTAACACCAAGTGTCTTTCTGTAGCCAGTACTCTTAGGTTCACTTCTCACTCCCCTATACTAAAATCCCTAATGGTTTCCCTAATGGTTTCCACAGTTCCCAAATCAGGAAGCATGGTGCTATGGCCAGTCCCTTTTACAAAGTTTGCTTAAAAGGTATCTCCTGTAGACTCAATCTGTGCCAATGTCTTGCACATATTAAATGCTTTGTTCCCACAAGCTATTCAAACATCTGCAACATATTAATGACTCTAAGGCTGATCGCAACAATACAACTCTAACCTAATCATTGTTGACTATTGCTATTTTCAGAGAAACAAGGTACCTTACACTGAAAAGACTACAAGATGCAATGGCTGGAAAGCATATATATGATTGGGAATCAGGAATCAGGAACCAGTCTAATGCTGGTTCTCGTTCAAACTTGCTGAGGTCTCTGGAGTCAGACTATTTGAATTTAAACCCTAGCTCCACTCCTTACCTGAGATATGCAAAGACTTCAACTCTTCGTCTCTGGTCAATAGACCTACTAACTGGGGAAAGACGCAACCAATATTAGGTGTTGCTAAGACTCCCATATTACAGGGTTATCCCTGAGTTCCCAAGAGAGGGAGCAAGCATGACGGGACTCTGCGAATTGCCCTGCGTCTTGGCTTGGTAAAAAAGTATCACTTCTTCCAATGGTAAAGGACACACTACACCTGGCGTCTAGGCAGCACAACATCGACAGAACATGAGCAATAGTCGCTGCTTCACCGGCGACCACTCACCATCCGGATATAAGGGTTTTCTCCGAGACACGTCTGGCACAGGATGGGGAAGTCCTGGGCAAAATGGGAAACGTGGTTGAGGGCCGAGCCCCGGGGACCCCGCCACCGCGGTCACATTCGAGGGGAGGACCCGGCGGAAAGGAGCCCCGGGCCGCGGGGACGCCGCCTGCACTTCCGGCAGTAGCTGGAGAAGAGCAGCGGAGGGGCCGGGACAGGGCGAGGGCGACCCCGGGCTGGCGGAGCCCCTTCCGAGCTGTAAGAGAGCCGCCCGCGCCCCCGCCCCGGCCCCGGCCCCGCGCCCGCCGAGGGAGGCCGCGCCGCCCGCCCCTCCTGGACCCCCGGCCCCGCCACCCGCCGTCTCTTGGCCCGGCACTCACCGCGTCCTCCCAGTTCTGCCTGTTGTAGGTGTTGGAGCCCAGCGACGTCGCCATCTTGAGCGCGGCCGAGGCGCCGGCGGCTTCCGAGTCGGCAAAGCGCCGCCACAATCCCGGCAGGCCCCGCGGCCGTCGCCTGCGGCCGACGTCGTATGGACGCGCCAGCGCCCTCGGGGGCGGGGCCCTGCGTCATGACGTCACCGCCCTTAGTGTGCTTGCGTTTAGCAGTTGGGGTTTCCCGCCCTGTGCTGACACTTCCTGAGTCTGCGTCGGCTTGGGATGGGAAACTCCACGTTCAGAGATGCTTTCTTTGAAAGTCAGACCAAAGAATAAAGAACAAGCGATGAGTGAGAAGCCGGGGCCGCGGTAAAACAGCTTTAGCTACTGCTGAGCGCTCATTGTACCAGATTTTGGGCTGACGTCTTGCTGTTCCAGTGTCTCACTTAATTCTCACAATAACCTCTCTGTGGGGTTGCCAGATTTTGAAAACAAAAACCCAGAACATCTAGTGAGGTTGAGTTTCAGATAAACAACGAGTCAGTTTGTCGGAATAAATACGTCTGGGACATATTTTAGACTTAAAAGAATTCGTTGTTTATCAGAAATTCACATTTAAATAGGCGTCCTGTGTTTTATCTCGCAACCCCACACAGGCAAGTATGTGGATCCCTCTTTTATAGGAAAAGGGAATTGAGTAAACCTCAGGAACCTACTTTTGGTTGTGTAGGTAAAAAAATGGAGAAGCCACAAATGTAAAGACTACTGTATTCCCAGTTTTTGACATGAAAAGGATGTTGGGGATCAACAGTTTTTTGTTTTTCATTTTTGGAACTCATAACCATTCTGCCAGTCTTCTGAGAACTTCTTTCTAATACCACTTTCATATCTGACCTACCTTGAATAGTAATAGGGAGACTCATGGGGACCGTGATAGGTTCTCCTGTGGTTAATCCATAAGGCCTGTTACCCATCCATTTTTTCTCCTAACAATGCACATAATGTGCCTACTCCTTAATCTCTTACTTTATCACAAGGGAGTAAAACGCCAGATACAGGATAATGCCAGGATGTCTCCAGGGACAATCTGGTCATTGACCTGTATATTACATGAGAAAGTCTCCTTAAACGATGAGAAAAAAATTGTCAAAAATTGTCACCCTTATGATTGATAAACCCCAATCACCTCCAAAAAAGCAGATAAAATGGCTGCTCTTCCCACTATAGGTGGGTAGCTTTAATTTCCTGAAACCAAGGCCGTTCCCTTTTCCTCAACCCCTTTTCTTTCCAAATAAGTTTTGCCCTCAGAGTCCCTACTGTTTATATTTCTGTAATCAAATGGCCATGTTTCCTTGCATGTAGTATCATTATCGTCAAACTTCCAGCAAGTTTATTTAAATTACCTTGTTGAAGACCCTTTAATGCATTTTACTAACTGAAGCCAGTCTGAGAAGGTGGATACTGTGATTCCAGTGATAACATCCTGGAAAAGGCAAAACTATGGAAAAAGTAAAAAGATTAGGTTGACCAGGGGTTGGGGTGTGAGAGAGGTGACCAGACCACAGGATTTTTAGGGCAGTAACACTACACTCATACTAGAGTGGATACGTCATATACCTTTGTTGAAACCCAAAGGTGCAATGACAATGAACTGTAATGTAAGCTAAGGGTTCTGGGTGGTAATAATGTGCTAGATACTATTGTAGGCTTTGCGTGTGTGTGTGTGTGTGTGTGTGTGTGTGTGTGTGTGTGTGTGTGTGTGTGTGTGTGTGTGTGTGTGTATGTATATATTTTAAAGTCCCTTCCCTAATGGAGCTTATGTTCTAGAATGGTGAGTCAGAAAGTAAGTGTGTGGGATGGTGACTAGTGGGGGTAAAATGAAGCATAGGGGTAGCAAATGTGTTTGGGGAAAACCATTAAATAAGGTGATCTGGGAAAACCACGTGCAGGCAGCGTCTGAGCCGAGAACCCACTATGGAACAGGCATGAGCCATGTGTACCTCTAGGGGGAAGCTTTCCAAGCAGAGGGAACAAATCAGTGTGAAGGCACGGAAACAAGAGCCTGTCTGAGGTGGCTTGGGAATAGGAAGGCTTGCATGGCTAGGGTGGACTGAGCATGAAGAGGAGGAGGACATGGACTGGGGGAGGTAGTTTGGGGGAGAATTTCAGGGCAAACAGGACCTTATTTGCAAATGTTCATAGGAGCAGTGCAGGCTAGGAAGGGAAGAACTGCTGATGTGATATCCTCGAACAGGATGAGACTGAGGGTTAAGAGGTGGGGCTGGCTTTAGACAGGAGCATAAACAGTTTACAACAGGGGGGAAGAGGTATGTGTGTAAAGGTGAAGGCGGACGTGTGGCTACTTGTGGAGATGGCACCATCTTGTGTATGTGAAAGGATATTCCTTTGAGCAATGACCCAGGAGATAAAAGCTGGTAGACATCCAACGATTACATGGCAGTTCTGAGAACAGGTACAGAAGGAGCTCAGGCAACTTCTACCGGTGTAATGTTGCTGTTAGAGGATTTAGCTTAGTTCGTGTAGAGAAATGGGAGGGAATCTGCACACTGATTCTCACATCAACTCACTTAACCCCACTCCTGACCCATGCGACCACCGACAAGTATTCATAAAATGAAACCAAGACACAATCTTTGTCTGCTTTATTTCACTACATTAAGCAGTAAGGCAAAAGAGTAACCTGTTATTCACAAAGATCAAGGAGTGCCTCTCCTTCCCTAAAAGGGACCAAAAAGGATGTTTCTTCACAAATATGCATGACATTAGCTCATTATGCCTGTAATATGCACTTAGAACAGAACAAAATTTTGGTGTGTGAATCAAACCACAAATCCAAATTAACTTAGCTTTAAGTTCCCAAAAATGTAGTTTCAAGTGCTAACAGCATCTAACTCTCCTGCCATGGTGCACACTGACTAGCACTAAAACCCTGCACCTGACCTAATACAAAAAGGGCAACACTTACAATTCCTATTTCCCCAGCTGCAGTGTTGAACCATTTCTACAAACATACATAATACTAGTTTGCTATCTTGAGGAAACATAAAACCAATGGCTCTGGTGTTCTTTAAGTTAATTTGGCTTCTGAAGAAAAAAACTGCTATGATCAACAGTGTTTTTGTGTTTGTTTCACATGGGACTGATAAGAGCCATTACCTCAACATTATTATTTTTGGAAACACGGGTTACATGTCATAAAGGAATACAGACATACAACTATGTGTAGTCTACACAAATGTGTAAACATATATATAAAGTTATTCTCTACTCTGATGCCCGTTTTCTCCACTGGCAAATATGGAGCAGTGGTTTCAGAGTGGTCTCTCGCAGGTAATGAGTTAAAAATGAATGTGATACTTTGTGTAGTCACAAAAAATTAAACTCTTTCTATAGTCTGCAAACTTGTAATTATCCATCTCCTTGCTCCAACTCCTAAGAGGCTAAACCTTACTTATTATTATCATAACGTTAGACATGAGCATTTTTTTCCTTATATTGTGGCATACATAGTACCCTGTGGGAATACTGCTTTATAAAATTGGCTTGACCTTAAGAATTCAATTTAGTGTCTTTCAAAAGCTTTCTAAGTAGTTGTATCTTTCAAAGGGAGCTGTCAAGAATCATATCCTATCTGTATTCTCAATTAGATATCTGATTTTTTAAAAAAAATTAAAGACAAAGTTAAAAATGAAACCAGGGTAAACAGGATTTTTTTCTTTTCCTCTATACAGTCTGCTGGCCACTTAAAGAAACGTGGTGCAGCTAGTGGTCTACTTTGTCAAGTCTTATTTTAGAAAACATCACAGAAGTTAAGGTTAGCAAGTCAGCACCAGCATCCAAGCCAAGACACCATGTCTGCTATTAGGCCAGCATTCTGGGCTACTTGCTGCATTGTTATGGTTTACAGTCAAAATGGTTTTATTTGATACACTATATAACAAAGTCTTACACTCAGTAAGGAGGAAAGTTCTTCTTAATAGCCAGTTTTGTATTCAAGAGATTTAATAGTTACTTTTCCCTCCCAATCAGTGATAAGACCGTTAGTTCAGGTCATGCTAAAAATCTAACCTTTAAAATGTTTTCTGCATTCCAGAAGTGAACTTATCCACTTAGGTTTTCTTTGGTTCTCTTTCCCAAATACAACAATTTCTAGAGTTAATGAGCAGAGCACAGGAGGAGTAGGGAATAAGATATATAAAGACTGCCTCCCTGTGGCAGCAGTAGTGCCTGGACATTGTGACAATATTTAAAATAAATGGAACTTGATATGACATGTAATTACTTGCTTCTTAAATTTTTCTAAAAGAAGTTCCATATGCTACTGAGAAAAAATTTCAGAGTAACGGATAAATGTCCTGTATTCACTTAGGAGAAAAAGGAAAATGAGCGTGCCTTAAGAATTTCACGGGTTTTCCCCATCATAAAACTATAAAGATACTGTGACGATTCTATCTCACCTGTCAAATGGAAATCTATGGCAAATGAAGTGCCTTGATGGCAAGTGGAGGGAAGTGTTTGACGCTAGGTTCTATTCAATGCAATGCAGAAAGCAGCTGGTACCGAGACCAATGCTGGAGCAGTACTTGCAGGTTCACCTTTGGGTTATCAATTGTCATCTTTTCTGAGACAGATCAGGAGATACAGGGTCACAGCTTCTCCAGTGGTTAATCTAATGCACTCTGAGGAACAGCCATCCCCTTTCCTGGGGTGGAGCAATGTTGTTAATCAACGTGCAGAGCTCAGTGATGGAGACACAGACTTGTCAATAGAGGTGAGAGCAAGAGGAATAGCGATTACCCCGCGTTCCCAGTGCCTGGCCTATGCCTCACTCCTAGGAACAGGATTCAGTAGTGCACGGGTACATCATTATAAACAAGGCCTAATGAAGCAGCAGCTTCTACATTTTAACACGGGTTTGCAGTGACACAGTTGTGAGTAAGATCTGTTCACCAGGAGAACCTTTTAAGGAAGAAGTGGGCCCAAGCTGAGTTCCACGTGCTGGGTGAGCCAGATGACTTCTGTGCCCTGGTCACTTTCTTCGATGGGGCGGATAGGGGCCGCCAGGTTTTTAAAATCGTGCTTCACCTTGAAGCACACGGTCACTTCGCCCTCTTCACGCTGTGGGGTAACTTTGATGAAAACGCCCACTTTGTTGGCCTTTCTGAAGGCTATGATACTATGGAAAGATAAGCACAGAATTAGAGAAATCAAAGACAGCCAAGCCATGAAGAGTCATTTCATGGCACAATCTCAAATCTCTGATGTGCCTACCATCCTGTTTACCAACAATGAAGAGTTTTTCCAGAAAAATCTTTTTTTTAATATTAGACATAAAATTAGTCATAAAAAATTAAAAGTTAATATCAGTAAAGTAAAATAGTCATAAAACTAAGTCCTTCTCTTTCTCTTAATCTCTTTAGCACACAGAGACAAACTACTAGAAACACTTTGGTTCTTATCTACCAGCTAACTTTGTACAAGCTTATACTGTTCTGCATGAATGAGATAAATTCCTCTGTAACTTTTCTCACAAACACCTTTCCATATTAGTGTTTATAACTCTCCTATATTCTATTTTTAGTGGTTGCATAGTACTCATTCATAAATTTACCACTATTGGTATGCACTAAGATCACTGCCAGCTTTTGTCTATTATAATATTATAATATTATAATATATATAATTATATATATAATATATAATATAATATAATATAATAATATTATAATAGCTTTTGTCTCTTATAAACTATGGGTGCAAGCATCTCTTTACATTTACCTTTGTGCATATGTGGAAACCTTTTAAAAACAAATTCAGATTTCTAGTCCCTGGCCAGAACTGCTAGAGATCCTATGGGGATGGAGTCTAAAATATTATCAAATAACAAACCCAAACATCTGCCCTGGTGCTTCTTGAAATCAATCAAAGTTTAGTCCCACTATACTAATTTTACTTTGCTTTCACTTTGTTTTTATACCTTGTTGTTGTTAGGTGCTGTCCAGTCGGTATCCAACTCATAGGACCCTATATACAACAGGCAAAACACTATTGTCACTGCTTCTCTGCTGTTCATAGGGTTTTCAATGCGGATTGTTTTTTGGGAGTGTGTTGCCGGGTCTGTCTCCCAAGCCTACAGCACCTGGTGTTCCCAGGCGGTCTCCCATCCAAGGACTAAGCAGGCCCGACCCTGCTTAGCTTCTGAGATCTGATGGGATTGGATGCCACAGGGCTACGGCTGCAGGTGATAGATCTATAGGGACAGAATATTGTACCCTGTCTACAGTCATTACAAATCACGCCCTTAAAAATATATTTTAGTGAAAAACAAAAGCTAAAAGTCTATACAGAGTAATCTCCATGATGGAAGAAATACCCAGAAGGGCAAGTGCCAAAATGGAATGGCGTTTATCTCTGATGGTGGGATGATTTCATTTACCTCTCCGTGGATTAGATTATACTTCCCAATTTTATACAATCATTATTTTTATAAATCGAAAGAAAAAAGTTATGTTCAAAACTCTGGGTAAGAAAACTGAGGTATAGAAGTGGGCATCCTCGATCAGTGAACTGTGGTCTGGGGGTCACAAAAAGATCACTCACTCAGGGTCATCCTGGAAGTCCTGGGGTTCCGCCAACTCATCATACTCTGCTGCTGCATCCTTGCCAGCTAAAACAAGCTCTTTGGGAGGCACCACTACCTGGAGAATAAGAGAGGCTGCTTCAGAAGGGACCAGCATGTGGAGGGATATTAGTCAAAAAAAGTACTGCCAAGTATTATACTGATCTAGACATACAGAAAAAAAGCAGCAAGTTTCAGGACATATACGGCGTTGTACTACTTATAGAGTTTAAAAACACTGCTTAGGAAAACAGACACTTCCAATAAAAACTTAAGAACAAAGAAACATACAGGAGTGATTAAGTGAAATGAGTGCTTATTTCTCTGGGGCTTTACTGGGGAATTCAATCAGAGAGAAAGCATGGCATTACAACTGTATCTCTATTTTTTAATATTTTTTATTGTTTTATTTGATATTTTATTTCTTAAGGGGATGAGGAATACATGTGTGTTTGCTATATATACATTTTTTTGGTGTATTTGAAATAGATCTTTTATTTTTTTTTTAAAGGAAACATGAGAAAAGACAGTTTCAACATGATATTTCTGCAATTAGGCCTTAACTTTGTTATCTCAGAGGATAACAGAAACCACTTAAGCACCTATTTATGGATACAAATGTAGCAGGGGTGGTACAAACAGAGAAAGCGAAGCTTCAAGCTGGGTATATGCGTCAGGCACTTAATTTTGTCTCTGTCCTAACTGGAGGTGCTTATTAGTGTTATTAAAAAAGAAAAGGAGTAAGAACAGAGAAGTATCATCTCTCTTTGGAGGTGATGCTGGTAAATGAAATCACTAAAAAGTAGAAGGAAAAAAAGTAGGCAAGGACATTCTCTAGTAATTATGTCAATAATAGCTAAAGATACTGGCATCTTACAATTTTTTTGTTATATCATGCTGAATTATGAATCACTAATACATCATATACAGAGAAAACTTCTTGTCCTAAAATTTCTAACACTAAAGGAATCAACTGAGTAGCAAAATATAATCAGACCATATTTCATTTAACTGACAGTCAAAATCACCACTTTAATAGTTATTTGTTGTCATTATTAGGTGCCATCAAGTCGTGTCCTACTCATTAGTGACCCTCATAGGGTTTTCAGTGGCTGATTACCTTGGGAGCTAGTACTATTTATACTCTATGTAAGCAGAGAGAGTCTAGAGAAGACATATCAGCTTTCAAAAGGAGATGATATTTCACCTGAGTCTTGAAGAATGGGTATGTGTTACACTGAGACTGAAAGGGCACGCAAACAAGGGAAACAGGGAAGGAAGGAGGCATTCTTGGTAAAAACGAACAGTATATGTAATTCCCAATATGAAAGTTTATAATCCGTTGAATCTGCTTGGAGCAGCCATTAATATCATAGCATCTGGTGAACACTAAATCTGAACTGGAGGGAGGTCATGCTGGAACAAAGATTATTATTAAGAAGCACCTGCGATATGACGACGAGTGTGGACTTCATGGTGAAGTCAGAGAAATGCTAAATGACCAGTGTGCTGTGCAGACTTAAGATTTTAGAAAGAGTGCCATGGTGGCAACACAGATAAAGGGCTGAAGTGGAGGTGAGGGTGAGCTGCAAACAGTGAGATCAGGTGGGAAGTTACTGTCAGAAGGCAGGTACATGAAGAGACCTTCAAACGGGGCAGTGACAGTGTGTTTAGGAATAAAGTGAAAACACAGGCAGCAGAGTCAAAAGACTTTGCTGTTTAGATGTGGCAGTGACAGACAGTGTGGAGTCTGTCAAGCTAGGACAAAGGACACCACTGCAGACAAAGTTGGGATCCACCAGGATGCAATAAAATGCCCCTACCTTGGCAGTGCTGTTGATATTATCAGGGTCCCCCTCCTCACACTCCAACAGAGTCACATGGGTGAGGTTCTCCACGGGGTTTGTAAGAGTCAGGAGGACTTGGCTTTCCTGGAGAGTAAGAAAAGCATCTCTCAGACATGTGCTGTTCTCCCACTGAGGTCCACTTTCTTAGCTGCTATACTAAATATTTCACAAAATCATCTCCCCATGACTCCAGAGCACTGACATCTACCTATACTTTCACATCACTGCATTCTCAGTGTTCACTGAACCCTACTCTATTATCTTTATAGTAGATTATACTCTTTGGAGTTTCTGCTTCACTGAGGAAATGAGACATAGCCCATAGAAAGGGTCAGCTACCAGATCCAGAAGTTCTGAGGAATGTATACTATCTAAGTGATTGCTTAAAGTTTACAATTCTTGTCCTAATTAGGTTGCCACTGAATGAGAAGAAGCTCTCATAAGTAAAATGTACGAGCCATAGGCTAGCCAGATGTATTACAGAAAAAAATGACACATCAAGACCAAAGAATCTTTTAAGACTTCTAGAACCATGATACGTTTCCCATTAGTTCTCTCTTGAGAGTAGCAAAATACTATTTCAAATGAGCAGAGTTTACATAAATGTTTTCCAGAGCAGCATGAAAGCAAAAAGCTAGAGGCTGCTGCAGAATAGTCTATAACTCATGGGTGTATGTGTGTGTGTAGCATAGATGAAGGCTTCAGGGAGAGAGGGGATGTGGTAAAGAAGTCCAGCATGTTCCTGGTACAGATACATAAACACACATGGGACCATGGAGAATTTCCAGGTTGGAGAAAAAAGTTGTCTATGGGAACCAACATCATCTCTTTCTCATCTATGATTCCAACTTTACAGAATGTGCATCCTGCTCCTTCTACATACATTTCAAAGGTTTTGTTGTCAAAAATCCCAGCTTAAGGAAACTTAAAACTCTCAATTCATTTATCATTTCAAACCCTCTTTTCTGTCTTGCTCACTGCATCCCATGCCAAATATATACGCAAGCACCCACATACACACATGCATATATCACTGGTCAGTCAATTCTTTTTGTTAAGAAGCAAAGTACTAACCTTCATGTAGCGAAGGTTGGGAATTGACATGATTCTTACTTCTGGAATATAATTGCTATGGATAAATAAAAATACACATTAATGTTCACTGGAGTCTCTTGAAATTATTACCTTTTATTTAAAAGCTAGTGCAACAAATAAAAGATTTATGTTAATTAGAATATTGAAAAAACTTTAAAGAATCATATTATTATAGTTAAGACAGGAAACCAAAGCAGCAATCAGTTCTTATTGAACTCTTAGGTATAGAACCTGTATGTGCAGAGCTAGTTTAGAGCCTGTATGTGTGCGTGTGGTGTGTGTGTGTGTAAGATGACATACATTCCACCTATGCATTTATTAGATATATTTTTGGGGATCCTAATTCATTTTTATACTCCTAGAAGGCAACTGACTGTAAGATCAAGTCTCATTTAATAATATTCTGTAGGGCTGTAAAAACACTAGTATTTTCATACCATGCACTTATATGGCACTTACTACATGCCGGGAAATGTCCTAAGCATTTTGTAAATATTAATTCACATAACTGTCACTGCAACTACACAGGATAGGTATTATTACTATTATCCATTATAAAAATTAAGAAAGTGGGCATGGCAGTGCCAGGACTCAGATCCAGGCAGTCTGGCTCCAGTATCCTTGCTTCTAACCACTATGTTATGTTGCCTCTCTAGATGAATACATTCTAGATGAATGTACTTAAGTATGTTTGGTCTGGACTCAAAACTGCCCAGGCTCAAATCCCAGCTCAGTATTTACAGACTGAGATACTGCTTCATAAAACTAGGGTAAGATATTTATCTCTTTGTGGCTTGGTTTTCTATATAGAATGAGGACAACAACAGGTATTTACCTCTTGAGGTTGTTGTGAAGAATAAGTCAAGGATACTTGCCAAAAGTGTTTTGAAAAGTGCTTACAATAAAGCATGCATAAACATTTGTTATTGTGAGCTGGGTGTGGTGGCACATGCCTGTAATCCCAGCAGCTCGGGAAGCAGAGGCAGGAGGATTGCAAGTTCAAGACCAGAGGCAGTCGGCATAACTTAGTGAGACCCTGTCTCAAAAACTGAAAAAATGGGCTGGGGGGTGCACCTCAATGGTCCAGCACTTGCAAAGCATGCAAGCACGAGGCCCTGGGTTTAACCCCCAGTACCACAAAAAACAAACAAAACAATTGCTATTGTGCATGTATTAATATAAGAGAAACATTTACTTCAGAAACACTAAAAATGAAAAAAAGGACTTCTTAGAATCACAGCTACAAGATATTTTAACTTTAAAGTAGATTTTTTCATAGTGAACTGCAGTATTATCTGAGTAACTTAACTGAAATTCAAAGCCCCCCTACCAAGGACCTGGAGGTACCAAGTCTCAGGTTTGCTTAGGCCACCTGTATTAAGACTGCCAGATAATGCCATGATGTCAGGAGGAAAAAGAAAAAACAGGTTTAAGAAAATTATGCTACACAGCCTACCATTTAGAGAGTTTCCAATAAGCCTGATTTTTAATAGAGAGGCGTTTGTCCACATGTGCCATTTTTGTAGTTCTTTTCATTCCTAAGCAGTCATGTATTACATAATAGTGGTTAGGAAAATAGTAGCTATGGTGATTCATAGTTACACGGTACTTGCAAGCAACAGCTTACATGACTCTTTCCAACAACTCAAGAGGGAGACATTATAGTCATTTCAGAGATGAGGTATATAAATTTAGACAAATACAGTGACAGACCCCGTACCTGGCCCTCTAAGCTCCTAACTTGCCAGATCAGCATTTTCCAACCTTTTTGTTTCCCAGTGCCTTATTTTCTCATGGCACTGGGGATAGAACCCAGAGCCTTGCACATACTACGCAAGGATTCTGTCAGAGCCACATCCACAGCCCTTTCAATGACTTCTTTATAACTGTATAATATTGTATATGTATAATGTAACTGTATAATATGTATAATATAATTGTATAATATCCTACAGGAGTGTATCTTCATTTATCAATAATCTCCTTGTTAACAGTTAATCAGCTTGGCATTGAAACTACATCTAACTTCTCCTACTGAAATGCTGTAATATATACATCTTTATAAATGTATCTTTATTTACTGGGGCTTTTGTTTTTAGAGAACAGATTTCTGAGATAATACTGCTGTCTTGTTAAAAGGTCTATGTAATTTGTGTTCATATTCCTAGATTATATCCTGAACAAAACTCCTAGAGATCCTATTTGTTTTTTCAATGTTTCTTACCAGATCTCAACATCTCTTCACAGGCACCTCTTGGCCACTTGGACTTTCACTCCCACAAATCACCTGCTCCAGTTATTTGTCCTCACTCCATCTCACTGCTTCCGTTTTAATTTTCCCAGATGATGGGAATTCTATAAATCAGGATCATTTGACTTGTTCCTCCTCTCCTTGCTGCTTCTTTTTGTTGTTGTTGTTTTGTTTTGCTTTTGAGGCAAGGTCTCTCTATATAGCCCAGGCTAGCCTTGGACTTATGTTCCTCCTGCTGCCACCTCCACAGTGCTAGAATTACAGGGAGGTGCCGCTGCAGCTGAAGTTTTATTTGCCATGAGTGCCAAACACTCTTTCCTGCTCTCCTGTCTTGGCTCAGAAATTTGTTGTTAATTTCATCTTTTTTTTTTTTTTTTTTTTTTGCGGTACTGGGGGTTGAACCCAGGGCCTCGCGCCTGCATGCTCTGCAAGTGCTGGACCACTGAGCTGCACCTCAGTCCATTTTTTTTACTTTTTGAGACAGGGTCTCGCTAAGTTACGCAGACTGCCTCTGGTCTCGAACTTGCGATCCTCCTGCCTCCGCCTCTTAATTTCATCTTTTACAATGCGTATTTCATTTTGCAAGGTCAGAAGTGTTTTTTTTTTTCCCCTTTGTGATTTTTGGGTTTCTTGCCTTGCTTACTTACAAAGAGCTCTCTTACCCACCAAGGTTAGATAATATTTTCCTAATTTTTCAAAATGTTGTTCTTATTTGGTAAGTGGCTTTTATAAACAAAATTCCTCTCCAATGAAAATCCGCAGTGAATTAACGCTCACCTGAATCACTTTTATTCCACTCAAAGAAATGTTATCAGAACACAGATTAATAAAATGAACATTGTTTCACAGATACTCTTCAATTTGCCACATTTTATTATTTTTAAATCTCTATAAACAAATTATTCCTAAACTGAAATACTTTGTAATTTGTAATGAATGGCTAGTGACTCTCCATCTAATAATCAAATACCACATTGTTACAGACCACACTGTAGCATTGTGTCCCTGATACAAACACCCTTGGTTCTTTTTTAAAAAAAGATGTTTAGAGTTGGGCCCCATGGTGCATGACTGTAATGCCAGAAACGTGGGAGACTGAAACAGGAAGATGGAGAATTTGCAGACAGACGAGCCTGCACAAGTTGGTGAAACTCTGTCTCAAAATAAAAAATTAAGAAGGGATTGAGGGTATGGCTTAGTGGTAGACAGGGCTACAAACTTGAGAAAAATTGGGTACAGGTTGGCGTGTGGGTTCAATATGTCAAAATCCAGAGGGTCTGGGCTCAGTTCAAGGTCGGGTTTAAATCCCATAAGTAGACAGCAGGGCTTTAAACTCTGAAACCATTCTAGTTCAATGTTAAACACTTTTTGAACCGAAGCCTGAACCTGAAATCAAACCCAGTAAAACACTGGGCTTGGGTTCTGCTTTTAATGTTTTTTGTTTGTTTGTTTTCTGTATCATTGTTACTTAAAAATTGAAAAAAAAAAAAGGAAAACAAACAGAAAAAAATTGTATTTGTTTCCCAACATTTAAGATTAAAGTTTTAAACCCAAGCCCTCTAAATTTTAACATACTGAGCCCACAGCCAAACCTGAACCCGATCTTTCACGGGTTTGAAGCCCGGGTGGTAGAGCACTTGCCTAGCATGTGCAAGGCCCTGGGTTCAACACCACAGCACTGGGGAAGAAGAAAAGAAAAGAAAAGAAAAAGATAAAAAGAAGCCAGGCGCTATGGCACACACCTGTAATCACAGCAACTTGGGAGGCGGAGGCAGGAGGATTGCAAATTTGAGGCCAGAGGCAGCCTGTGTAAATTAGGGTGACCCTGTCTCAAGATAAAAAATTTTTAAAAGAAAGTAGGCTAGGGGTCCAGTTCAGCAGTGGTAGAGTACTTGTAAAGTATGTGCAAAGCCCTGGGTTTGGCCCAGAAATACCATAAAAAAAATAAGTGTTTACTTAATTATTTTTATTTATTTTGAGATACGGTCCTCCTATGTTGCCTAGGCTGGCTCTCAAACCTGTGATCATATCTCACCCACCCAAGTAGCTGGGACTATGGACACACCCCCTGTGCCAGGCCAAACACCTTTGATTCTCTGTCTATGGATTTACCTGACACTTCATGATATGTAACTAAATTGAAAACCTGAACAGGAAGATAATGGCAAAGTCATTCTGATGTAATTTTTCTTTTCCTTTTTTAGGCCAAGAGTAAATATACTTCACACTGGGGGTGAGGGCAAACAAAATCAAAAATCAATAACCCAAAACATCAACCCCCAAATACTCACACAGCAACCAACTGGATTTTGAATTTGATAGATGTTGGATTAAATTCTGGTTTGCTCAAATTATGTTCGCATTTCTATAAACAAAAATATAATGTGTATTAGAGGATAACAAGAATGTATTGATAACTGGTGACCTATGCAGCTACTAAGTTCAGAAGGATGTTTACTAGAATTTTGTTTTGTTTTATTCTGCCAGAAGACTATGTTTTGAAACAGACTATGTTTTGTAATAGAATGTAATGACAATCAAAATTTACAAAAGATGACACCTGGACTTCTATATATAAGCAACCACACTATCAGATATTATTATTCCTCTGTGGTGCTTAAAAACTACTGAAATAACTAATACCCACTGAGTACTTACCGTATATACTAAACAATGTGCTCCCTGCCCTAAAGTGATTTAAACATTGTATAGACTTTATGAGGTAGGTGAAAATACCTATTAATGGTCCTACCTTACAGATGATTAAAATGGGACACATGAAGGGTAAATAACCTAACTTCACACAGTTAATAAGAAAGGAAGCTAGGATTTAAATCCAAATAGTATGTTCCAGCCTGCAGGTGCACCACTGTGGCATCTGATCCCATCAGATCATGGAAGCTAAGCAGGGTCAGGCCTCATTAGTACTTGGATGGGAGACTTCCTGGGAACACCAGGTGCTGTAGGCTTGGGAGAAGGACCCGGCAACCCACTCCCAAAAAACGATCAACCATTGAAAACGCTATAAATGGCAGAGAAGCACTAATAATGTTTCGCCTGTTATATGTAGGGTCACTACGTATGAGTTGGACAGTGACTCGATGGCACCTAACAGCAGCAGCGTATTCCAGACTCCAGGCTTTAAAATACAGCAACAATTATTTCCAACTTTCTTTTCCGTCTCTATTTTCATTTTTCTATGTTTCATAACTTATTTTTTGCTATTTACTACTTTCTTTAAGAGTACCACATAAATGTGGTTAAGGTTTTTTTTTTTCCAAACAGTACAAAAATGGTGCCCAGTGTGAAGATTACAATTATCTACATGTCACTTTGTTCCATTCCCCACAGCCAAAATAGGCACAGATAAGCTATATACACAATAGCATAATCTTACATCACTTTTCCTTTTACACAATAATATAAAAGGGAGAATTTAATATATTCTTTTGCCCTTTGCTTTTTACACTTAATTTATCTTGGAATTAATACCATTCCAACACATACAGAAGAACCTATCCAATTGTAATGATTTCTCTAACTTTAACCAGATACAAACTCACAGACATTTACAGTATTTCCACTATTTTCCTACTACAAATAATGCAGCAATGACTATGCTTGTACATGAATCACTTTCCAATGTAGACATGCATCAGTAAGATAATTTCTTAAGAGTAGGTCAATGAGTGTATGCATTTACTTTGATAGATAGTAGCAACTTGCTAATCTTTGTCAATCTAATGATCATGAAGTGGTACCAGCTTTAACATACATTTCTGTGATTACTGTGTAAGTCTGATATCTTTCATGTTCATTGCCTATAGGGACTTTCTCTTCTATGACTTATACGTTAGTATCTACTGGCTATTTTTATACTGAGTTATTACTACTATTATTACTTAGTTTTTTGAGACACAAAAGAAAGAAGGTCTTGACAGAGCTCTCTCCACTGTGAGTCAAATGTGCATGCAATTCTAATCCTCATCTGATTTTTGTAGCTCTCTAAAATTGTTGAAAGGTTGAGGATTAGAAATGCGAATACTAGTTAGCAAATCAGCAAGGAAAATATAACCCAATTTAACCCGGATGTGGTGGCACTTGCCTGTAATCAATCCCAGCATTTGGGGGGTGGTGTCAGAAGGATTTTTAGGTTTTCATGGTAGAAAATTTCTAACATATAGGAAAACATAGTTGGTGTTATAAATCTCTAGGTATTTATCACCCAACTTCAAAATTTAGCAGCTTGTTAATAAAAATAAGCAACAATGGCCAACCCTGATTCTTGTATGTATCTCCAAAAGATTAGGATATTTTAAAAAGTAAAAATACTACTGTTATCCCTAAAAAAAGTATCATTCTTTAATAATATAAAAAATCTTGCCAGTGTTTAAACTTCTCCAAAGATTTGATTAACTTTTCTTTCCTCTTTATCTTCTATGCTTCTTCCCTAGGCCACTTTCTGTTTTGTTTGGAGATGGATCTACACAAAGTACACACATTGGTTGGTTGGTATGCCTCTTAAATCTTTTAATCTGTTGTTGTTGTCGTAGGGGCCGTCAAGAGGTGTCCGACTCGTAGCAACCCTACATACAACAGGAGAAACACTATTTTCAGTGCTTCTCTGTTGCTCAAAGGGTTTTCAATGGCAGATTGATTTTTGGGAGTGGGTTGCCGGGTCCATCTCCCAAGCCTACAGCACTTGGTGTTCCAAGGCAGTCTCCCACGCAAGTACTAACCAGGCCCCACTCTGCTTAGCTTCCCAGATCTGATGGGATCGGATGCCACTTTTAATCTAAAACTGCATTATTGGGTAACATTAGCTACTAGCCACAATTTACATGAATTAATAATTCAGTATCTTTTATTCACACTATCATTTTTCAAGTGCTCAATAGCCATATGTGACTAGTGGATACCATACTGGACTGCTCAGACACAGGATATTTTCATCATCATGGAAAGTTCTGTGGAATAGTACTCACCTAGAAGGTTTCTTTTCCATTTTGCTCTATTTGTTCTGTAGATTTCTAGAGCCTGAATTTTGCTGATTTTTCTTTTTTATTATTTTCTCTTAAATTGCTTATTTTTTATTCATTTCTTTTAAACCCTCTTTCTTGGAGCTTAAAAATCATACACTCTACTCCTTCTTTCAGGGGCTAGCAATATGTATTTCATCTTCAGATACCTCAGTTTCCATATCTGTAACATAGGGATAATCACAGTCCAACTCCCTAAGATTGTGGAGTTTATATTAAAAGCCTTTAAAATAGTGCCCGGGCATTTGATATACTCTCTGTGCTTTCTGTATTTACTATTTTGGGCAGATGCTAATCACGTTCACCATTTTTGCTTTTCTCTTACACAAATGGCAACTCCACAGAAAGGAATCCTTACCCGGCAGCGCAGGGACCGTTTAATCAGAAGATGCTTGTGGCGAGGATAGAGCTGTGAAGCACAGATCGGCTGGAAGTCAGGCTGTAAGAGGCGCTGCTGAAGGGTGGTCACTAGCAGGAAAGACAGAAACCAGTCTTAGTTCACAGTAACTTTCAAAATCAGACTTGTATGTAGGAAATAACTATATGAAGCAATATGCCTTTATGGATAGTGCTGTTGAGAAAGCTGTAATTAGAAATTTGACAGACATTTTTAGGTTCTTCAAGTGATGAGATCTTTTATTTTCAAAATATCGCTCTACTACTTCAACCATTCCGTTAAAAATCTCATATCACAATGCATGCAAGTGACAAAAGTAGAAGTAGATGTAGAACACAAAGTAGAATGTATGAAATTACCCTCCGTTAAATTTACTGGTCTTGTGTAATAGTCTTCAGGTAGAGGCTCCACTTCATCCACAGCCTGAGCTGGTTCAATCTTGATCTCTTTTTGATCCTCTCCTTCTTTAAGCCTAGAAGACAGAAAGTACGAACTTCCCAAGGGTCCATCTGACTATCCTCAGAGTTTACCAAACCAATAATTGAAGTATTCCTCAATCACAGAATATTCTTTCAAGTTTTGGTCTTTTTTAAGTATGAGAATCTTTTTCTATATTGGCAAAAATTATATTCCTTAAACATTCATTTTGATATCTGCTGTCCTTAAAGTCATTTAATGTTCAAACTTACGAAAGTCCAGCAAGGGTACTAATAGATGCACCAGCTCGCGGTCGCTGAAGCCTGGTTCCCAGACCATATTTGTCCTAAACAAAGTCAGAAATTTGTATTAGAAAGTCCATTTTACACATCCTGTTTATTGAAAGAAAGAATTTTGGGTGGGACAGCATGATAAGCATAGGGAAATAAGCAAAAAAATAAAAACAAAAACAAAAAAACCCCAAAGCTGTTTAAAAGCTACTTTTTATTTGTAGCCCCACATTATTATCCTAGTCTTAAAATAATAAAAGCACTCAACATGGTGATTGAAACTACATTAATACTACATAAAAGTAAACCAGATATGAGCTTTTATTACTAATCTAAAAATATCCAAGCTTGGCTCAGGCAAGAACTATGAGGAGTGTGTAACATACATGATGAATTTTTCTGTGACACCAGTGACCATCTGCTAAATTCTTCAGGGTCAGCAAGAATCATAAAAGAGAACTTACCACTACATGAATAGTATGTTGCTGTAGAGCCCCAAAATAGCAGCAGGTTGCAACAGAGACAAAAAAATGCAGCATAAGATAGCAGCAAACTCATACAGCAGGCAGGTATATGGGAGAGTTGGAGGGAGGAAGCATTCAATTCAAACTCCTCTCCTAAATACACAGATGTGCATATGCTGATTGTACTACTGGACTATTTGGAAAAATTCACTTCTTTGGTGAATGTAGGTGCTGTGCTACTGTTAGTGTTTTATTAAATCGGAATCTGGATGTTTTTACATGGACTTTACCAATCCTTAGGGTTTTAATGGCTTAACTCACTCTCATGTGGACACAATATAAGTTAACTTTTTTAGGTCTCATTTCCTCAAGTGTAAAGTAAGTATACACTAACTGCCCCACAAGATTGTGAGGATTAAATAAAACAATACATATAAAGTACTTAGGACAGTGGTTGACATGTCATTGCCATTCAATAAATGTTATTTTTTTAAATGTCAATCTGTTGGGCCTCAAGCAAACACAAAGAAAAGAAACTGTTTTGTGAGAGCAAATAAAACTTGGGGGACATGCAAAAACTCAAAATCCTGATCTCTTGCTTCTGCCTAATATATAAACTGGTAGACAGTGCCACCCACAAATAATTCCTATCAAAAATTCCACTTACATATATAACTATTTATTTAACTAAACAAATGCACTGTGTAAAAGTGTTTTTCATCTTGGAGGTATATCTGAAGGTATCCAAAAAACAAAATTATGATGATTAGAGCTGGAAAGCCACTACTAACAGAGTGCTAGGGCAGGTACAAGCCTGCAGCTATAGCACCGTGGCTTCTAATCCTGTCAGATCTTGGAAGCTAAACAGGGCCAGGCCTGGTTAGTACTTTGATGGGAGACTGCCTGGGAACACCAGGTGCTGCAGGCTTAGGAGAAGGACCCGGCAATCCACTCTCAAAAAACAATCAGCCATTGAAAACCCTATAAACAGCAGAGAAGCACTGAAAATAGTGTTTCGCCTGTTGTACGTAGGGTTGCTATGAGTCGGATACTGACTTGACAGCACCTAACAACAACAAAAAGGCAAGTACTATTAAGAAAATCTGCCTCTTGTCTACTTTCTTCTTTACAGACTTGTGGCAATATGCAAAAGCAATGAGCAGAATTGTGTGGTGCCTACAAATTTAAACAGTAGCCTTTTGGGAATAATCAAAAGAGAAAGGGGAGTGATGGAGAAAGCAACACAAACGTCCTTATAAAAACACTACAAGTTCAGTTGGGTGTGGTGGCTCACGTCTGTAATCCCAGCAACTCAGGAGGCAGAGGGCAGGAGGATCACAGGTTTGAGGCCAGAGGCAGCCCGTGTAACTTAGTGAGACCCTGTCTTAAGATAAAAAATAAAAAATGGGCTAGGGGTGCAGCTGAGTGGTAGAGCACTTGCAAAGCATGCATGGGGTCCTGGGTTCAACCCCCAAGTACTGCAAGCAGACAAACAAAAACGCCAAGAATTCAAATAGAACTAATGACATGGCAAAAACTTAACCATCTATAATTTGAGGACTTTTTCTCTGCTACCCACCATTCGGAATTTAGGACAAGAGTCACTTTCTGAAATGGTCACTGTTCTTATGCCCATATGCCTTGTAAACTCCTTTTTGTATCAAATCCTCACCGAAAAAGCCAGAGGCATATAGTTTCTACGACGTGCCAGTTTCTTGCGATCTCGTTCAACCTTCTCTTTCTGAGCAAGCTGCTGGTAATATTCAATCAATTTGTTCATCTGTAAGAAATCAAACACTCAGTATTTGTTTCATGAAAAAGCTAACAAGTAATATACAAAATTAATCAACCACACTGACTGGAAACAAAATAGAGAAGACAAATTATTCAGGTAGGCAAGTTTGCCCACTTTTTTTTTTAATCTAAAGAGAATTTTTTCCTTATTACATGGTTTGTTTCAGAATTGAAATCAAACCTTTAAGTCCAACAATAGGAAAAAATGGGCAATGAAAAGACTTCAAAATTACATGTTCATGTTCTTTTACTTTGTTACTTTTTTCCTTAGAATTGCTCCTACTTTTCCTGCAGTGCCATAGGACCAGAGGAGCTGATGTCTGAACCAGGACATTTTCTTCCTTTTTTTTTTTTCACGGTACTTGGGGGTTGAACCCAGGGTCTTACGCTTGCATAGTCTGTAAGCACTGTACCACTGTGCTGCACTCCCAGCCCATTTTTTTTTACTTTTTTTTTGAGACAGCGTTTTGCTAAGTTACACAGGCTGTCTCTGGTCTTGAACTTGCAATCCTCCTGACTCTGTCTCCTGAGCTGCTGGGACTACGGGCATGAGCCACTGTGCCAGGACCATTTATTTCTAAAAGTTTGACATTTCATATTCTATTTTTGTCCCTAATTCCATCATACTTAATTTTTAAAATATTTTAAATCGGCAAGCAACATATAGTATAAAATGCTAACAATATACACACATAAAGAATAAAAAGCAAAGCTCCTCTTTTATCCTTTGTGCCTAAGCCGACCTCTTCACCCCTCACAGGTATCCACTATTACCAGTTTATTTTTCTTCTCTTGCTTTTTCCCGCTGCAGTGCTAAGTGATTGAACTCAGGGCCTCATGCATGCTAGACAAGTACTTTACCACTGAGCTGCACCCACAGCTCTGCTCCCCACCCCCTTTTTTTTTATCTTGAGACAGGGTCCTGTTAAGTTGTGCAGGCTGCCTCTGGTCTTGAACTTGTGATCTTCAGTCTCCTGAGTTGCTGGGATTACAGGCAAGTGCCATGGGGCCCAGCTTAGATATCTTTTACACATGTAGAAACACAAAGTATACTTTGCATACATTTTTAAACAATTGTGTATAGACAAAAAACTTGACATACTTAAAAGGAATATTTTTCCTATTTTTCATTTAAAGAGAATAAAAATCATGTTTCTTATTCAATGTATCATTGACTTCTCATCCAGTACAAAGGCTTAATCATTAAGTACCTTTCCAGTCAGTACAGACAAACCTATCTTATTCTTTTTAAAGCCTGCATCTTATTGCATAGGACAGATGTCCTATATGGCATTTAACCATTTCCTACAATAGGACTTGGATGGTCTTCTGGTGCCACTCCTGTCCTCTCAATTCAGCAGCAAGAGTTTTTTAGGAACACATATCTATCCTGTCATCTCCTTGCTTAAGGACATTTAGAGGCGCCTCAGGCTTCTTGGTCCACAAACCCCACGTGTTGGGACCTCCACATCCCTTTCTCCACTCGCCTACTGCTGTGCCACACTGTAGTCACACTCATTCTCTTACC
This sequence comes from Pedetes capensis, assembly GCA_007922755.1. Lineage (NCBI taxonomy): Eukaryota > Metazoa > Chordata > Mammalia > Rodentia > Pedetidae > Pedetes > Pedetes capensis. The sequence goes on along the minus strand of VMDO01001524.1, from coordinate 55,751 downwards.
TGCCACATGCTTTGCCTCCTCCACGTACAAGCTCTCTGCAGATGTTGTTTCCCTGCCTCGAATTCTTTTCCCTTTGTGCCTGTCATCCTCACATCTTAGCAGGACCTGACTGAATTCCCTCCAAGAAATGTTCACAAGGCACAATTTATCCCTTTTACATCACTTACAACTTTTTTTTTTGTTTTTGGTGGTATTTTTGAGAGAGGGTTTCACTAGCCCAGGCTGGACTCAACTTTCTTGTTTCTGTCTCCCAGGTGCTGCGATTACAGGTATGTGCTGTAGCTGAGCCTGGCTCTCTCTTTTTTTTACAGTACTTGGGGTCTGAACCTGGGGCCTCATGCTTGCAAGCTTTGCAAATGCTGTACCTCTGAGCTGTACCCCCAGCCCATTGTTTTCTTTTTATTTTGAGACAAGGTCTCAATAAATTATGCTGGCTGCCTGTGGTCTTAAACATGCGATCCTCCTGCTTTTGCCTTCTGAGTCCCTGGGATTACAGGCATGAGTCACTGAGTCCAGCTGCGCCTGGCTCTTAGTTATCACTTTATCTGGGGATGACACTTCTTCCCCATTATACTTAAGGACGAGAGCAGGGACCATGTATCCCTATTGTTCAGCACAGTCCTGGGCACACAGTTAAGTGCTTGCCAGATATTTGAGATTCTATACACATACATATGCAAACAAGTATTTGTGAATACATGCAAGTATTCCCGTGTGCAGGAAGTAGATCGCCAAGAGCTCAAGAAATGTGTGTAACCCTACACTAAGAGAACAATGATACATGTGAGGAAAATCATTTCCCCCACACTCACCCTCAATATTTTTAGTATTTCTAAGTTTTGCTGATGCCATAGGCTAATAATTATCAATTACTGCTTAATTTATACATTGTTCATTTCCTTAGTAGTTCATCATTTTCTCATACTATTCAAGTTCAAGGGATAAAAATTAGCTATAATATATACTGTAGATATCAGCTCATTATGAACTCCTAAAGGATGTTCAAGTCATGGTTCTGGAAGTAACCACTACTGAGTTCTAAATTAGTAGTGTTTTGGGAGTTGAAATGCCTACATGCTTGTATTTCTAAGAGTATCTGAGAACAAATGAAACTTTAATTCATTGGTGAGTGTGTATAGAAAAAACACAAACTATTTTCTTGTTGTTTTCTCTTTTCAGTACTGTGGAGTTTGAATCCAGGACTTGTGCATACTTTGCCAGTACTCTAACACTGAGCTGCACCCTAACCCCTTTTTTATTTTTTATCTTGAGATAAGAGTCTTGCTTAGTTATGTAGGCTGCCTCTGGCCTTGAACTTGTGATCCTCCTGCCTCAGCCTCCTGAGTTGCTGGGATTATGGGTGTTTGCCACTGTGCCTGATGTCTACACCTAGATTTTTCAGTTAACAAAAAGTGACTAATTTAATGTCGTACAATGAGAAGCTCTATGTGTAATTGGTCACAACATACATACCATGAACTTCTAAGAATAGGTCATATCCACTAATAAAATGGAAGCCATTTAGTCTTTTAATCTATCTTCTATTTCATCCTCTGTGTCCTATGATCTTTAACTTACCCGTTGTGTATAAGGATTTTCTGGTTCTTGCCAACCGCCACTAGCTAGAAAATAAGAAACATTAAATAATAATTTTATCATTTTAATTAAAACAGGTCTCTTACAAGGCCCTAAAACTTGAAAACATAAAATCGTAGAATTTCCAAGAAGGAATCCTAGAAATTTTACTGACCAGCCTGCTCAGAATAGCATGTTTTTTTTTAAATATAATGACGACAACAACCACCACCACACCACCACCATTACCATAAGCACATGAAATGCATTACAATTCTTTCTGTTCTTGTAATAACCTTCTGAGGTAGGGACTCATTAGTAGTCTCATTTTACAGATGAGGAAACGGAGGCTCAGAGCTGCTAAATAACTTGCCTGAAGTTACATGGATGGCAGATAGTAGAGTCAGGACTCAAACTCAGGCAAGCAGGCTGATTCCAGAGACCCTGCTCTTATCTGCAACATTATGCAAATTCTAAATAAAGGATGGACAACAACTTGTTATGCATATACAAGAAAAACTAAACAAAAAAACTTTTGACCCTTATAACATGTACAAAATGTGTCCTGAAACAGACAATAAACTTAAATCTAAGAACTAAAACTATAGTATTTATAGAATTAAACACAGGGATATGGCATTAGGCTAACATTTTTTCAATAGGACACACACAAAAAAATTACAAAATGAAAAATGGTTAAACTGGACTTCACTTGTAGTCCTCAATAGATACTATTGAGAAGATGAAAAGGCAAGCCACAGACTGTGAGGAAATACCTGTAAAACAAACTATACAACAAAGAATTTATAACCAGAATAAAGAACTCTTAGAACTCAATAAATGATACCAAAAAAAGAAAAAGTTAAAAAATGGGCAAAAGATTTGTAGACACTTCACCAAAGATGCTATACGGGTAGTAAATAAACATATTAAGAAAACACCACCTAACACCATAGTGAAATATCATTCATTATATATGGACTAGTATGGCTAAAATGAAGACTGAACAGTATCAAGGGTCCTCAAGGGAGCAGAATCTCAAAAACAATAACACTTTGGTGATTATGATCCAAAATTACACAGCCACTTTGAAAAACAGTTTTGTAGCTTCTCATTAAGTTCCCCCCCCCCCCCGTAGTACTGGGATTTGAACCCAGGGCCTCATGCTTATATGCTTTGCACATGCCAGATCACAAGTGCTGGACCACTGAGCTGCACCCCCAACTTTTTTACTTTTTGAGACAGGTTCTCGCTAAGTTATGCTGACTGCCTCTGGTCTTGAACTTGCAATCCTCCTGCCTCTGCCTCCTGAGTCATTGGGATTACAGGCATGTGCCACTGCACCCAGCTGACCCAGCAATTTCATTCCTAGGTATTAACTCAAGAAAAAATGAAAACATATGTCTATACAAAGAATCACAGGCAAACGTTCACAGTCCTTATTCAAGCCCAAGATAAAAACAACCCCCATATCCACCAACTAGAGAATGAACAAACTGTTATATGTCCACACAATAGAAATAAAAAGAAATATAAGGCAAAAACATGTATGAATCTCAAAAGCAGTATGCTAAAGAAGCCAGACACAGAGAATGATATATTATAAGGATCCAATTATAAAAACATCTAGGAATGACAAAATTATAGTGATAGGAAGCATATCATCAAAGCCAGGGACCTGGAGATGTGGGGAATGAACTAAACGCAAAGGGGCACAAGCAAACTATGGGGTGGTGGAAGTGGTGTATGTCATAACGATGGTGATAGTTACATGACTACACATTTGTCAAACATCATAGAATTCTATACTTAAAAATGAGTGAGCTTCATTATGTATACATTGTATCTCAATAAAACCAAACAAATAAAGACAAAAAATAAACTATAATGTAATACTTTTTCACACCATCAGTTTGGAAAGCCTTTAAAGAGCCCAAAACAGAAGAGCACCCAAGGACTCAGAAAAATGGTTAGTCTACCTTTAGACATAAGGTTTTCAATGGTTATTTCAGGAGTGGGTTAGCCACATCCTTCTCCCTAGTCTGCCTTCCTCTAGAAGTTCAGCTGAAACTTGTCCACTATGTGTGACCCTGCTGGTGTCTGTCATACAGGTGGCATAGCTTTCGGCATCACAGAAACACGCAATCCCCCACAGTATGGAAAACTGACAGGTAAGTGAGAAGCGGGTAGTCTACTTTTCCACATATTATCCCCAAAAGAATTAGCAGCTGATCAACCATTTCATGAGGCTGCATATGACCAGGAACCAATGGCACTGAAGGAAGAAGTATAGGCTAGCTTGAAGGAACTGGCAAAACACAAGGCTTCAGGAACTGATGCAATACCAACTAAGATGCTTCACAGCAGTGGAGGTACTCACTTGTCTATGCCAAGGGATTTGGACAACTACCTGGTCAACCGACAGGAAGAGATCCATATTTGTGCCTATTCCCAAGAAAGGAGATCCAACCGAAAGCAGAAATTATCAAACAACATCATTACTATCTCATGCAAATAAAATTTTGCTAAAGATCATTCAAAGGCAACTGCAGCAGTATATTGACAGGAACTTCTGGAAAATCAAGGCGGATTCAGAAGAGGGTGTGGAACTAGGGACACATCATTGTTAATGTCAGATGATATCGGCTGAAAGCACAGAATATCAGAAAGCTGTCTATCTTTGTTTTATTAACTATGCAAAGGCATTTGACTGTGTGGATCACAATAAATTATGGCTAACCTGGCAAAGAATGGGAATACCAGACCACTTAATTGTACTTATGAAGAATCTGTACATGAACAGGAAGCAGTCATTCGAACAGAACATGGAAACAATGCCTGGCTTAAAGTCAAGAAAAGTGTGCATCAGGGCTACATCCTTTCACTGTACCTCTTCAATCTCTATGCTGAGCAAGTAATTTGAGAAGCTGGACTTTATGAAGAATGCAGCATCTTGATTGGAGGAAGCCTCATTAACAACCTGCATTATGCAAATGACACAACTCTGCTTGCTGAAAGTGAAGAGGATTTGAAACATTTACTGATGAAGATCAAAGAATACAGCTTTCAGCATGGATTGTGCTTCAACATCAGGAAAAGAAAAATCCATACAAAGTGGGTCGATACCCAACTTCATGATCAATGGAGAAAAGACTGAGATTGTGCAAGATTTTGCTTTACTTGGTTCTACAATGAACACCCATGGAAGCAGCAGCTAAGAGCTCAAAAGACACATTGCACTGGGAAAAGCTGTTGCAAAAGACCACTTTAAAGTGCTGAAAAGTAAACGTGACACATTGAAGATGAAGGTGTGCCTGACTCATGCCATGGTATTTTCAGTTGTGCCATATGGTTGTGAAAGCTGGTCACTGAAAAAGGGAGACAGGAGAATAATTGATGCTTTGAATTATGGTGCTGGAGACGAATATTGAATATACTATGGACTGCCAAAAGAACCAAAAGATCCATCCTAGAAGGGCAACCAGAGTGCTCCTTGAAAGCAAGGATGGCCAGGCTGCATCTTATGTATTTTGGACATGTAGTCAGGAGGGACCAATCCCTGGAGAAGGACATAATGTATGGGGGAGGGGCGAGTCAATGAAAAAAAGGAAGACCCTCAACTAGATAGACTGATGCAGTGGCTGCAACAATTGGCTTAAACTTAAAAAATATTGTGTGCTTAGCACAGTGTTGAGTAGTGTTTCATTCTGTTATACAAAGGATTGCTATGAGTCGTACCCGACTCAACGGCACCTAACAACAACAACTTTTACACATTACTGGTAGGAACAAATTGGTAAACTATTTTGGAGAGCTACTTCCTATTGCTGATGTGGCATGACTCAAAATTAGAAGAAACATAGTGTCTACAACAACGGGTTCAAACATAAAAAGATGGTATGCATGGCACAAGGCTGGGTAGTGCTTTGTTCTGCTGTACTTAGGGTCATTATGAGGGGGATCCGACTCGACTGCCCTTACAAACAAAAAAGGACATACACAACATGTGATGGACAATGTTAGTTCTGGTTACGCACAGAAATGTGCATTTGTGTGCCTTAGGAAACATATACAAGAATTTGTATGTATTTCTAGCGGTAGTATTTTCAAAAGTGAAAATCTGACAACACCTTAAATGTCCATCAAGAAGGGCAAGAAGGCATGAGTAAGTAGGTTTCTAGAAGCCATCACAGGTTTTAAAGTTCTGAAAACCATATTCCCCAATTTTAATGCCTCATAATCCAATAGGTATAAAACATTTACCTACAGAGGAACAAACTGAGACATCTGTCTGGATTACTTGATAAAAAGAAACAAAATACAAACATGGAAAAACAAACTAACTCACTGAGGCACATATAACACTTTGAGGCTGCGTTTAACATTAAATTCTTTAACAAATTCTAACTGTTACATTAACATTAAAACATACAGACAAAAATATTTACTAACAATCTAAAGAGATCCTATAGAGTATTTCTCATATAAATCATAAGGGCTGGGGATATAGCTCGTGGCAGAGCACTTGCCTAGCATGCATGAGATCTTGGGTTTCATGCAAAAAGACAAAAATCAAATCATAGTTCAGGTAAATTTCAACCCATCAACAAACATTTTTAATGAACTATGATATACTTGTTTAGCTTTTTGTTTTTCATAATAGTATGTATTTAATCAACTGAATGTAGAAAAGTTACAAAACAATCAAGTTTAAATATTCATAACCAAAAGGAAACGCAACAGAATCAAGTATTAAAAATTTAAGAACAGGGTTAAGTGAAAGAAATTTCACCCATATTTACTTCCAAATTCTATAAGAATCTACAGAAAGGTTGTAAACAAAGTCTGTCTTCATTTTAGTTATGTCAAATGATACATAATGACTAGATTAAGGGTTTCTCTATTTACTAGTCAGCTGCAATTTTCATAAAAAACATAAAATGAGAACTTTTACAAGTCTAAAAAGTTCTCAGAAAATTAAACAATGACATTTTAGAAATTAAGAAAAAAGACAATGGGGAGCCAGGTGTGGTGGCACATGCCTGTATTTTCAGTGACTTGGGAGAGTGAAGCAGGATGATTCCAAATTCAAGGCCAAAGGCAACCTAACTAACTGAGTGAGACACTGACTTAAAATAAAAAAATATGGAAAGATGGGCCAGGGCTGAAGCCCAGTGGTAGGGCACTTGCAGAGTATGTGTGAGTCCCCGAGTTCAACCCGTAAGCACGGGGAAAAAAAAAGAATGAGACAATGGGGAATTAGCAGTGCTCCTAGTTATATAAAGCATAAAAAACAACTAAAGATTCTGAACTGTCTGTATAGAGTGTTTTCACTCTCTAATGTTAACCATGGAACATAGGAAATGTGAATATGGAAGGTGACTGATAAAGGTAAGTGCAATCTCTGCTTTGAAGTGCTCAAATGACGGAGAAGTGATCTGTAAGTTCAAACACATATAACTTTTTCTGTTTTGCTGATAATTATCTATACATATATGTACAACACACACGAGTTGTGATCAAAAGACTAAAAAAATTTATTACAGTAAAAGGCACACTGCCATTACTCTCCCTCAAAATCCTCCCCTTGGCTTCAAACACATGTTTCCCACTATTCTTGCCACTTTCTGAAGGAGTTCTGGAAGTCCTTTCATGAGTGTCTTTAGTTGCACTGTTGTGGATGCTCTGATGTCCTCAACTGATTCAAAATATTTACCTTTCATGGTCATTTTGACTTTGGGGTAAAGCCCGAAGTCACGCAGTGCCAGATACAGCGAATAAGATGGCTGAGGACATACCATAATGTTTTTATTTGACAGAAATTGCTATACCAGAAGTGATGTGTGACACAGAGTGTTGTCATGATGGAGGATGAAACTAAAGACACTCAGGAAAGAAGACTTCCAGAACTGCTTCAGAAAGTGCTAAACAATGGGATAACTGTGCAGAAAGCCAAGGAGAGTATTTGAGGGAGGTTCATGGCTGTTCATGGCTGTAATACATTACTGTAATACATTTTAAAAAGTTTAACACTCACCATTTTTTAAAAAATCACAGCTCATACATACACACACACTTTTTTTTTTTTTTTACATGTTTGGGTACTCTAGGATAGACAGTTGGACATGGAATTGCTGCATAGAAGGATAAAAACTACTAAAAAATTAAACAGGTTATCAAGCTGCTCTCAAAGATGGTAATGTATAAGGAGAACTATTATCCTGTGTTTTAGCCAACACTTGATATAGATATAAAACTTTTTGCAAAATAGATGAAACTTTAATTCACATATTCATGATTATCAGTGAAAGCCGAACATAACTTTTTGCATATTTGTTAACTTTTTATCTCTAGTTATGAAAGCTGCTACTCGCATCCTTTGCCTATTTTACTTCTGAGTGATTTTTATTGATTTATAAGCACTCTTCATTTTTGATTGTTCATCTTTAGTCTGTTGTAAATAATCCAACTCTTTTTCTTAGTTTATCACTTTTATTTTTTAGTTTTGTCCACGGTATGTTTCAATATCAGGAATGTTTACTTTTTTTATGAACAGTATCAGTAAGTAGATTCTAGGAAAGCACCAGATTCATAAAATTTACTTTACCAACTCTAAGAAAACCAAATAGGATTACTCCATCTCAGAGGAAACACAATGGTCCGTAAGTGTGAGAAT